>OX235279.1:101536384-102136384 GCA_944472155.2 Trichobilharzia szidati
GTAGTTATGCATTTTATATTAGATGATTAAATTCAAATTTACATAAATTTATAAGAAAATGAATTTTGTCTAGAAAAGTTTCAACTATTCGTGGGATAAATTTCAGACAATCTGATCGTTTACATACATGTAATATTCAATTAATATAATAGCTTGATTGCATATTCCCATCGTTTATAGCGCTGTAGTCCGTTGCTATGGTGGTTTAATGAAAAGTTGTATTTTTTACATGGTTTTTAAATGAAATTTTGGGGCGATTATGCAGCATATTCCTTGTTTGAAGTCGCGGTACCTTTATCCGGTGGGTATTAGAGCATTTCAATAAGTACGCGGAATTATACCAGTTTGATTTCATTAAATTTAATAATATAAATTTAACTTTTGAAATTACTGCCTCCTCTAATCCATTACATTGCGCAGATATATTTGTTTTTGATTATAACTTGATTCCACACAGTATTTTCGGTACAAGTATGAAATTTTCAGCATGTGATATCGGTAGCCCAAATTTAGCTGGCCGACCATTGATATCAGGTGTGCGTTGGCCGGGGATCGAACCCTGGACCATGTGCATGGTAGGCGACAGTCCTAAACACTGTGCCACCGACGTACATTTTGAGATAAAAGTCCAGCAAATGTGATGCAATTCAAAAATATAAGGCTTTCGAAATTTCACTTAAAAAGCATATTGTCATTAAACTGCCACAGCAACAGACTACGACGCTACAATTAGATGGGATATGCAATAAAGTCACTCGAAATTTTACAATCAAAAGATTTTTTTATGACGTACATACTGTAGGTGGCGCAATGTCCTTGAACTGCATTACATTTACTGCACTTGTTTAGTAAAATGTCACTTGATACTGATATCTGCACAGTGTAATGGATTAAAAGATGAATGTGCAGGCTGAGTTAATTCCATTTACTAAATAACTTTGAAAGGAAAGGATATTCTCCTCGTAATTTCACTGCAAGGCTTCATAGATGCAGTGTTTTCTGAAAGGCCAATCAAAATAAATTGTTAATATCAGTCGGTGATAAAGCAATACGAAATTACCTACCAGGAAAAATAAAAAATAAATTCCGAAATTTAATTAAGTAGTCTTGTACATGAGCTTCAGCTATGGACACTTAATGCACCCGGGAAATATCCAAACTGCTTGGCCTTACCTTATACATCACTTTGCCAGATTTCCTTATTGATGTGCGATGATGTGTATGACACAATTTTAAAAGATTTAGTAATAATAAGTTTAGGTGGAGTTCATTGAAGATGACCATTAAAGATTTAAAAGACTAGTTGGCACATATTCTTCCCGATAAATTCATCTTCAGGTTCATCTAAATTTATATGACAGTAAAAATTATTGTTATTAGTATTGTTATTAACAATATTTGGCGTCCGTGGCACAGCGGTAGGATGCTCGCTAGCCATGTACGTGCTCTGGGGTTCGGTCCCCGGCTGACTCACTTACTTACCTCGCTAAGTCAGTAATAGGACTGGTAAAGAGAGAAGGTTGATCATGAGGCAACCCCATCTCGTAAAAATAAACACCACTGCTACCGAAACTTCAAGCCATTAGCTTGAATCCCTATGTTCCATTGGGGACATAAAGAAATAAAATAATAATACTATGATTAACAATATTAATGCTGTTTTTAATTACATTAAGTCAGTAATATCGACAGATTACAGTTCAAAAGTATCAGTAAGAGAGAAAGAGATAATATGCATTAATACAACACTAAACTGACTGAATAACAGATAAATTAAGAGACAACACAGAATTTATGAATTTATAGGCTCATCGGCGGGCCAGCGTAGCAATAGTGGCTAGCTGAACCTGCTTCTTTTGCACTCAGAGCTCCAGTTGATTTAACCGAATTGCAGTGGAATCTGTTGTTTGGCGTGTTCAGTATCTACAGGCTCTTTGTAATTAATTCGATATCCAATAGATGATAGAGATAGACTCTTCAATACCAGCTAGCTTTGTGGTCTGTTTGAGTGAGGTGATCCAACAAAGAACCTTTGATTGTTTCAGCAACATGTTTGCTTAGCCAAAATAGGAGATGTTGTTGCCGAACACTAAAAATTAGATTCGTTGAGCAACAGTCAATTTAACTGGTTTCACAAGATACAGTTAGAGATGACTAGCCTAGGTACTTAATCTTTCAGTTTCGGAATCATAACCGGTTGTGTTGAAAATATAAGCTGTAGTCTTTCGGTGTTAAATGTTCTTTAAACTGACTTTTGTCAACCTGTTGGTCATTATTTCACTTAATAGAATGTCAAGAAAGCTATTTGAAAACGCATTCACCATTATCATATCTGACTTAAGGTTGATTTATTAGTTAGTTATAATTTATCTTTTCAGTTATTTGTTCAATTTTTATTTGATAATTTTCTTCTTGTTTACCCTTATTATTTTCCAAATATTGCCACCTAATGAGTTCTGGTAACTTGCTCAAGGTGTCTCAAATTTTCATTGTCTTCCCGATTCGGCTTGAAGATAAAGTTGGTTTTACTTTTGGATGAATTTGAGAAAAAGCAGTTTAAGTCGGTGGATCTCATTTTTCTTATCAGTTATTTATAAATGAGATACCAGTGTTGACTACTACAATAAATGACTTCAGTAGTGGTAATAGTATTACTATTTGATTTAGGAAGTTGAACGGTAATCATGAAAACTGTTTACACTGTTTACTAATCAATCATTTTATTTGAGTGACAGACACAGAATTCTAATATAGGTCAACTTAGTACTTCATTCAAGGAAAAAAAATCATTGATAAGTCGATTGTTGACTTCTCAGCATCAACTGAAGTGTACAGATGCATGAATGTGAATGAGTGACTTGGATGTCCTTAAGTATAAATGAGACATTTATCGAATAATTGACGTTATTTTATTCTGCAGTGGCTGAAATACAAGGTCACTACTCATATAATGGTATACATGCTGCAAATTTTCATTCGTTTTACAAGCGTGATGAAGTTTCACATTGTTCCCTGTCCATTTGTTTACGACGAAAAAGTACAGATTTCAAGGCTAGGTTATCTCTTGAAACAATCAATCAAAGATATCCACATATTCAGCTGTGAAAATATATTCGGCATTCTAAACGAGCGAAATTAAAGGTTATCAATGGGTGAACTTTGTGTAGATAAGAATCAGTTTCTTTTAAAGTTGGTTTGAGTTCCGAATGAAAGAAGGGGCTTCAAACTTTTGAAGTTCCATTAGTGGTAGGGTTGTTTTTAAGGGGTAGAACTGCTAGTCCCACACACAAACGTCTTAAGTTATATTTCCTGAAATGTTCACCAGAATGATGTCACCATGTAAGTTATTATTATTACTGTCGCTTTATTCACTCATCGATTTCCGAGTTAGAGAAGAAGAACTCGATTACCCACCATCACTTACAGCTGGCTTTGTGATGATATTAGGTGGTTGGAGGCAATCGGCAGGAAGCCTTCGACCTAGGTTTCGTGCTAGTTGGCACTCGTCAGCAAGGCGTATCTGCAACCTTGAGATTCTGAGATTCGAACCCGCGTCACCCAGTGCTGCCCGAACACCCAGCCCGAACAGCTCGCTCCACTACGATTCCCCACAAGCTTTCATTCTCCCTCCAAACGAGGTGTGATGCCAATCAACAGTCTCCTCAGTGTATATCCTGCCCATCTCCATTTCACTGTGTGCATATTTTATGCGTCCTGGTTGGCTCACGTTACTTATCATTTAACGCCGACAGACCATCTGGTCTTCGGAAATCTGTTTCTTGCTTGAAGTAATTTTGATGATATGAGAGACACACCTTTGAAAAACACAGAAGCACTGGTGTGACATTAATCTTGAAAACTGGGATTTTATTTTTGTACTGATTGTTGTAGATGTTCACACTGATTTCAGAGTAATGAATGTCTGTTGTGCTTTCCTGACTCTGACTTTGTCATATAAGTGGCTAATTCAACTTTCGAATAAAGTTGCTGACATTAAGCAACAATTAATCCATCTTATTATTTCTAAATAGTGAAAAACAAAATCAGACTGAATTTTACTACTTTTTTTTTTTAAATTGGTTATCGCCATCTTTTCCCCCGTTTGAAAAATAATATAAAACACACCGTTTAATTTTGTAACATATTCATTACAATAAAGGATGTAACTGATGAAGTAGAATTCTACTGTTATCACATGGATGATACATTTTTGATTATGAAAAATAAGGATGAAGCAAAGAACATCCTGTACAAATTTAAAGATGTTCATCCTACCATAAATTTTACCATCGAGAAGAAAGAGACTCTGGTATTTCATTCCTAGACGTTTTTATGACTAGAAAAGAGGACGGTACAATAAGGAGAAGTGTATACAGAATGGTCAGGATACTCTTTTTTTTCAGCTTCGTACTTTTGAAATGCAAACGCAGTCTGATAAAATGTTTGGCCCACAGTCCAAGAACAGTCTGCTCTGATGAATGTCTTAATAGAGAGCTGAATATTTTACTCTTTGTTAAAGCTTTATTAGGGCTTGACTGCACACAGCATTTTGGTACAACTATGAAATTCTAGGCATGTGATATCGGTAGCCTAAATTTAGCAGGCTGACCATTGATATCAGGTGTGCGCCGGCCTGGGATCGAACCCCGGACTATGTGCATAGCCAGTGAGCGTCCTAACCACTGTGTCACCAACACATATATTATTAAGCAGTTACTGACTGAAGACGGTTTTCCGGAGAAATTCATTGGCAAGAATATGAATTTAAGGCCAAGGTAAGTCAAAGTATCGACAGTCCCAAAAAAAGTCTTATTCTTAAAACTTCAGTTCCTCGACGATGACACCAGGGAAATAGCAACACAGCCCTAAAGGAATGGGGTAAAAAGAGCATTCATTGCCGATGAATGCACCGTCTCTTCAAAACCACCCCTACTTTACGATCAGCAGTAAAAGATAAACTACCTAATTCTGCCTCTTATATGTGTATCTATCACTCTGACTGCTCCTGTGAAACCAGTTACATAGGCCATACAGTTAGACATGTTTATCAATGGATATCCGAACACCATCCTGTGTGGTTAAGCTAGGGACAAGCAAAGTGCATTCATAGTTCTATTCTATCTCATCTCGTGGATACAGAACATTAGATTGATATTAACAATGCTTTCAAATGCATCTACCGTATGGTGAATGGTCTTAATTTTACCTTAAAAAAGTTCGTCTACTACATACTGCCGAGACTGTTGGGATCCACACTAAGAAGCCTTACTTGTGTATCCAAGAGAAGTTGGTTCAAACAGTTTCCTTACCTCAGACATCAAGGTTTTACTGACCCTTAATTTGTTGTGTAAGCATTCTTAATTTTATCTGTTATTCAATTTAGTATTACACTTTACTGCTTATTATAAGTTATGCATCTTTCATGAAATGTAATTCTATCGATCTTAACAAATGGATATAATTTGAAAAACATCAGTACCGTTAATGACAATTATTCTCGATTGTGTATATATAATTGTAGGGACAGAAGAGAGATTTATCGAAATGAATATTATTTGCTCGAACTTTCTTTTTTCTGACAATGATGTATGTTAAGATTTAATTAATGAGGAAGATTGAACTTATATGTTAAGATCAGATGAAATTGGGAAACAGAGTTACTTATTTTTTAAGTCAAAAACCACATCTTGATTATACAGCTGACAGTGGTTTACAGTGAAATCCAAGACGCGTCTCCTCCTTTTGAGGACTTGCCAGCCAAATGTCTATCTATGTCACTGAAAAATAGTGTTCCCACTAAAACTCCAGCTGCCTACCAATCCCTTCAAATGAGAATCCTGTTTCTGATTGTTAGCCATCATCAACTGAACGACACCATGTTGACTACCAGGGCGTCATTGAAGCTCTCCTTACTAACGGTCAACTGAAGATTTCGGTTCAGCATAATGACTGATTGGAGGATTTTAATGAAAGTAAACGAATTTGTTACAATTAATCCGTAGAGTATTTAAATGAAATGCTTATATAATTGAAATATGTGTGCGAATTAAGCATCATGTACGTATTACTAAAGCCTACGAAATTATTAAGTCTCACAAAAGAAATATGAGTTTAACAAACTAAGTAGTGTTACAGCAATATGCACTGAGGTTTCCGTGTCCATTAATGTGTATCATCTTTGCCCTATAACTGATATCACTTCATCCTTTAAGGTTTGCCAGTCAACTAGAGGGGACATAAACATTTAGTGTTTCTTATGCTACTTTGGGGGTGAGCTTATTGGCAGTGCACACTGGCCTAAAGTTGTTCAGCTATCCAGAGTAACAGGCTAGATTCACAAAATCACCGCCTTATATTTGTGTCACCGCGAGCACTGCAGCAACCGCAAGTGGTTGATTCAGCTGATTTCTAAACTAATCTTACCAATCAGTTCACAGTTAGTCTTCATTAATTAGAGAAGGTAAAGTTCATGAGTCGTATTCACTACAATTTATCATTCCTTTTTGACTAATTTAAGTGTAGAACTTGGGTACTTTGGTAGAATGTAATTCCATATTGGATAAGTTGATTTCATGCATTACTTAGTCATAGAGTATTAACAAATGGATGACATTTCGAGCACAAATTATTGCTCACACTTATATCATTCTAGTCACAAGGCTTCATAATTTGCTTGACACAATTTGATCTATATTCCCCTCGTTATTTGCTGCTACTTTTCATATTTCCCGTTTAGGCGTCGCGTCATTTCAACTGCACGTGTAAGGTGTTGAATCGATAAACAAAGATTCAGTGATTGACCTGTCCCTCTCTCCACCTAACTACATTAATTCTTATTACCTCCAGCCTGTACCACCCACCCTATTTCGTGATTGCATGGAAGTGAATGCAATGCAGTACAGTGCAGTGGCTGACCATTTTTTCTAGGTTATTTAGCATAGCAGGATCAGTCATTCTAGATCTGGCTAAATTTTTATGTTCCAGTAATCTAATCTAATCTCCGATCTACTAGTTTGACTGACCTAGGTAATTGACCTTACAGTCATCACGTGGTATTTGTTGGATTATATTACTTTTCTTAATTGGATCTATGGGTGTGTCCATGAGCCGACAAGTTTACCTCTGAGATAGTTGGATAGTTGGTTGGTTGATTCAAATGCTACCCTAATTCCAGCCTCACTGAGAACTCTAGGTAAGGCCTCTGAAGTTCCTTCTTTTAGGGCAGTACTATATAGGCTTTGAATTCTATATTATTTTTGTCATTGCCATTGGTGATCTAATTTTTTCTATGGGTTCTCACACATTCTTGAAAAAGTTCTGGTGAGTAGTTATTTACTAGTAATATTTTCCTTATTCGTCTGATTTCACTATTTAAATCTCCTGACTTCCTAGGTAAGCCCCTGGCCCGATTACATAGACATGTTTTTCAATGGTTCTGTAACTGATATCAATAGGTGGGCAGACCTGAAACTGAATCTATCTTTATCGATTTTGGCTGGCATGAATTAAAGTCTAAGTATTTATTAGAGTATGTCGGTTTCCAATTAGTGCTAACATATGCATAAAAGTCACCAGCTTGTTTTCGCTGTATTCCACAGTCTAGCATAGCCAACTCACACTGTTCGTTTTCTAACTCAGAAGTGAAGTGGATTTCGTTTACTACTGAGTTTGAATGAGTGAAAAAATGACGGAATGTGTCATACACATGTCTCCACCACAACCTAGCAGCAGGAATAAACTTTGCAAGAGCTCCATGTTTCCAAATGTCTTCATATATGTCTGTTAGGACACCTTATCTGATTGGGTATTATCAATGTTAATAAACATTGGTGTTCTCCTAACTTTCACGTTAATCCTTTGTCCACCCATTTTTCTTTCGTTCACATTAAAAGATATATGCACTGCAAAGAAGTGTTACGAAGGTCTGCTGAATTAGCTTTTTTCAAACTTTTTGTTTACTTTCAATTAAACAAATAAAAAAATATGTACATTTATTTTGTTGATTTTCTTCTCATTTAATCTTGGCGAGTTCATCTATTTCACTAAAATGACTCTATCGATTTAAAATAAAAATTGTCATAAATCTTCCGTGAACTAGTTTAATTTCCCACAAATTTCACACATTTCTGGCTAGTTTCGAAAAATAAATTCAGTCGAATTTTTCAAGGAAGAAAATTTGTGATTGCTAGTATGATTTATGACAGTTATACTAATTTTTGAATTGACAAAAGTTAAATAAAAACTACGTGTCTTTTGACTGTGGCTGACTTATTGATTGATAATGTCTGGAAATTTCATTAGCTTAATACAATGTATGCTTGAGTGTTTACTTTATTGAAAAGCTCCAAAGTAGGGCGAACTAACCGTCTAGAAATTAGTAGTCATTTATTTATCAATCAGTCCTTCTGAGAGTTAATGATGCATCTAGTACTTAGTGCTAGTGGTGACAGAATTCTATCAGTCAAGTCGGCAATGTGGTAACCGGTTAGAATTGATGTTAGGTGGCTGGAAGCTATATGCAGGAAGGCCAACTCCTAGGTTCCGTGCTTAAAGACACTCGTTAGTAAGCCATGTCCGAAATAGCTCAGTGGTAACGTCGTAGACTGCATTGTCTGTTGCATGTTTGATATCATTTCCTTCGTGACTGGACACACACACTGATGATTACTAAGAAGCATATAACTTAGATCCGGGAATTTTAACCGATTGTCATTTTTTTATTCCTTTACGTTCCCGGTGGAACATCGGGATTCAGGCTAGAGGCTTGAAGTTTCGGTAGCAGTGGTGTTTATTTTTACGAGATGGAGTTGCTCCCCTCATGACCAACTTCCCACTTTACCAGTCTTATTACTAACTTAGCGAAAGAAATAAGTGAGTCTGTCGGGGATTGAACCCCGGAGCACGTGCATGGCTGGCGAGCATTCTCCTGCTGTACCATCGATGCCACTAACCTTATAAAGTCACTTACCGACTCTAAATACCTTACTGCTGAAATATCTAGAAATTATTCCAAATTCCTATAACTTCCAGGAGTTTTAGAAAACTAAACTTTGTGACCTAGGCGGTGAAAATAATAAATAATATTAAAATGTACTGTCGATGACATAAGTGAATACAATAAAAACAGATGGAGAGAGAGATACGTTGATTGATTGATTGATTGATCGATTGATAGATGCATAAATACGACGGTGAAGAGGATTCTAAATGCTGTCTGACTGATGTACAGAGTGAATTCTGACGTTATAAATACAACAAGAGATAATAGTATGTGGCCAGCCATGTTCAGGAAAGTATATTGCTGATTTTATTTAGAAATTTAAAACTCACTAACAAATCATACGGAAAACGAATAAGTTTAAACGGGGACTACCAGTTTTTCTGAATTTTTCAGATCTATTTTTAAATATTTATGTCAGGATATTTTATTTATTATAAATTCAGTCGTAGATATGTATTTGGTAGGAGTCTCAGAGTTTATTGAAACCGTTAACACACTCATTTTTCATCTTCATGAATGCACCTCTCAGTGACCTTCAGTTTTCAAGAAATCAGTTGCTTCTGAGCTTACGTTTATAAACTTAAGTAAAATCCTATATTTAAAAAAAAATTTACTATTTGCAATTCCGAATAGCTTCATTAATCAGTTGTCTAGTAATGACAGTAATAATACTATTAACAGTAATTAATTATTTGTTTATTAGTCATGTCTTGATAGATTGATAGATTTAACAACGACCGCGCTTTCTGCTGCCGGGTCACAGGGCAGAAGTGATAAGTTAGCTACTGAGACACACCGACTAATAAAACTCCCAAATGCTGACACAGTCATAGGAACATGGAATGTTCGAACGCTTTATGCCTGTGGGAAAGTAAAAGAACTGACCCATGAACTCAGTAAATACCGATGGGACATCCTAGGCTTATCAGAAGTTAGGTGGACAGGCTCGGGAGTAACAACTACAGAAGAGGGTCATAAGATATGGTACAGTGGGGACGAAGAGAAACACCAACATGGTGTGGGTTTCATCGTAAACAAAAAACAAGTTAACTCTGTAATAAGCTGTAGACCCGTAAACAATAGAATCATTTCTCTACGAGTTAGGGCTCAACCACTTAACATAACAATAATACAAGTTTATGCGCCTACATCTGAATACCAGGACGAGGAAGTAGAATGCTTCTATGATGAACTAGAGGAGTGTATTAATGAGGCTCCGAAAAAAGACATTCTTATTGTCATGGGTGACTGGAATGCTAAGGTAGGTGAAGATGCATATGACCAATGGGCAGGCACAGCTGGACGTTTTGGATTAGGTGAAACCAATGAGAGAGGAATAAGACTGCTGGAATTTGCAAGCAGCCACAAGCTCACACTGGCCAACACTCTATTCCCTCATAAGACATCAAGGAAAACAACATGGCACTCACCTGACAACAAAACACATAGCCAGATAGACTACATTCTGTTCCCAGCAAGATTCAAGTCAAGCATTAACAAGGCTAAAACCAGAACTTTTCCTGGAGCAGACATAGGCAGCGATCATGACATGGCTTTAATGACTATAAAATTAAAACTAAAACAGAACCGCAGACAAATAAGCCCTCGAATCAGATATGACCTAGAGAAACTTAGGGACCCAAACATAGCAGAAATGTTTAAGGCAAATGTAGGGGGCAAGTTCGCTGCACTTACCTTGATTCACGACAATATCGATTCACTCACTGAAACCATTAAAACAGTGCTGCATGAATCAGCAACAGAAGTTCTGGGTAACAAAAGAAAGAAAATCAAACCATGGGTCACAGACGATATTTTAAACCTGTGTGATACAAGAAGAAAACTAAAAAAGAAGAAAGGACTTAATTCCCAGTACAGGGAAGAGTATAGAACAGTAGACAAAGAAATACGCTCCAAAATGAAGAGAGCAAAAGAGGGCTGGATTACTGAGCAATGTAATATCATCGATAATAGCTTAAGGGGAGGCAACAATAAAAAAGCATTCGAAACAGTGAGTAAGCTGACCAATACGAAACTGAATAGAGCAACCGTAATTGAGGATGGTAAAGGCACCCTCTTAACAGAAGAAGCAGATATCCTTAGAAGGTGGACAGAATACTGTAAGGGACTCTACAATCATAAAATAAGCCCTAATTATAGCCTAATAAACAATTCATGCTGGGACAATAGGGAGATCGGTGATTCACCCATACTAGAGTCAGAAGTAGAGGAAGCAATAAAATCACTTAAGGGAGATAAATCACCAGGAATTGACAACATACCGGCAGAACTAATTAAACATGGTGGACCACAAACAGTTAAATGGCTGAAAGCAGCCTGTCAAAAAATCTGGCAAGAAAAAGAATGGCCTAAAGAATGGACTCATTCACTAATCATTCCAATATTTAAGAAAGGGGACGCAAAGCAGTGCGAGAACTACAGAACAATAAGTTTAATCAGCCACCCAAGTAAAGTCATGCTGAAAGTAATATTGAACAGACTCAAAAAGAAAGTAGAGGAAATACTCTCAGAAGAACAGGCCGGATTCAGGCCGGGCAGAAGCACTGCTGAACAAATTTTTAACATAAGGGTACTAAACGAAAAATGTCTACAACACCAAAAAATGCTAGTACACAACTTTATCGATTTTAAGAAGGCCTTTGACCGTGTGTGGCACGAAGGCTTATGGCAAGTCATGAATAACTACAATATAGATAAAAACATAATTGAGGTTATTAAGTCTTTATATAACAAATCTAGTAGTGCAGTATCTCTAAATAATCAAACTGGCGAGTTCTTCAGAACAACTATAGGAGTACGCCAAGGGTGCATTCTCTCACCAGTCCTCTTTAATTTATTCCTCGAACATATTATGACACAAACCCTACATGACTTTACACCGACACTTAGCATAAACGGAAGACCAATCTCCAACCTCAGATTTGCTGATGATATAGCCCTCATTGGGGAAAACATTGATCAAGTTCAGGACCTCACCTCAAGACTTGATGTTGCAACCAAATCTGTGGGCATGGAAATCAGCACAGAAAAAAGCAAAATACTCATTAACGGAGGAAACAACTCAGATAGATGTATCAGACTTGATGGACATGTATTAGAAGAGGTTGAAACTTTCAAATACCTTGGGTCTACCCTAACAAAAGATGGAAGGTCCACTAAGGAAATAAAAATTCGACTAAACCTAGCCTCTGCCACCATGTCCAAGTTAGGGAAAATATGGAAGAGCAACATCAGCGTCTCAGCAAAAATGAAACTCTACTCGTCACTGGTCCTCTCTGTATTCCTATATGGATGTGAGAACTGGACCCTGAATGCAGAGACAGAAAGAAGAATACAAGCCTTCGAAAACAAAAGCTATAGAAGGATCCTAGGAATAAGTTACCTTGAAAGGAAAACTAATGAATATGTCTTACACCAGGTCCATAGACTGGCAGGAAAACAGGAATCACTCCTTTCAATCGTAAAGAAACGGAAACTACAATGGTTCGGCCACACGGTAAGACATGACACATTGTCCAAAACGATTCTACAAGGCACAGTAGGAGGAGCACGAAAGAGAGGTCGACCGAACAAGAGCTGGCTTGACAACATAAAAGAGTGGACTGAAATGCCCTTGGATACGCTACAGAAAATAGCATTAAACCGAGAAGAATGGCGAAGACTGATAGCGCGAACTGTCATAGCACCCCCACGACGAAAGTCAAGGGACTGATGATGATGATTATACGAGATTTTTGTTGATAAAACAGTAAGTTGACATGTTTAGATGATATGGAATTCAAGTAGTCAGTCATGTTTTAAATTTATGTATCATAGAGGCAAAGTCGGTGTCACAATGGTAGGATGCTCGCCAGCCATGCATGTGCTCCAGGGTTCGATCCCCAGCCGACGCACTCATTTACCTCACCCAGGCAAGAGTAAGATTGGTAAAGAGGGAAGGTTGGTCATGAGGCTAGCAACCCCATCCCGTAGAAATAAAACACCACTGCTACCAAAACTTCAAGCCTTTAGTTTGAACCCTAGGAATAAAATAAATAATAATAAAATAATAGGGGAAAGATAAATATTCTAACTACTTTTTTTGCACCAGAATATAAGAGGATTCATAGCGGACCTTTATTAAGGTAAACACATCATATTGATACATTCTTAGCCATAATAAAGCTCCACTTGTTCAGAAGATAATGGTTGGTACTTGGTTCAAAGTAAATGCAGTTTTCCAATACAGTCGTTTCATTTCTACAGCCGACTTCTGCAGCCATTGACTTAAAAAGCTGATTTTAGTTTTTGGCCCATTTCTGTCAGTCTGCATCACGCTACGCGTTTACAATTTTTTCAGAGCAATTGTTTGAAGGATTCTCACTTCGATTCTGGAGATAACAAAACTAGTTACACAAGGCTATTTAGGAAATGTACCTGATGTTTCCATTAGAATTTAAAATGTTAAAACAACTGACTGTTAGTAATTCTTCATACAATGATAACATATTTTTTTCGGTAATTTGAGTGTTCCCATAATTTATTCAGAAAAAAAGCAATTTGAGCAAACGGTTGATTTTTGCATACAATAGCCAATAAGGGCAAATTAGATTTATACCAGAAAGTTTATTTTGGAACAGGTACAAGATGGACAAATAGTCAGTTAGTTTAGAATATGTATGGACCATGAAAACATGAGATAAAATGAGATAAAACAATTCAGTAGTGTAAGAATAATATATAGTTCACAAAGGTGTATTTTTCTAGAGTGAATTTAGTCAGTGGTGTGTGAGACAGTATATATACTACAGAGAAATAAACCAACAAATGGTACAGACTAGACGTGAGTCCAAAGGTGACAAATAGCAATATTAATGATGGAATAATAGCTATGGAGTAGTGTAAGCAAAAAAGTACTGTTAGTGAACAGTTATCAGGTGTTGGTTGACAGGAATTTAAGTGCTCTCAGGTCAGACTATGCACTGACATCATTTAGAGAACCACTGGAAAACCAGGGAGCACTAGCTAGCTATTTCATCCTTCTCCGAGACTCCTCAGCAGTACACACCCATGATATCAAAAGGGATTAAGTTGTCTGATACTAGGATACTAGGAAGAATACTTGTAGATGACAGTGAGGTGTAGTGACACTATGTCGCAAATAGTCAGAATTTAGAGTTCATGGACCGCTGAGTTCTGTTCCAGTGGGTTGATGGTCAACAGGCTTGTCTCGTAACCCAATAGTCATCGGGTTGTTTCCGTGGGATGGAGGGGTCACATGTTTGGAGTGCTGAAAAATACCAAAGTAGAACAAAGCAGCTGCTCAGTACCCTTTGGCTTTTCAATGCTTCTCTAACCGATGACAAATATCTTTTATTCATTTATCGTTACATTTTATTCCACTGAATTGTGATCACAGCTGAAAATTCAAAAATATAGAGTGGTCTAAAATTTGTTGACTTATGTCAGTCAATACTTTCTTAGTTTTTGAATATGTTGTGTTATCCCCTTGTAAGTAAGAGACGAATTTATAGAAAGAGTATGGAATATAAAATGACAGAATATCAAAGAGAATGTTGAACAAAGAGGACAGTCATAATTTTCTCATTCATTCACTCATTCCTTCATTCCTTTCTTTCTTTCTTTCCTTCTATATGTAACTTTTTCACCAGTTTCCCATTGTTACATTGTCATCATAGGTTGTCTTTTCCCATACTGCTTGAAGCATGTTTACACTCAGATGAATCAATAAAGAGGAAAATAAATATTTTTCACAAATGTTTTCACACATTTTCCAAGAAAATATACTTCGGGTCTAAAATTTATCTTGGTTCCATATTGCATCTGTATTAAAATAATTTAAGTAATTTCAGTACAGGGAAAATATTCATTCAGAAATTTAGAAAAAAAAAACAAGAAATTTGAGCAAAGAATATCCTTTTCGATAATTTCCTCTTCTGGCTATACAATTATATTAGATGTCTTAATCTACATAGAATATTCTAGGATAGTGGTCATTAACAAGTGTTTTTAAATAATATCGATTTGTTAAATAATAATCAATAGAATTAGAGGTCAAGAAAGGTGAATAACTTATAATAAGCATAAAAATGTAATAGCAAATAGAGTATCAAATGAAACTAAGGAACTTTCTACAGCAAACTGAGGATCATTCAAACTTTGATAACCAAGAAAAGGACAGTGCCTTAACCAACTTCTTTTGGAGACACACAGGTTAAGTTTCTTAATGTGGATCCCAACAGTCTCGGCAGTACGTAGTAGACGAACTTTTTCGAATAACTTGCATAACTCACATAAATTATTGTAATGAGTCCATGCATAAAATATAATACTATCTAGTCAGAGATATAAGGGATTTTTCAAATATTAATCTATATATAGTCTTTCAAAAATAATGAATTACTTTTGCATTTTAAATAGTAATACGATGTAAGTATTTTGGCTTATTCATTCACTGACTCTATACTGAAGATCAGATGGCCGGAAAGAATCACAAACAAGAAACTATGGGAACAAGCAAAACAAGAACCAATCGCTCAACAAATATGCAGGAGAAAGTGGAGGTGGATTGGACACTCGCTGAGGAGGCCGCCACTGGGTGACATCGCGCGTCAGGCCAGTGCTCGAGTGGAACCCGAAAGGGAAGTGGTGAGTGGGACGTCCAAGGGTGACATGGAGGAGATCGTGTGAAGAGGAGTTGAAACAGTATGGACTAACATGGATGCAAGTGAAAAGTACAGCAGAAGACAGAAGCAAGTGGAGACATGTAGTTGAAGCCCTATGTTCCACTAGGAACCCAAGGGAACAATAATAATAATAATATTCACTGACTCTTTAAAATCACATCAGCTTTGTCTTTGTTTGAGAAGAAACAATTTCACTTAAATGCCCAAATTTCTGACTCTCTCTCTCTATGTGTTTATGTATACTGCATGATGCATTGTGATCAGGTTATAAGTAAAAGCCATAACAGACAAGGACTCCTGCAGATGTCTTTTTGGACATCGAAATTAGCTTGAAAAGTCTTCACAGTACCTGAAATGTATCTACCTAACAAAATTACAGGGAAAACTTACAATGCATTTTGTATAAAACTGTAGAATCGCGAATTGACAGAAGTTCAGATTCGTCGAGAATTTGATTACATCCCAGTGGGCGAATGTTCAATGACTTCATTTTGTAACCTGGAGGTCTTGAGTTCGACACTCGGCAGGATCATGAATGAGCGCTGATGAAGAGTCGCAAATTATGAGGAAACAGCTACCCAGTACTCTCTGGTCTCCAGTGGATCTCTAACTTCTATCAATCAGTAGTCAAACTCAGAATCGTAAAACATTGAATATTTCTCAGTCTGCTTCTCCATCCTCATTAGATGTGCCATTATGGAACTCTTGAAGCATTCTGTTGTTCCTTTTCCTGACGAAGTCATACCATATTAGAAATTATGTTTCCATTGGCATGGTATTTTCCTCGCCGTCGTCACAACTATAAAATAATAATTTATATATTGGAGCTTTATTCACATTAGGTACAATGGAATTGAACTTCTATCTTCAGTAATTAGGATATTCAATGAGAAATATACCGAATACACGAATTTTGTTGAATAATGTTCTCTGCAAGACAAATTATTCAAGAAATGCTTCAATGACAAATATAAATACCTGTCAAACGAAATTTCGTGCTTTGAGGAATGGGACCACCAGAGATCACTGAGCTCTGGACAATTCTTTTGTTACGAGGGAAGAACTTTTTCATTATATTACGCACGGAAGTTATACCAACTGGTGAAACATTGTAATATTCCGAACATCTGGATTGTTGATGATGTATGAGTAGTTATATCATGATATATTCAAAATTTTCAATGATTTTTCAAGGATGAGTCAAGAAAAGTACAGTTAAGAAATGTTCATGCAGTCAAATCCTTGCCTCGTGTTTTATCCTATTTGGGACTTATCACCTCGGGGGCTATCTATATTCGAATGAGTAGTAGCATCCACATTTAGTCTGTAACCCAGCACGCATTATTGTTGTCTCACTCTGTTTTTATTAATCAGTGGTGTTTAAACCTCACCATCGCTTTTTTGAATACCAACATATTACTATTCTACCCATGGGCGTGTCACGAAAACCATTTCTTATAGGCTGCTGTAGACTTTTATCAGCAGTTGCCTTCGCTAGCTCCATAGTGAACATCATTTGGCTGGTGGACAGAACTAATAAGAAGAAACTCCGATAACGAGATGATCAAGAACCTACTGTTCAACAAATATCCTGAAGCAAACAGAGATAGATCGGAAATACACTGAGAGGCCCGCTGAATGACATCGCGCATTAGCTAGGCTATGACTCAAGTGGAACCCGAATGAAAAACGACGAGTTCTGGTGGTGGTCCGATAATGGCATGGAGTAGATCATATGAGGAAGAGGTGGGAGACTGTATGCAATTGTCTGGCCAGATGAAGAGGACTACAGATGACATGACAAAGTGAATATATGCTTTTGCAGTACTGTGTTGCACTTGAAACACAAGGAAACAAAAATACTAGTAATTACATGACGAAATCTTTATGTGGACGAGCGACAATCTTTAAAATATTTCCTGACTTAGTGGTAATTTGTACTATATTTAAACAAATGCCTAAGTTTGTCGAGAAATGCAATTGCTCATCAGTTATATTTTTCTTAACACAATCTTCTCTAAACATACCATTCAATTTTTTATCAACCTTACTACAGAAATTTTCTTTTGTAGTGTAGTAACATCTATCGGGAAACAGTACAGTATTCATCTGTCTTTTTGTAAAAACCACGGAAATCAGACTAGGAGATATATTGTAGAAGTCTAGTTTTAGAAAGTATCTGAACTCCGAAAAGATTCATAGGCAGCAATCTAATCATGAAATGCATCAATGAAAAAACGCACTTATTCCTGAAGAATTTAGGGGGGAAACTGCACTGATTGTCTATTTAGTTTCAACTTTTAAACATCTTCAAATGGATGCATCTCATCACTCCTGTTTCTACCTTTTAATATAACTTATGATATACAACAAGTTAGCTGAGTCCCTTTGCCTTCAACACCTTCAAAATGTCTTTGTAGATTTTATCTTTGTTTTAGTCTGTTCCCATCAAATAAATACTAAATGTATCAATTTTTTTGAACACTGTTCATAACCTCACTATTTGACTTTCATCTTTTCAAAAAATAGTATTATTAATACCAGATGCCATATTTTTTATAGAAGGTTAAATTTTTCATCAGAAAAAATATAATGAATGGTTATTACTCATAGATTTGGTGTGTAACATTCACTAATCTACCTCTTTTATCAACGCGTAAACTTTGTGTCTCTTAATATTACACGTCACGCTATTGTGCGTTTTGTGGGTAAGATGACAATGTCCCATTTCAACAAATAACTGTTTCTGTATAGACAGACTAATCTATAACCTTATTCTTATGCACTAAGCTGTGATCACACTTTATTTACTATTGTAGAACTAAAGTCATATGTAAGTGAAGCTAAATATTAAGAAAGCGGTGGATATTCATCACTTCGACTTGTTAGTAGATCAGCCATGCAAATTTGAGATAAATACTAAGAGGTGGTTGATATTTTGTCTTAGGATACAATAGATGACTTCCTCTTTGGAATTATTGAACACTTTTGTTCCCAAGTTTGACCCCACCAGGGCGAAACATCTGTCCAGTACACCCTGGTTGTCAATGCTTCTCTAACTGATGCCAATCCACAGTCAAACCTGAAACAAATCGAATTCCTGCTCACTAGTGACTGGCTTCAGGATGAAATTATCTGCAGTTGTAGTCAGAAGTAGTGACCAGTGGAGTCTATCCTGTCGGCAGTGAGGACAAATACTCGCCACAGATGACACTGGCTGGTGCCAGCCGCACTAAAATTTGGAACTGGTAGGAGTTAGAATTGATGGGCTGGTCACTGATTGTGGTCTCAGTGGCTGAATGGTCTACGAGCTTTTCTTGTAATCGGAAGGTCCTGGATTCGACACACTGACAGTGAAGAGTCCCGAACTATGAGGAGACGGCTGTTCAGTACTGTTTGGCTTTCAGTGGTTCTCTAACTGATATCAATCAGTGGCAAAACTTGAAACAGATCACATCCCTACGAACTGGCTCTTGAAATATAATCTTTTCATTTTTAAGTCTCTGTTATTTCCACATTATTGCACTTCCGCTATTACTTCGAATAATTTCACTCTGTTTCATTGCATGAAACTTCCTGACTTCACGAATGCTACTTTTATCGATGTCTAAGCGCTAAACAATATTGCTGCATCTTAATATACCTTTTCTAACACTGAGTTTGCAGGGATTTCGTCACGAACTAACACATCATTTACAGAGTCATTGAAAACGCAAGTGCAGTGATTTTACTGTTTTCCCTGCTAATCTAGTGCTGTTCATTGGTATGCACCAGCAAACCCACCGGAGCACAGACATAAGACCTTTAGGTTACCAGGCTAGCTTGTTGGTTATTCGTCAACTAAGGCTGCCATTCAGTGCCCTATGAACACTAACTGCTGTTAATACTGGTTAAAGCATAACTAATTTTTTTTGAAAGTAACGCAGAATTACATAAACTAATCGAGGGGATTGGTGGTACGCAATTCACATTTCAGAGACTACTCAATGAGATGCATAATATTGTCTAGTTTCAATCCTTAAGCTGACACTATTCAGTGAACTAAACGTTTTACATAATATGGTCTAAATGTTTTTTATTGATTTCCTTAGGAAACCCTATGGCTTTTATTATGGCGTAATAAAGATAATTCCGATTAGCATGCTGTATTACATCCACGTTTCAACGTTCTACTATGTGCTAATGCTGTGCACGCTCAAAGACGAACGCTATTGCATTAAGAAGCACAAGTGAAAACTTGATTAGATATACTGTTAACGAAATCGAATTTCAGGAAGCGTGAGGTGAACGAAAAAGTGTGTAATCGCGTAAAATATGCATATATTTATAATTATGTAACAAAAGGAAATCAATATTCAATAATACAATGGCATATATTCAACAAGCATAAGTAAAATTAGTTTCTGTAAGCGTATAACATGCATACGTGAATTAGGTTTATAAGCGTACAGTTAAGTTTAATATAGGGAGGGGGGCTACATTATTACCATCTATTATTATTATTATTACTACTCATGTGTCACTGAGCTCACTCATTATTTCTCATCACCACAGTCACAAATACTGATTTATTAATTTATTAAAATTTAACATGAATGTCGAAATAATTTCAAACAGGATTTGAATATTTTTCAACAATTACCTTCACTAGCTCCACACTGAAGATCAGATAGCCGGTGTAAAGAATTAGGAACAAGAGACTTTGGGGACGAACATGTCAAGAACCTACTGGTCAACAAATATTCAGAAGAAAACGGATATAGATTGGACACACTGTAGGGTGAGGTTGTGCTTGAGTGGAATGTGAGTGGAAAACGACAAGTTGGCTGGTGGTCCGAGAATTGTATTTAAGAGATTGTGTAAGAAGGAGACAAGAGTTTCTGGTAAATTGCGGAACCCACTGAAGACGACTGCAGAGAACAGGACTAAGTGGAGATGTGTTGTTAAAGCCCTATTTTCCACCAGGGATATAAGGGGATAATTATAACAGTCATAAATGTACAGTATGTAGTTGGCGATTCAAAAGAAATTTGTGAATACATTAAGAATTTCACTGTTGTAATTCTTTTGGGTATAAACTTTGTTGTTTTGGTTAAATCTGAAGTGATTTGGGATGGTTCGCAGTAGCCTCTAAACTTAATTTGCGTGCTTAAATAATTTAGAAAAAGCTCAGCATCCGCACAGCATGCATTAACACACTACCACACAGTAAGGTGAGAGAGGGTTACAATTCTAAGAGGTAATATAGGTAGGTGGAGAGAGAGGTTGATTACTGAATCTTTGTTCATCGAATCCACACCCAATACGTGCAATCGGAATGACTCATCACTCATACCTGCATTAGGGAAAATACTACTACCAATCAAGTCGATCGATGAAAAATAATGGAATTATATAAACGAAGTTAGAAAGTTGGTTATGAGGAATAAACTGCTCTCGTTACGTCATCAGTAAATACTACTGTATAACAGTGTGAGACTTTATCAAGATAAATTCTACCCACAATGGAATTCGGGAGGTTAGTTTTATTACTTTCTTACGCCTTTTATCATCAAAACACGTTCGAATGTGTGATAATTATGGCTAGACAGTGATTGAGGTCAGCCGGTGTCGTATTAGGTGAGTGATTCAGACACTAATGCCTAAAACCTCGTCTTAGTAGCGTTATCCATCTGCATTTTAGCCGCTATTGCTTCACATTAAATCACTCTGTTGGCGAAATTTACCACGTGTTATTTGCCTGAATAAGTTAAAGTACTTATCAACTTTTGTTTATATATATATATATATATATATATATAGCGTATATATAGGTACTTACATATATATATGTATACATATATATATATATATATATATGTAAGTACCTACTATCTAAGCTTTTATGATGCAACCTATGACCTAATATCTGTGGAAAAAAACTGTCTAGACATTCACAAACACAAATGTATACGTCTAAATAATTTCAACAACATTTAATTAAATGCATCCAATATGCGTAATTAAAATTACGGCCAAACATATACTGTCTATTTGAGTAGAGGGCATGCTTAATAGGATTACGTTCTCCTGAATTACTGCGCTTAACTGTATCATCATTATTATGGGAAACATTTTCAATCGATATGTAACAACAGAAGACAAGGGCCAGGGAACAGATCGTTTATTAAGGAAAATCAACACATATTTATAGATTTTTATGTACATTATTGTAGATGATTGTTAGTAGAAAATACAGTCTTTTGGTTGATTGGTTTTTTCTCACAGAAAGTTAACCTTGCATCTCTTTGTGGCTGTGTCAGATCATCCATATGCTAACTGTATCCGCCTACACAAAGCCTTTGTTCTCATTTTCTCACCACCAATATTGGGGACATAAACATTGACGTCAGTTACTGTCTACGAACTTTGGCTAGCAGCCAGCTGTCACCACAAATATCTTTAGCTAAAAACAATGTTTTCAAGAGTTTGTAGGTTTTCAGGTTTTGCTACAGACTGATATCAGTTAAAGAACCACTGGCAACCAGGGAGTAATGAACAGCTGTTTCGCTCCAGTTTCGGACGCATCAGTAGTACGCACCCGCCAGGTTTCGACTGTCTGGCTGCAGAACAAAGTTGCTTGTAGTTTTGATGAGAAGTCGTAACCAGTGGGGGGTGAGGACATATACTCGGGACAGGTAAAATTGGCTGGTGACAGTCACGTTAAAGTTACGAATCGGTTGAAGTTAGAATTGATGGGCTGGCTATTAAGTCGAGTCTCAGTAGCTAAATGACCTACGACCTATCCTTGTAACCAGAAAGCCTCGGATTTGAACCCTGGTGGTGGGTGTTCCCTGAGTATTAGTTCCAAACTAGGAAAACACAATGTCACCTTGAAATCATTATTGTTGTTCCGTTCCTAGTGGTTAGCAGTGAAATTGTGTACCCAAGTTTCTTTATATTTACTACCCTTAGTGCAGTGCACATGTTCACTAGTAATTTATAGTGTTCCCATTGTCTCAGGAACACAGTGCACTTCGTTTCGAATGCCGAAGTAACTGGGCCACGAGAGCTATCGCTTGTAAATGAGTATCAGTTTTATTGATTAAACAAATCTGTATTCTGCTTCTCTCATTGGAAATTAACTTGTCAGCAGAATTTGGGAATTTCAACCCAGTAAAGTTAATTAATGTGTGTCAGTGGTTCAATGTGCGTCGGTGACATAGCTGTTACGATGCTCGCCGACCATGCACATGGTCCGGGGTTCGACCCCGGGTCGACACAATACTTTACCTCGCTAAGCCAGAAATAATGCTGCTGAAGACTAAAGGTTGGGCATGAGGCTAGCAACCTCATCCTGTAAAATAAACACTGCTACAGAAACTTCAAGCCACTAGCTTGAAGCCCTATGTTCCACTGGGGAACGTGAAGAAAAAAAAGTGGTTCAATAGAAGAACCCTGACCAACAATGCATGTGGTCTGGGTTCGATCCCTGGTCAACGCATTCCTAAACCTTGCCTAACCGGTAGTAAGCCCTTTAAAGAGGTGATTCTCTTAAAAACAGCTACAGAAACTTCAGATCTCAAGCCTGTAGCAATATCTTCCACCTAGAGGGCAAAGAAATGAAAAAAATGGGTCAGTTGACGGGAAATTCGAAATAACTTTAATAACTAAGAATAACTATTATGGTTACCTGTGAAATCAAAGTGTCATATGCTCATAAACATATTTGGCCTGTCACTAAAATTCATCCTAGTTACATTCAATCACGCATCGTCGTTGGCTAGCAGATAACGATCAAAATGTGCTGAATGAATACTTATTCTGTTTTATTTAGCTGAGAACGCACGTTACTATTCAGTAGTTTGTGGATTTTGATCAATGTTATTTTGCGATATAATGCAAATATTACCCAAAGTCATTAGTTAGTTAGTTAGTTCTGTTCTCATATGCAAGGTGTTGGTCCCAGCAATACCGCTGTTTCTTGAAGACATATTTCTAATGGCTGAATAATGAATTGTGTGTTTGTCAGAAGAACTGACCGTATAGAGTTAAGCATATAATATAGTAGTTATAGGTACAAACTGTTTGACAGTTTTATAAAAACGAAAGTAAGCACTTTCCAATACTCTTTGCTGTTTAGCTGAAGTTGGTGACAAAATCCCTCATTTCAGATATTCTGTCCGTCAGAAAAATTTCAAAAAAGTAATCATCCTAAATTTTCCAAAAGTATTACACTGTACTCATATATATATATATATATATATATATACTTTACATTTATTTATTGTATTTTCAGACTGATTGATTTCGTTTTCGGCTTGTCATTAAAGTGAAAACAAAGTGTTCTACTTGCTGAAAACATATTCTGTTTAAGGGAAAACAATATGAGTGAATTTCGTGGAAACATTAAGTCATTTTATATCGTAAGTTATCTGATTTACTATTTTATTTTATACCTTTACGTCGCGAATGGAACATATGGCTTGAAGCATTAGTTTTGAATTTTTATTATCAGTGGTGTTCAATTTTAACAGGGTGGAGTTACTAGTCTGATGCCCAACCTTTCCTCTTTACCGGGTTCATTGTTGGCTAAACAAGGTTTACGAGTGAGTCAACCAGGGATTGAACCCCGGGCCATGTGCATCGTTAGCGAGTGTTCTATCACTGAACGACTGATGATCCCATTACTTGGCATTTTGGTCTTCACTTCTTTATAGTTCGTGATAAATTTCATTTTAACATGCTAAAGTTTTAGATGAGCGTAATCACTGGTGACTTTTATTTGGTTTTGAAAAATATCTTACCATTTGAAATACTTAGATAGCTGGAGACAATCGGCAAGAAGCCTTGAGCCTAGGTTTCGTGCTAGTTGACACTCGTCAGCAAGGCGTATCTACAACTTTGAAGGAACTCATACCTCTTCTGAGATTCGAACCCGCGTCACCCAGTGCTGCAGTCAGAGACGTTACCACTGAGCTATTCGGGCTCGCGACTGACCTCCTGTAGGACTGTAGTGGGTATTTGGATTGGACACTAGTAGCTAGTGTGACGTGTCTAGTCCCTTCTTTGGTGCAGACTGAGTTCTGTCAGTTACCAAGTTATTTTTCTTTCAAGTGTTGGTTTGTAGGGATTTGATTGGTTACAGAATTTTCTGACATGTTTTAAAACTCACAGTTTTATGCAGAATATTTTATTAGTTTTCTCTATCAAGATTAATGTGTTGTAAAATGAACATATTAGTCTCCACTAATTAAATAAAATGAAGTTTTTACAAAAGGTATCATCTTGACCATCAGCTGGTGACGTGTGCTACCGACAAGAATTTATAAATAGTATGCTGTATGTGACGTTTTCTCCAAGAATTTTGACTAGTGGGGTAACGGATTAAGTTTCTTTGATATTTTGCAAAAAAACAAACGGGGTTGGAATAGAGACGCCTAACTACCACAGACGTGGTGATGTGGAATATCACTTCTTTACCCCAAACGAAATTACGGCAGCTACCTGATTCCTCCACTCAATCTACTTAGGCGTGAACACACGACGAAATGAGACGGAAAGTATGTTTCTACAAAAGGAAACAACGTTATATATATGCATGGCCAATGGCGTGGGCATGTGAGATTATCCATAAAAGGATGCATACATGTATCAGTTTCGAGGAGGAGAAATGAAGATCCTAGCGAAAGAATACAGAAATTACAAAAGAGACAACAGAGGCAGAATATGAAAAGAGGAATTTTAAATGTATTCTGTATTTCGCCATCACTATGCATCATCTGCCAAATGAACAGTTATGCAATCAAGTACCACTGTGTTCTCCTGTTATAAGCTAACAAATGTTGTATATTTTGTCCTGAAAAAGAAGACAACGGAAAATTCATGCATTTCAAAAAGTCACTCTTGGACGCCTATCTGGTTGTTTCCCGTTGGAATTCCACTTGAGGACCTTATGTATAGTGTTTATGAAGGCCTCAGTATAGATGCAATCCATCTCCATTTCCTTCTGTATGTCTGTTGGGCAATAGGGTCTTGGCTAGTTCGTCACCAGATTACTGGTGTCATAATTCACAAGGAGGTATTTAGCAGTGAGATAGAGAACACAGTGACCATGGAGCTTGCGTGCCTATCTGGTTAAATCTATCCAAATGCTTGAGAAATGCTAAAGTACAGAAAAATTGTTTTTTCTTCAAATCTTTGTATTTATAGTAATTTTACTGAAGATCCCAAGACTAGTACAAAAAATTTGTCCTGTGTTTCTCAGTTTTTTTGTGGCCTTTTATTAACTGACCTCAGTTCGTGAAGGAATCTCCCTCAGAAATTTTAATGTGTCAACTCTGATTTTACTGTTTTGGTCCACTTCTTTCCTGTTAGACTGAATAAAACTAGACCTGTGGCGAAGTTTTTAAGAAAATCAACTTTTCCTAATCAATTTTGTTGTATGTATAAAAACGAATTGCGTCATCTATTTATTATCAATGAATTGTATTCATTCTGCATTGTTTTAGTTTATTTTTTATTGGCTGGCATTGTTTAAGTTGTAAGCAGTTGAAAAAAATCCAAGAAATACTGAAGATGAGCTCTTATTGTCCTCCTACATCTATTGCTCATGCTTTGTTCAAGTTATTTGCTTGAGTATCGGAGATGTTAGTGTAATTTAAGAAAAGTGGGTATGTGAAAATTCCTCTGTTTATCTACTCTTTGCTTTTTTGTGCCTTATTATATTATTATTTATTTTATTCCTTTAAGTTCCCAGTTGAACATACGGCTTCAGGCTAGAGGCTTGAAGTTTCGTTAGCAGTGGTATTTATATTTACGGGATGGGGTTGCTAGTGTAATGCCCAACCTACCCTTTTATCCAGCATTATTACTGGCTTAGCGGGGAAAGGAGTGCATGAACCTGGGGTCAAACCCAGAACCACTTGTGTGGTTGGCGATCATTCTACCGCTGTGCCACCGACGCCTTTTTATAAGGTAATATTAATACAATACTCACATAAATAACAGGTTTATTTCCCACTAGTTGGAAATATTCTACACTATTAATGAAACAGTTCTAAATTTTTCGTGAAGGTGCAGGTGTTTTCACCTCTTTTTATCATCTACATTCTCACTATTCTCTCTTCTGTAAGATTTCGTTCATTGAAGACTCATTACATTTCTTCCCTCTGCTTTAAGAAAAGGGAGTAGGAGGATAACAGTGGAATCCGGACTCTAGTCTGACAGTGGTATATTACTATACGCGCACAACCATATCCGGCTGATATGTTTCAGACACAAGAGAACTCATTTCATAGGCCTCACCACTAGCCACTAGCAAACAAATAACTCAAAGTTAGGGATGATTTCAGAGTTCACACCTCTCATATCCCAACACAAGGCTGATGAATTCAGTCTAGAGATATCAGTGGAAAATTACAATGATAACTAAATGGTTATAAGTTAGCTTTATGTTGCTATGGTGAAGAAATGCTTAATTTTACTTGGACTGTTTTTTGTATTACAAATTTTATTACCAATGATGAATCATCCATTGTAGACAAAGAGAACATTGATTTTATCACATTTTCGTTTTCCTAATCCCCTTAAAGAATGACATGTAAAGCAAAGCTCCACTTACTTTAATGGCCGTTTGAATAATTGATTTATTGCAGGATAACTGTATACTTCAGAATAAAAGATACTTTTGAACACATAATGACCTGCACAGTCAATCACTAAGGATGCAAGCACTGATATCTATCTGTCCGATGTAATGCTGACTATTTTAACTCTTATCAAAAGGATGTTGATGGATTTAATAATGGTGTATTAAGTACAGAATTATTAAATAGGCAGTATTATGTTTTTCTAACAGAGAACTGCAAATATACAGTAACTGATAATTTTTTTTGCTTTGGATGAAACAAAAAAAGTATGGTTACATTTTGAGTTTTATAGGAATTTCGGGTAATATGAATTTAGATCCTTATCTTAAACTGACATTATTTAGGCAATAATTGAGAAGCAAAGAGCTCTGAAGATGTTTAGTCGCTAGAACTTTGATGAGCACATGCCAATTTAAATTGCTCTCCAATGGTTGAGGCTTTACCCAGTTGATTATCTCATTTACGCAGAAAAGACCTTTCATATACCAGGCTATCAGCTTTCCTAATTGTGTTAGGCTGGTTGCTCAGTCTGTAGTAAGTGGATAGAGCGAGATGCAAAATTGAGACCAGTTAAGCAGCATCTCTAATCTTCACCATGAGATGTGATTCCTTCTTCTTGGTGACGACATATTCACTCAGTATTAACTAGATGGTTGAAAGGAATCAGCGGAAAGTCCTGTACATAGGCTTCATGCTTGCTAGCACCCACCATTCAGCAAGGCGCATCTGCAGTCTTGAAGAAACCCATGTCCTTTTTGAGATTCGAACCCGTGTCACCCAGTGGTAGAGCAGTCGGAGACATTATCATTTAACTATTTGGGCTCGCGATTGACCTCCAGTAGGACTGTATTGGATACCAAACAAAGGGCTAGACTTATGACACTAGTTAATGTCTAGTGACAGTATCACTTATCAATACTGATGGCATAAGACATTTTACTGGACTGTTCAACTACTCTTCACTTCTGGTCAAATCCTAGTCAGAAGTCATGGCTAGTTGGGTTCACCTTGTTGAGGGTGGAGTGGATGACTATTGATGGAACTCGTTGGAGGCGGTATCATGCTGCCAAGTGTCTGGAGTTAGAATTTACTGTTCACTCGACTCAAACCTACTGGTTTATAATTCAGCCCGCTTGTCTCGTAAACGGAAGCTCCACCATTTGATTTCTCGTGAGGTACTTGGCAAGCACTGCTAAAGATAGTCAAGTTAAGCCAATGAAGTCACTTAATTTTCCATGAATTCTGAACTTATGTTGTTTCATAAAGGAATCTACCAACATTATGTGTCTAGTGCGAACTGTTATGTATCGACCAAGTTTTTGAAGATTTCCTTACCAAATCGTTTTAGTTTGATTGGGAGAATGCAGAAATTTCAAATACAGAAAAAACAGAAAAGTGCCAGGAAGTTTCTAGATGCCTGGTACTCAGATGAATCAGCCGATAACAAACACATTACTACAGGTTAAATTTACCAGCTAGTAAAAATTAAATCAAACGACAAGAAAGTTCAAATTCCAAATCAATAACAGTCATCAATGAAGGTGTAAATTAACTAAAAATCATTCATGATAATGGTTGATACAATTATATCGCCGTTCATGGAGAATCCTAACAGATTCAGTTTATATTAAATTGTGGGCTGAAGATGTATAGAAGGATAATGAAAGCTTCGTAGTTAAATCAATGAGCTCAGAGAACACGCCCAAACAAAAGTTGTTTCATATCCCTTACTTTTTGTCTTCAATTAGCTCTTGACCTCCCATATGCGCTTCTATCCAGCTTATTTCCGTCACTTCGAATCACCTAAATTATAAGTAAACATATACAACTTCCACATGTTTTCTTGATTTGACACTTCTTAATAATTTTGAGCTTCTTTTCCTGGCTCTACATTACTGTTGTAATTCCAACTAGCCTACTAATACCTAAAATTCTATCCATTCATCTCTTCATGTAATTAGTTACATCCTATTAATAGGCTCCATAGTTAGTGTCTGAATTCTCTGTATTTTGATAATAGAATTCGCTTTGCTTTACGAACTATTTAGCTGACAAGATCTGAAGAAATGGAGTGATATCAGGTTCATCAGGGTGAAAACCTTTTTTGTAGATTAACGCTGCTGTTTAAAACATAAGGTAGCATATGTCGCAGAATTCAGTACACCCTTCAAATAGAAATTAATTATATGCTAAATAACTATTTACCTAGGGACTTGGAATCTAAGTAAATTTAAGGAGCTGAGGTTCAAAACAAGTAGTTCATCGGAGAGATTTTCTAGTGATTTCATTAACTCTGTTCTACAATCACAATTATATATATATATATATTTATTTTTGTGTCAACATTCAGTTCGCTAAGCATAGAGAAAAAAAGAAATCTATTTTTGGAATATCATTCACATCATCATTATAATTCCGAATGGTGAAGACAAACTGAAATGTAGATAAGGTTGTGAAGATTATTGAGCTAAGATCGGAAGTTGTGTAATACAGAAGAACGTAGACACAAGTACCGAGTTATACTGCACAACAGATGGACAGAGTAAACAGAAAGATAGTTATGAAAATGATGCTAACAGTCAGAATGCAAAAAACGTACCAGGCAAAAACACTAATGACAGCGAGAAACTGAAAACAGCTTTATATAAAATTATGCCAATGTAGAAGCAATAGATAGACAACTATTTTCTGCGTGGGTAAATCCCAGCTTTTCATATGAATGGCTAAGGACTCAGAAATGTTTTGTATTTGTGAATAACTCTGAAGATATTTTCTACACAGATATATTGACCAGTGGTGAAAATGTGCTCAATTGCAGCACTCCATGGTGACCCATTGTGGCTTGTTTGTTACCATGCTGGATGATATTCCTTGACTCTTTTAGATTAAAGAGGCACTGACCAACCTTTTAATCGTTGTCCACTGAAACAACTAAATTAGTAGAATTACGTACATGTCACCAAACGCGATGAATCATCTTTCTAGTCATTAGAGAACATTGGAAAGCTGGATAATACGAATATTAAGGTGGCTGGTATTTTCTGCTTTAGAGTGTTGTCCAGAAGGTTGCCTTGAAAATCTGAGTTCATGTGTATCATCTCAGACAAGGAGGTGGAGTTTCGTTGTAGTTGTGCTTCCTGAGCTGGATGGTTTAGTTATGAAGCTTTCACTGTCTTACTAGAGAACTTCTTCAGCGCATACTTCAATTTGAAGTAAGCATTTAAAATTCTCCACGAGTTTATTAGTCTTCTCTCCCGGTAACCTTGAACGTGTTTTGTCGTTTTTTTGTATTTTTTTAATCCATTAGTCCACTTGTATTGATATTGATTGTTTCCATGATATGAAAGTTGACTTTTTGTTCATGAGATAGTAAACACGTGGGGAATTTTAAAAGCTTGCGTCAAAGGATGTTGTCTGGTAAGCCGGTGAAATCTTCGCAACTAAACCATCCTGCTCAGAGAACACAACAATGCCAAAATCATCTGCCTGAGCTGCAAATCTAGATGGCATTATGTTTACTGGGCTTAGTTTTATGCGTCTTTGCAGAGTGTGAGGCATACCCATTCATCTAACTGTCTCTTCAAAAAATATCTGCATGTATACTTGATCAAACTTGACTCAATATCAGAGAAATTATTACAGTTAATGGTTTGTTTTTATTTATATCAGTGTGTAGCATTATTTTGGCTAATGAAATCAATAAAAATTACATCAATTCAGATACTTTCTAAAGCAAGGCATCTAATTACCGAATACATTACGGAACAAACATACTACTTATTCAGTCATTCAGTAAGATATTATCAAACAACATAGTATTTAGTGGATCTTATTCCTCCTTTAGGTAAAATTTCAGGGAAATCAATATGTTTTTGACACTTTCATCTATATACCTTAAAATGAGACCAGAGATAAACAGAATCTGAATTCTTTCATCTCCTCCATCTTACAGAAATTTTATTTCAGATTAAAGAGACATTTACGTTGACCTGTTGAAGTCTCGAAATTCCCCTTAGTCGTCAATGAGGAAATAGTCGTCAATAATATCCATTATTATCATTCCACTTTTCAATCAGTTATGCCACTCAAATTCTACTTACTACGTCTTAAATCTCAAGTCAGAACATCTAAATTCTTTTCATTTCAAAAAGACATCTTCTTTGCCTTAATTTTATGCGAAATAAAGTTAAAGACTCAGGAATCGTTATCATGGATAAATCTAAATACCAAGCGAAATGGAGGCTTTGTTAAGGGACAGTCTTAAATTTCAGAAATTATCAACCAACAAAAGATACAACAGAGGAGACTGAGAAACAGCCAATAGAGTTATTGAAAAAGTTGGAACAACAAGGCTATATGTTACCAGCTTTGGATAAAACACTACAGCCTGTCTCTACGGTGACACCAAGGTTATACAGCTTAGCTAAGATTCATAAAAATGGCTTGTCACTAACACAAATTTAGTCTAGTTCATTATACCATTCAACTGCGAAAGGGCTGGTGCAAATTTTATAGCCACCGCACAAGAAACTAGTTGAAATGGCGTAAAATACAGTTCCGAGTTTGTCGAAAGAATCAGAGAATTAAATGTGAAGGATAAATACATGATACTTCTGAATACGTCATCTTTATTCACCAATGTGCCTTTGATTTAAACAGTAGATTACACATGTACTGAATGGATAAAGCAAGGTATAGAGATTAGCATTCCTGTGTCTTCCCTAAAGGAACTTCTTTCAAGGTGTACGATGAGTGTAAACGTTCTGTTCAATAAAGACATGTATAAACGATCAGATGGTGTCGCCATGGGATCACCACTGCTTCCAGTTCTAGCGAACGTTTTTGTGGGGAAGCTAGACAATGACTCTCTTAAGGATGTAATACATAATCATGATTTCTACTGCCGTCATGCTGACTATACATTTGTAATTTAGAGGAAAGAGAGGAAATGGACATAATGGAGGAATTCAATTTAAACACATCCAGCCAAAAGTTTTACCAAAAAAGGAGGATGCCAAAATGACTCTATCTCGTTTTTGGATGTCCTAATGACTAAACGATCAAACGGAACAATATGTAGACGACTGCACCGGAAACCTACATCAACTGGGCAGTATACTCAATCTGGGTTTCATCGCTCTATAATACAAACGCAGTTTGGTTAGAGTTTTATTTGTTTGAATGAAACACTGGACGAGGAACTCGGTAGTAATCATGATCTACTCAGTAGAAACAGACATCCGACAAAATTTTTAAATAAAGGCTTTTGTTTAAAATAACACCTCGTGTAACAGCAGTTTTGAATAAGAATACGAAAATGCTGAATTGCAGTTTCATTCATTTTTTATTTGTTGTTCCAATGATTCATACACTTAAACTACGTTTAAACTGCTCACGTTTATCTTTTTTATGCCTAGTGAGTAATGAAATGATTTAGAAGGGATTTCAGCCTTTAGGCATACAACATAACAATAACAATAAATAGTGAGTCATAAAAAAATTCCAATTTCCGAGAATTAAACAGTATCAATATTAGCCTGTCTATCTTGTACACATTTATTTTGAAAGAAATCCCATTCAATGCCTAATTAATCATTTGTGTAGAATGTGGGAAATTAGTTAATATGAAAATATTTTTTTAATAAAACGTTATTAAAATTTATTAATTAGGTAGAATATGTGCTGTAATGAACTATTTATTCAGGCTGAAAGAACAACCGAATCGTTCTAGCTTAGGACTTTTCAAAATCTTGCTACCATGATCTCCCTAAGAATTAAATAAAAATAACAGAATTATGAAGTGATTAATGCAACATTTGGACACTGTGTTGAAACTGGCTGGCTCCTGGAATCTAACACTCACCAGCTTGGCACATAGCCTTATCGTCAATCATTGCAGTTAATAAACATTTCTCCGCATATCCTATTTCGGGAACGTCAGTGGTAGTGGCTTCTCATTAAAGTAGACAATGGGGTTTCAACAGCTCATTTTCCATTGCATTCCGTTTTCAGTCGTCTTTTATAGCTCTTTCCGCTACTCCCCAAATGCTTGCAATTCTTCCGGACATAGTCTCATTCATATCATTCTCCAATGCCTAACTACCATGCTGATTTGATTCAAGGACCTGACATGTTGTTTGGTTGCCAACCAGAGTTCCTTGTTATTTTTTCCTTCCGACCTACTACCTTATCTTTGGCATTGGTCGAAGGCATCTTTTGATGTTTCCCAGCCACTTGGAAACACCTATGGTTTAATACCCGCCAAGTTTCTGGAGCATATAGTCGCACTAACTTCACATTAGCTCTAAGGATTCGAATATAATGTACCACAGTGATATCAGAGTAATGAAAGCCTGTTTTACTTTACCCATCTCATCTTGGCTTTGACCTTCTCACCAGCCTGTAGTTGAAATGATGCTGCCCAACATGGTAAGTGAAAGAGACGACCTACCTTAGACTTCTCCCTTTGATGGCAATTGGTGCTTTTTGTTTTTAGATGGATATCTTCATCAAATCTGTCTTTTCTGTGTTCACTTGACCTCCTATTTTCATTGCATCTCCTGCCAACTTATTTGTTTTCGTTTGTATATGTTCATTCTTAATGGTAATCACAGTCGGTATTTGGTAGGGTGGAAGCATTCAGCAGAGAGCTCTGGGTCAAGGTTTTCCGCTAACTGGCACACATCAGCAAGCCACGTCTGCAATTTCGGAGGAACTGCTACCATGTTGGAGGTTCCAAATAGCATCAGTCAAATCTACAGTCAGAAATGTCATTGCTAAGCTATTCAACCTCTTGAACTAACTCTTTAATGACTGTTGAGGAAACACTGTTTGATTACTAGGGTGCCGTCAATAACACGCGTCAAATCCTTAGAGTTGACGCTGAATGAACTGTGCTATGTGGTTTTTAAGTTAGGTAATTCGACATCTCAGTAGCACTGGTTTCCCCCTAGTGACAAAGCAATCGAAATAATCTCCACTTACTTTAATATCAGAGAAAACCTATGTGTAAATGTTTCGAATTTCTGTCTACCAACAAGAAAAAAAGTATTTAAACACCTCCCTGCTTCTGAGCATTGTTTAGCAAATTCAGTTTCGTGACTAAAACAGCAACTTAGATAAACAGACGAATAAAGATGCTCAGACAGAGTGAGCAGAGTGGAAGTTTTCAGAAAATTCCATTTTCTCAAATTACCAATATTTAAAACATCATGAAAATAGAAAACAGAACACAAGTCTGTCACAGAAAAAGAGATAAGAAAATATTAAGTCTTCTGGAAAGTCAAAGCCAACAAAAATCCGTTCTCTGACGAATTCTGAAAAGACTGAGTCTTCGGTTGTTAGTTTTCACAATGCATACGTTACTCGTAATAAAGAGAAGCATAATTTCCTAACTGTTCCAATCTTACACCAAGATTTAACTAGTACTTAATATGTTGCGCTTCACAAGCGATAATTTTAAAGTGAAATTTTAAAAACTCCACCTCAACAGTTGTCATTAATGAACAATGAAGTGGCGTTAAGTTCATATATTTTTCAGTATCTGATTTATATCTCTTCAGGTCAGAGGTAAACAACAGTATAGTTCTCCATGACTTTAAATAATTCTCTAACTCGACTTCGTAAAGATTCTAGCATTTCATCTGAGGAAATGAATCTGTGGAAGTTCAGAATAGTTTATTAAATGAAGCGTCATCATTATTTATTTAAATACATTTGAGACTTTTACAATTAAACCTTTGATATTTTTCCAAGTTTTGCCTGGCTCTGATTCTCTGTGAAGGTGTTGAATATTTGAATCAATGCTTTATCGCATGAAAAAATGTCTCTAATTAATGTGATCACAAAAAACACTAACAAATATCAGTTAGTATAGTCAAACATTTACAATTTTCAACTGTATACAAGGTACGTAGATGACATTTTCCTCATTTGCGGTAATAGTTATAACCTCAGTCAATTGCCACAAGTATTTAACAGCTTTCATCCGTAATAAAATTCACTTTCGAGGTAAAAAACGAACTCACAATCCCATTTCTTGATGCACAACTAACAAGAAGACCCAACCTAACCTTAAGAACGTTAGTCCATAAGAAACCCACTTGGAACGATCAACTTACAAGTTTCTACAGTTGGGTCCCTGTTGAACGGAAACGAAATCTGATTAAATCCTTTGACACTGGGATCCGACTGATCTGTAGTCCGGACACTCTAGAAGTAGAACTAGATCTTCTGAAAGAAACCATCCAAAATGGATGCTCACCAAAATTCACTGACAAGAATAAATAAATAAAAGTTCAAAAGAACGAATCATCACTTGTTTCAAAAAAGAAACAGCACATGAACCTGGATTCAAGAGAAATTTAATCTGCAATATCTTTAATAGATGAATTTCGGAATCTTTGAGAAGAACATTCTTCGCAGAAACAATAAACATAGTGTTCTCCAGTAGTTCATTGGTTTTCAGAAGTTTTAAGGACAAGATCTCGCATCTGACCACTTCTCTGTGACTATATCAGTTCACCTGTCCTTGTGAAGCTAGGTATATTGTTCTTTCGACACCTATCTAAAAGGGTTGAGGTACACTATTCTGTATAGTTGCAGAAAGGCAGTAGTGACTCTTTAAAGAGTGCGATGGTCATTCAATCTCAAAAAATGCTTCTTTCCATGTAATCTACAAAGTGAAGAACAACCTACCGAAGGGAATATGCTTTCGTTTCATTTGCATTTCTGAAGCTTTAACCATTCAGTTAGAGAAACTGGAGCTATGGATACAAAAGAAAATTATTCAACCGCTGCTACTGTCATAGAGAGGTGTGTTTATTTCTACTGACTTGATCTTTGTTTATTTATTTTTCCGACTCCTTATAACAGTTGTATTTCTTTAGAAATCTTAAATAATTCCATATTTTCCTTCGTTTCTGTGTACATCCTGATTTCAACTTAATCATTAAATTATTCATCTAATTACATAACTCTAGTACACTTATTCAACTTCTTTTCTGTACTGACTAACATTAACTACTATTCAAGTGTTGATCTGCGGGGTTTGACTGGTTACAGGATTTCATCATGAGCTGACAAAGGTCAGTGAAAAAGAATTCGCCGAACAGAGACTCTTTGCTGAATTGCATGTCTTGTTTTCAATGAAATAAGTAATTAGATGACAACCTTCTATATTCCTTATTTTCTGTAGTTAATTGAATTGTCTTCATTCACCACTTCTGCTTCTCATCGTTGCCCAATGTATGCAGAAGCAAAAGCCTAGGTAATGCTGCCTTTCATTCTGTGTGGATAAGTAATCTAGCGAAACCAGATAGTCCTCAATTTTTTTGCTATTTTTGTGACTTGTGTGATAATAAAAAAAGCTGATTTGTGTGGCCAAATATCCTGGTAGATTCATTTCTTGGCCCAAGAATTGGCTAGCTGGTCAGTCTGTACTTGACACTACCTAAGTAATAAAGACAGTGTATTACACTTACAGTTGTTTAATGATTTATTTAAGTGATTGTAGTATTAAGAATTCGAGTAGGGCAGAGTAGTGCAACCAGTATGTTGTAAAATGTTCATACTCTAATTGCCTGTTACTCTCTTCTTTAATCTAATGAGGTAAAGATAAACAAAATAATTAAAAAGATTGACGAAGTCGCTTGTACATGAGTTGTACACTCATGTATTTCAGGTGAATGGGTGAGAAAGTTCCAGAGCTATTTCCGATCAAGGGTAAAATTATTAAAATTAAAAAGTGCAATAAACAGGGAGATGGGATGAAAAACAGTAAGATCATTATCACTGAGAAACTTTACTGTTTGTGCAATTAAGGATTAAAAAAGTAAGATTGGATAAGAAATGTAATAGGATAATCATTATTGATAGGACTGACTTTTTATGATGGCCACGGTAAAAACAGCAGTTGGACGTATTTCTTTTGAATACATGGCATGTGCTTCATCTTTTGGATCACTAGCTCCTTAGCTATTCCCAGACGCCTTGATTTCACTCACTTTGACAGGTTTGATCGGATCCTGTTTACGACTCTGGAGAACTTTTTAAATGAAGCTGAATGTCCTGAATTCACTGGATATTCTGTCCCTGAACTATAAACATCTTTGCGTTCTCCCTTTGCTAATCATGCTGGATAGTGTTCTCCAGCGCGTTATACAAGCGTTTTACGGCCAATGTACTCGGCTCCACACGAGCATCTGATATATGCATGCTGAAGTGGCCCAATGCAACAGTTTGTCTTTCACGAGTTGGTTGAATAGTTTCTTGCAAGAAAATGTCATTGGTAGGCTAGCTGCGAAGTATGTTTTACTGAAAGATTTCGAAAAAAATTATTATTGGAAATGGGAGGTATAAAGCTAATTTCCATAAATGAATTTTTTTCAATTCCTTGTTATTATTACAAGTTTATTTAGTGTTTAAAGTTCTAAGAAAATTTAACGAGTGAAATTATCTAAACTTGGCATTTTATAAACGTGCTACTTAATTACATCAGTAGCCAGATCAAAGAGTCTTAAACGTAGGGTGAACGTTTATCTCCCAGACAGTTATTACTGGCATGTATGTATATATGTGATCATTCAGCGAAACTGTGTAACCCTTGCAGCAATGAACAGTTGTTTTGTTCCATTTTAGAACTGTGCAGCAGTACTCACACATGACCTCATTGACAATCTTATCTAGAACATTCAAGTTTTGGTTTATGTTGTTAACTGACAGAAGTTAGTACACACAGGCCCATAAATCTCGGCTGAGTGGTCAAGTCATTTGAACTGGAAGTCCTTCGCCCGTCCACTGATTGAGTCACGGATGTACATTATCTAAGAATCCTGAACTAAGACGTAATAGTTACTCAGAGCTCGACGACTTTCAAAAATCCTCGATATTGCAATCTTAATTGATCAACTGTTTTCTTACAGCAACCAAATTATATGATAAGTTTTATTACAAACTAATATCAATTACGATTCTAAGAAGAATCAAACCTAGGCGCCCTATCTTACTTCGCTAGCCTGGCGTACTTCACTCAGTGAGTCGAAATCGAATGGTAACACCATTATTATTCATTGCCTTTCAGCCGAAATCGACCTGTCCGGTCATTCAGAAATTCTCATAAAACATCGGCAAATAAGCAGCTCATCACTACTCATATATTTTATTTGACATCTTCGAACTTGAGTGTAATAACGAATACCCATCAGAGAGAAATGAACAGCAGTGCTAGTTTACTTTACTTTACACTGGTAAACTGAAATTCACTAAGTCACTAAGTCTCGACCCACTAACTCAACGATTACTTAATCACCTTGAGTCGTTGATTTTAGATGTCATGAATATTTAGTTCAGGAATACAATAAACTTGGTTTCCAGTGATTACTAGTAGGTGAGGACATTTCACCTCCAACTAATCAAAACTTTACTAACTTAAAACACGTGAGTATTAATTCCACCTAGAAATCTGAGCGAAGATGAGTACCTCCGATGGATTTGTTAGATGTCAATTAGCTCTCTGAACCAAATAGTCTGATCACGATGCATCCATTGTCTTTATATAGAGAATATTTTCACTGCTGAATCCAGCCCAGTGAACATCACATCACCAAATAGTTTTTACAGCAACTGTATATGATAAAGTGTGTGCATTCATGCAAACATGTGATTCATATGACATCGAGAATAAATTATTCAGTCAGTGAAATAAGTAAACTGGGACAGAAAACATGTCCTTGAACTCTAGTGTCAGCTAATATCTATGGAATAATACGAGGCTGAAGTTGAATCCACCATATTGGTGAAACTTTTGTGTGGATATTATTATTGTTGTCTCCTTTAGTTCCTAGAGGAACATAGGGCTTCAGCCGCATGTCTCCGTTGCGTTCAGCTCTACTCCACGGTTTTCATCTGGCTCCACATCAGCCCACATGCTTCCATCTCCTCTTTGCATGACCTCCTCCTCCATGTCACCCTCGCGCTGACGACCAACTCACCGCTCCCCGTTTGGGTTCCACTCAAGCGATGGCCTGGCGTATGATGTCACTCACTTGATGGTTTTCCCAGAGTATGGCCAATCCATCTCCATCTCTTCCTGCATATTTGTCGCACAGTCGGTTCGTGCTGCGTAGGTTCGCTTCCAGAGATCCCTGTTGCTGATCTTTTCTGACCACCTGATCTTGAGAGAACTATTGAGCAAAGACAACTGTTAAAGAAGGTCTGTAGTTTGTTCAAAGTGCCTTTCGTGACGCACCAAAACTCTGATCCGTATGGTAGGACTGACTTCACATTGGAGTTGAAAATCCGCATCTTATTTTCATGCTGAGGAGTGCTGTTGACCTCCATACAGGCTTGAGAGTAATCAAAGCTTACCTTGCCTTCCCAATCCTCACTGCTTTGATATCCTCATCAGTTCCGCCTATTATGTGGATATATATTAATGTAAACTGATTGCTTCCATCCACCAGGTCCTGGATTCTACTGACAGCCACTACGTATCAAAAGTTAATAAAAATTAATAATAAGATCAAACTTGAATCTTCTTGCATAGAAGATTGGCAGACAGGTTAACAGAAGCAAAGTTAATCATGTTTATTAACTAGATAGCTAAATATTTTAGCTTTACATTCAATTACTTTTTAACATTTCCAGGCATTAAACTTGTATATCTATTTGTGAATTCTGATTTTCTTTTTACTTATATATATTTGTATTGTTTATTGTTTAAAGATAAATTATTACTAGGTATTGTCTTTATTACAACATCTTATTGGTGTTAGATAGATACCTAGAAGTGAATACATGCTAATTATATGCATCATAAGGACAAATTAAACAAAAAAGGCAACATGAAATTTTTAATGGAAATATCTCACTTTTCTTCTTTTCTTTCTTCTTTAAGGTTTCATCTAGGTGAAGGTTATTTCATACTAATCTTTGTACTTTTAAAAGGAAAACTCTGAAGAGACCTTCATCAAAAATCGGAGAATGAATAGAGGGGGAGAGAGAGACAGAGATGCAGTAGAGTAGAGTAGAACTCTTGATTTGACACTTGAGGACATTAGAAATACTAGGCCGACACAATATGATATTGAAAAGAAGAAAATAAGGTTTTTGATTATAAGTTTTTAGTGAAAAAAAGAGAAAGAGCAAAAGACAGAAAATTTTAAAGAAATTTTATTGATCAGGCACTGAACTCAAAAGGTGTTCAGCTGACACAAGCAGAAATTTCGGCTTGTGTGTAATGAGAATAATGTGAAGCATCGATTGATCAGTGTAGAAATGAGGTTATTCAATAAGATTATTATCAGAGTACTATGTTTCAAGAAACGAAACTTTTGGATAAAAAGTATGGGCGTTTACATGTAACAAGCTGAAGTAAACTATGATTGGAAAACTGACAATGAATCAAAGGATGACGGCGGATAAACTTTCTTTCTAATTTTATATGGTTTTCAATTTGTATTATATTTTTATGCATGCGCAACGGTGACTGAATAGTTTATGAGATTATAACCTGTAGGTCTTGAGTTTGATCCCCGGCAGGGTCACGTGTGCGAACTGCTGCAGAGTCGCAAACTAGCTCAAGATAGCTGTCAAGCGACCTGGCCTAGTTTACTAGCTGGTTCTAAGTTCAAACAAAGAGGAAAGATTGGTCACGGGGCTATCCACCTTACCCAAAAAAATCAACACAATCCCAAAAGAAATTTCAACGCCCAGAAAAATATAAAAGTGAATCTATTATTCGATGGAACTGGAGAAACGAAATGACGTGGTCTGGTGAAAGCTTTCAGAAAGCCAGTCAGATGATCTGTCATCTTTCGATGAAAGCGAAAATATGCACGGAGGCATGGAATGTCTGCACAATTTTGGAAGCTGAGAAGGCTGTTCAGATTGTCGAAAAGATGGGAAGAAGTACTCGGAATCTCTGAGAGCAGATGGAATGGAAGTGGACTGTCCGAAATGTTAACTGAAGAGTCGACAATCTGCCCCGATCACTCAGACAACAACCATGGGTACATTAGGCGAGTGGCTATCATGATATCAACAACAGCATGAAAAGCTGTCATCCAGTGGGAACCAATCTCATCCAGGATTATGACAGCAAGATTCAACTCAAAAGGAAGGTAGTTAAAATTATCCAGTGCTATAGACAATGCAGATCAAGCGAAGAAGGGGAATTCAGTAGACAACTGCAAACATAGTGGAAATCAAAATCCTTTCGGGTTTTATGAGTTCTAAACTGGGAGTAGACAACACAGGAATAGAACCCACCATAGGTGGAGAACAGAAGAGAGAACAGAAGACCCTTCGAGAACTTCTACATCTTCAATGGTTTGTTGACTGAAAAAACAACAGAGTGAGTCAAGAAATATAATCCTTTTCAATTAGTTCCTCATCATCGGCTCTACACTAATATATAGTTTTTTTTTACATCAAAATGTTTTACCAACCGAGTGGTTATTTTAGTTATAGGGGGTTAAATCAAGAGGTTAAAGGTCATCAAATATGTTAGTAACAAGATATCTAAGTTTTCAAAGAGGGGTGAAAATTAATTACGGAATTCAAGATAAGTTGATACATAGGCGTTAGCGATTGGATGCCATGTGTACAAGCATAACGATATACACAAGGCAATTAAGGTTTCACCAACTGGACAAATCAAATGTCAAACAGACTCCATCTCAGTTTCAAAAGAGTAGAGACGCAACTTCTTAGACAAAAAATCTAGAAGAGAGGCAAATATAAGCTGAGACCATCGTCTAGTGCGAGGATTCTCCAAGGTCAATTTGAAAGACTTTAAAGAAGCTAGACGTAGACCAGAATTCGAGCTCAACATCCAGAAAGTGAATGACGAAACTACAAAGGCTGCCTTCACTGCAGCCATCAGAGCTAAGACGGGGACGCTATGTAGCATCAACGGCAAAACCTAAGTGAATAAACACTGCAGCTGTCTGAAACTGATGAAATATATAGCAGTTTTAGGAAGAAAAAAGAGACAAGACAAGGAATGGCTCTGTACGGAAACCTGGAGCCTATCAGAGGAGATGAAATACCACCAACAGCCACAGAACTGCCAGTAGACACCAATCTTGAATGGCATAAAGGTAATGAAAGCCAGTCCAGAAGGTAGCAGGCCCATACGGAATTCTTCTGGAAGCTCTAGAAACCCAGCCAGATACCTTCTAAATGTCTAGATAGGAATTATTGCTAAAATGATGCTTAAGTATCTACTCCAAACAGGACTCCAAACCAAGAGATCCATGGATTACTACACTTGCAGTCATCAATTTTTCTGCCCAGCTATTGTATGAATCTGTTGGATGAACACCCTCACACCAACTTCCCATCCTAGCCATCTTAGGTTAACTCGAACCCTTAGACGAAATTTTAGCGAGATATTACACAATACCATTAGTCTGACAGATTAGTTTGATGAGGGGGGATTTAAAGTCCACTGGACTGTATTCCGCTGAAACTTAAATTTTACTTCCCTCGGTTCATTCATCGCCGCGTTAAAACATGAAGAAATAACTGAGTACGGTTGGATTCTATTTATTTTAAAAATGTAGGTTATTTTTCTCCTAAGTGTAATAGTTAAAACCCCATATTATTTAAAATTGTGACGAAAGAACACCACTTTATTAAAACAGTCAAAGTAAGGAATATAAAACTGTTAAATACATTTTTTTAAAATAAATTAAACATTTTCTTTTATCACACTTCTAATTAGTTCTAAAAGTGTCTTGTTCTTCTAAAGTTAACATTTCATTATGGATCGTGTTATAAACTAATCACTTTTGTAAGTTAGCCTTAAAAATTACTTTTGCATATTCAGAGTTGAATTTAAACTAAGTCAAATATGCCCTTCATAGTTGTTTAGCGATTAGGTGACTGGATTCTCCATCGAGTATTTCAGATTTGAATTTAAGACGAAACGAATATAAGTTCCCTAAAGGCTTATGGATACACCTGCCTTTGGAGGTGACACTGATTGAAAATTCTGGGCTTAACGAAATAGCATCAAAGTACATTGCTGTTGGACAGTATGAGTGACCTGCATTCGTTCATATTGATTCTCATGGATATCTACAGACGTCAATTCTACTGGGATAATGTCAAAAATTCTTAGACATAGGGAACACAAAAAACGTGGTCAAATCAATTTGTAATGAATAAACATCTTGATTTTCGATTACAGTTAGTAACCAACAAAAGGGGTTAATGGGAGGGTCAGTATCAATGCAAGTAAATACGAACAAACATAAGCAAGTCCCTAGGGTCAACTGAACATAGAAAAAGTCACCAGGATAAATGGATATTCCATCCATGGAGAATCCACAAAGCCCAGCTGACAGAGAAGTTAGCATTGAAGATGTTATTCAGCAGTACAATGAATGCTTCACAAACAAACTGCTAAGTACAGTGAACACAACAGTTTCAAAATACTACCCAGTCCTAGACTAGTTATCATATTGTATAGGATATTTTATATTTATACGTGTTACAGAAGTCATAAATGTGCAAGTTATAGGAATATATTATTCTGATTACTGTGACTTGTTCATCATTTCTCCATTAAAATTCCTAATTTTAACCCAGATTTCAGATTGTCCACAGAAACAAGAAGACTTTATACAGTTTAAAAATTTTTTTAACCAAACAGATGTTTTTTTTTTTTGTTGGTCGTAATCACATATCTGATAATAGGACATCAGTGTTCATTTTATCTAGTTAAAGAAAAACTGACTTCAATTCCAGTGACATTCGTTTATTCGCTGATGGAATTTTCGCCTATTTTTTTATAATTTCTTCACCTCCATTAAAACTAATAAACCAGCTTACCTAATTTCATACAGTTCTTGGAAAATTTAATATAAATAGGTGATATGAATGCGAGTTTTATAAAGAATTCCATGACTTCAGAGAACACTTCGTCATGAATCTGTAATCAAGTGGTGGCAGACAGTATCCCCAATCTAAAGAAAGAAAACTGGGTTTTGAGCATGTAAGATCGAGGACATTTATGGAATCAGAACTATCACATCTCTGAATAACAGTCTGGTGATTTATAGATTCAAATATGTGCGACGGTGGTTCAGCGGAACAACGCTCACCAACCATGCATGTGGTGTGGAGTTCGATTCCCTGCCAGTTCATACCTTTGCTTCCCTTAGCCGGCTACAAGCTGGACAAAGAGTGTAGACTGGTTGTGAGGCTAGCAGTTGCACCCTGTTAAAAACACCGGTGCTGCCGAAACTTCAAAACCCAAGCTTGAAGACATAAAATGAAAACAAATAATAGGTTTTTACGAGTTGATCACGGATTGATATCAGTTAGAGAACCATTGGAAACCAGGGAGTACTGGACATCTGCTGTTTCATCCTAGTTTGGGAATCATCAGCAGCACACATCCACTGGGATTCGAACCCAGGACCTTCCGGTTACAAGGCAAGCTCGTATACCATTCAGCCACTGGGACCCGATTCAACGGCTCATGAATTCTAACTTCTACCAATTCGTGATTTAGCGCGACCCCAACCATTGTCGTTGGTGGGTGCGTACTGCCGATGATTCTCAAACTAGGATGAAACAGCTGTCCAGTACTCCATTGGTGGTTTTCAATGGTTCTCTAACTGATATCAATCCGTGATCAACTCGCAAAAACATAAATAACCCTTACAAACCAAACTATAGAAAATAATAGATTCAAATTTTTTTTAATTACACTAAAATTGAGGAAGTCAGATGGTAAACAGTAGACAGCAACAATTGTCATACTGCATAAGTGTACATCACTGAACAGTCTTAAACCATGATGAAGTTGAGACAACTGCTCAGTAGTCTTTGATTTCCAGTGGCTGATATCGCTTCTTGATGAAATCTACCTTCACATTAATTCACTGTGTAATCTTAGGGAAAGGGAATAATTAAAATAATCTAATTCACTAAATATATCTTTATGTAGTAGGCAATTCTCAGTGCATAACACCGACAGAATAAACGCAAAGATCATAGTCAGTGGCGGTATATCAAGTCAGCTCATTTTATAGAGGTTTCTTTAATGGTTAACCGTACATAAAACCTATAAACTAATGCATTTTAGTTTAATGACATCATATCTATCACCACAATGCTGAAATAAGCACTACAACTTATGTATAAACATTATCTGTACAATGGCGGGACTACCAAGTGACTAATGCAGACTTGGATTTCGAAGCAAAAGATCTGACTGTGAAATTTATAAAAGTACTCAATATCAGGCAGCTGCGACATGTGTTACACATGCTTAAATACTGTGTGTTTCAATCACTTATATTAACACAAGAAATGATCAAATTGGAAGAAGGTTAGAAGTGTTCAGACGAAGGTATGATACGAATGCATAAAATTATTAAGCGCTGGTGTAAGTCATCCATACACCTAAAAACTAATCACCTGGGATCCATGTGATTACCAGGACCTATGATTCACTGGTAAAAAAAGGTATGTATACGTTACATCCTTGATAATAGTAATGTTACTCTTTCCAGTGACATTATCTTTTCTTCCTATCTATTTAATTAGGGATTTTTCTTATTCAGGATTACATCACGTTCATTTGTTTCTAGGTCTTCATATTTACTTCGGCCACCCTATTTACTTCACCGACGTAAGCGGTTTTATATTGACGATACCTACTCATTTCACTCCATGAATTAGAAGGTGGCATGACTTTAAACAAGCGTATGTTTAGACATAATTGAATATTATAGAAATGTAAAATGTACCTTGTTTGAGAACTTAGAAAACTGATCGCCAGAATACCTGAGATAGCCTTGGATTAGCAAGCTGTTATCACTTTAATGGATGATAATGGAGTGCGAAGTGAAAACTTGGGCAGTGGCAGGACTCGAACCAGCTGTCTGTTGATTACAAGTCCAGTACTCTTTCAATTTAAAGACTAGAAGATTGTTAGAAAAACGAAAAAGAAAGAAGTTTATGGAATACACTACCAAAGAATGAACATCTGAATAAGTATATGCATTAATCAAGGATATCTGCTAACTCGAAGCAAACATAATTGTGAAGTAAACTCACCAAGTGTTTATTGTGAATGGTTTCTACTCATGAAAATATTTCAGACAAACAGAAAATTAAAGGCTGACTTATGTTCAAAAAAAAAATAATTAGAAGTTTCATTGACATAAGAATGGAACTTTGGCACTGTGGTAGAATGGTGAGTACCTTGGTATGACTATGAGGAATAAATTGTGCTCGAAACTTCATCAGTAAATGTTACTGTACAACACTGTGAAACTTTATCAGAATAAAATTTCCTCCATAATGGGATTTAAAAGTCTAACCAACCGATAAGGAGATATGCAATCCGTGATTATAAATAAATAATGATAATCACATTTAAAAAGAAATATGTATTTATTTTGTTTTCATTACAAAAGAGAAATCTGAGTGGGGAAATATGCTATCGCAAATCAAATTTTTGCCGTGCTTTCATTTCAGTATAAGTTTACTAGTTGAATGGTGGCGGTCAGTTACCGTTTGAATTTCCTCAGTTAGTGGATTTTGTACTGAAGGCTGAGGGAACTGCTGCAATCAAATCAGATGTTTGGCCAATTTACAGGTGTTTTACCAACATTTTTACGCAGCTAGAATATCTGTTATGACGTTTGCTTATATTATACACGAAAACACGTGATAACCTTTGTCCTCACTTGAAAAATCATAGTAATGTTTGTTTATGGCTTACCCAAGATACATAAGTAGGGAATTCCCCTACGACCAATTCTGGACTTGTCGAACTCGCCCTTTCATTTAACTGCCAAATGGTTAGTAAATCTGTTCGAACCGCTACGTCGCCAGTTGGTTAAATATAGTGTAAAGGATGTCTTTAACTTTGTTGAAAACATTAAAGATATGGACCTAGCAGACAAAACTATGTTATCGCTGGACGTAACATCACTATTTACCAACGTCCCCTTTGTAGAAACTGTCGACTACATAAGGGAGCAACTAGTAGAATAGAAAATAGAAATCGGAATCACACCAAGAAAATTGAAAGAATTACTACTAAAATGCACTATGAACGTTCAATTTGTATTTAATAAGGAGTATTACCGCCAAATAGATGGGGTTGCTATGGGTTCTCCCCTTGGTTCCTTATTAGCTGACATATTTCTATCTAAATTGGAAAATAGTCCTTTAAAAGAGATACTAAACCAACTCGATTATTATTGTCGATATGTTGACGATACCTTTATCATTTACAACAATAATCAAGATAGACAACACCTGCTCCAAGTCTTCAATAAGGTACACCCAGCTATTAAATTCACTTGTGAAGAGGAACTCCAAGGTAGTATTCCATTCTTCTTACAAAAAGAACAGACGGTACCTTAAAGAGAAACATCTATAGGAAAGCAACGTGGAATGGACAATACACCCACTTCCATAGCTTCATACCTATACAATATAAGCGCAACCTAGTTCGTTGTCTTAGTCATAGAATTAGGCGCATATGTACCGACGACTGCATTGAAGATGAAATAAAAAATCTCACAAACGCCTTGCTACAGAACGACTATCCTACCGACTTTGTAAAGAAGTATATCTATGAAACTACACACAAAACTAAGCGAGACACAGTAAGTAAGAAAAAGCTTTACTTAAATTTACAATTCAAAGGCGATATACCCAGCGATATATTAAACTGTAGATTAACGAGAGCAGTTGAAAGAACTTTCAGTGCCGCGAAACTGCATGTCACTTTCTCAACCAAACCGATATTGACACTGTGCATTAAAGATAGATTACCCAAAATGACAGCATCAATGTGTGTATATAAATTCAACTGCTCCTGTGGAGCTAGTTATATATGTCGTACCCAAAGGAATTTATCTTTACGCACTCGTGAACATATTCCAGTCTGGCTTGGGAAAAGAGCGACCAAATCATTAAATAGTGCAATTCTGTCTCATCTAGTGGATAGCGAACACAGCATCAAAGTAGAAGAGTCATTTACAGTTATGTATCGAGTACCGAACAATCTCCCCAGAGGTACACGATTACGCCTCCTAGCCATAGCTGAGGCTTTAGAGATTAATAGAGAGAGACCAGACCTATGTGTACCGAAAAAACTTATTCAATCTCTTTGTCTACCTTGGCCCACCATAAGGTCACAAGGATCATAATTTTTCGTACTATTATTATCATTATTATCATTTTGTGATATCATGTCTTTATTATCCATTTCTCCACCCAGTTTATTTCACCTCATTGTTACCCTCAATTTTTGTCAACCTTCATGATTTTATATTAAGCCTACCAATTCTGTAACATCTTATTACAATTTACAATTTAGCCTCTTTATTTTATCATTAGACATTATCGGTCAGCCCTCACATTCAGTGTCCCCTTTGTTAATGTGTGTTTGTATGTATTTTGTGGCTATCGCATTTCTCTCACCCCAATGACACTTGTATTCTGTTGACCATAAAACAACACCATATCACCCAATTGTTCATTCACACTTCATCACATTTTTCTGACTTTACACCCTATACAGACTTGATTGACTATGTTAACTAATGGACTATCATCTCAACTTATACATGCACCCCAATACAGTTTCTGATATTATTTTCATTTGCCTTTATTGGCTATATGTACTCTATTATCCATGGATTTTTAACTGTAGAGGCTGAAGAAGAAGTTGTCGAAAACAATTGTTCGCTCAAAATCTTGTTTTGATTTCATTATGGGGATTTTTCATTTAATGCTTGCTTAATTTTACGGCTAAAAATCACACATAAGAGTTGAAAGGAAAATAGGGGAGGGGGAAATACTATCATATAAATAACCCTTGGTTTCGGGAATTGAATTATCCAATCAGATCCAATGTAATAACAAATAATGTATGAACACGAAAAACAGTGTTAAACCTTTTTTATGAAACTAGGACTTCAATGGGTTTAAATGTGACCAAAACATGTTTTATGAATTACTTTTTAGTGCTACAGTCGCCAGACTGTTATCATTCAAAGATACAAATAATTTGCCAAGGTGGCGGAGTCTGACAAATACCAAAACAAGAATTACCGACCTCATTTCAAGAATGAAAATACATAGAGTTGTTTTTCTCAAGTAAAGTGAAACAATAACGACAAACAACAACATAACCACACACAACAATAAACAAAAATAAATAAAGACAAAGAACTAAAGACTTTGTTGTTGTCCGTTAACTTTTTATGGCCTTTTGCATCTGTTTGTTTCCATCCCCGCTTTCTGTTTGTTTTTTTTGCTTTTATCGAATTTTTATAGACTTTATATCTGACATTTTTTTTGTTTAGTAAACAAATTAAAGTAACTTTGTGTAAACATAAAAAAGTGTGCCAGTTTATTTTGCCTTTGTTCAGCTGTAGATGTGTTGTACATATATGCTTAATTTAATATATGTATATATTTGTAACGTTCATAAAATTTATGTTTGATAGTGTTTTCTTTTTTAAAGTTTCAAATATACTCCTAGACTGAGGATATTCACGTTCAGATTTGTCAATATCAGTTACGAAATATCAACTGCAGAAAAATGAGAGAATCATGATAATGATAACGAAGAGAAATATGAATTTGCTTAAATGATTCAAGCCTACGTTTCGTAATCACTAGTCCGCAAGACGTATCGGTTGAGGGACCAATAAAAACTAAGAAGTACTAGACAGCCGTCTCGTCTTAATTTTGGACTCTTCAGCAGTGTACACCTGTAACCTCACCCAAGACCATCAGGTGGCTCATTATAATTGGCTAGGACTTTTCAGGCCAACTGAAGGTCACTGGTAGTAGAAACGTTTTCTGAGTACACTTTAGGATCATCAATTCGATTGACAAAGACTTGGACATATGAAGTAGAGTGTAAAGTACATTAGGAAGGTTCCACTAGATGCTGAAAATCACCCGAAATGCTTTAATTTCTTTGACTGTCTACAAATTCTCGGCCAGACGGGACCACTGGGACTTTGGAAAGTTTTTACTCTTCCTGCTCCCACCAGTAATGGAAGATGTCCCGTGACAAGTTGCCTAAGCTATCTAGTTGTACAGTCCTTATAAATGCTCTGATAGACCCATTCGAGATGATAAACACATGAATTTCTCAAATCTAGCTAGCCTTTCCTTCAATTAGTACAATACCATGTTTTGACTGAAAAATGAAAGACAAAGATTTGTCACAGAGAATACCTTCCTGTAGAATGAAAACTGACATGAGATGTCGGTATCAATCTGTAACCTAATAAACAACAATTTCTTATGCACAGTTATCATTTCCGACATTTCACCTAATTTTTTTCCATTCCCACACTTGCCTATATCACTATACCGTTTAAACTATTCTTATCATAACACATTTCCTCATTGTTCATCATTGTGTTTAATTTTAATATTACAGATAAATCATCATGATTAGTTCATATTTAACATTTATGCATGTAATAGATGGCGAAAGAAGGTGAAATGAGCATGAAATGTCTCCAAGTTTCAATACTGACGTAACCCAGAATTTTCCCCCACCTTCAGTCACATATCATCACAATGATCTGCAAGTCCAAAGTTATCCCAGATGGTCTCGTTATCAAATAATATTTATTTGTAAATTCATTTATAATAGAGTGAGGCTTGAGGTGGTCTAACCGAAAGAAATATTGTTTGTTAGCATATTTTGTTTTAAAGGCATAACTCGAATAATTTACAGTCGGGTACCCATTGACCGCAAGCGGATACTAGTAATAGCTCTTGTGACTAGGATCCAACAAATCCGCAGCTCTGAGCTAGTAGATGAAGGGACCACTCTTTTGAGGAAAACACTACTTGAAGATGGCTACCCCTGACATTTTATAGATAAACCCATAAAACCAAAAACAAATAAAGAACATTGATATAAGTATAAAACTTGGGCACTGTGGTAGAGTGTAACTCCATCATGGATAAGATTTTATTTTGATAAATCAAAGTGTAAAATAAACTGGTGACGTTTCGAGCACAAATTATTGCTCATAATCATATCAAGTTACTCACACAACTTTTTCTTCTTTATATATATAAAGAACATCCCATTTCTGAACCGAAGATGATGCTATACATGAACTTGGAGTTAAGAAGCGACCTTCTTTCCGATATCCTAAAGCATTGAAAGGACATTCTTTGTTGCAACATTATGATTGGTATTCTCTTGCCACCCAGTGTTTTTTAAAAGCTTTGAAGATAAACTATCGCACTTGACCACTTCAATGTGTATTTACCGATTCACTTGCTTTTGTGCCGCAGGATGTATAAGTTGGTCAATGCATGTTTTATCTAAAACAGTCAAAGAACATTATACCGCATGACTATGAAAAGATAACAGTAGATCAATAAGGAGTACTATAGTCGAACATATATTCGACACTGGTCACTCAGAATGTAAGGAGAATTCATTCAAAGTTATCCACAAAGTAAAAAGAAGCCTCCCGAAAACGGTAAGCTTCCGTATACTATGCATTACCAAGGCCTTAGTGATTCAGATGGGAAACACTAATTTATGTACAAAGATGTAATTCCAAGTTCAAATGTTACAAATATTTTGTTACTCATACTATTTTGTGTGTTTTTTTGTATGACATTTATTACCGTCATTTTCTTGACTAACCTTATGGTTACTCTTTTCCCCAACTACATAATTTATTTTTGATATTCAAGTGTTGGTTTACAGGGATTTGATTGGTTTCAGGATTTCATCATGAACTGACATCGTTTAGAGAACCATTGGAAAACCTTCAGGGAGTACTGGACAGCTGTTTCTTCCTAGTTTTGGCCTCTCCAGTAGTACGCACCCAGTGGGGCTTGAACCCAGGACATTCCGGTTACAAGGCAAACTCGTAAACCATTAAGCCACTGGGATCCAATTAAATGGCCCATGAATTCCCACTTTCACAAAATAAGTAAAGAATTGTGATCCACCAGTTTAAAAACTAAAGCTTTTATCTTAAAGTCATGAGTTCACGCCTTATTTCGCCTTCAAGATTTCAGCGGCTAAGCAGTAGTATTATTAATGCTCACCTGTTATATGGTTACATCAAGTGATATTACACTCCAAATCCTCGAGTAACAGGGAGTCACAATTTACGCGTCTGACTTTGATAGGAAGAACATCATGTGAAGAAGGAAAGAAAGCTTGTGAACAGTCGTATAGTCAACTTGAAAGTGACGGTAAAGAACCTTAATGTGGAGATGTGCTGCCGACGCCCCACGTCCTGATCAGAAAGCAAGGAATAAACAATAACAATAAGTGTTAACCGTTGTTTCATGTATGTTGTGGAAGATATTGCACCCTAATCAAAAGATATGTTCCACTTTTACCTATTAAACATAAATTTCAGGGGATGATAGTTGAAGATGAAATGGAAGCCTTAGGAATAATGTGAATTGAATTGGTGTCCTCCAGGTAGCTAAGTTCAGCTCCCATCAGCTCAGCAAAGAAATACAGCAGCTAATTAGGTCATTCATTAATGCTTAACCGTCACTAAGGGTCTTAACCAACAACGCAAGTTTTTATTTCGCCATCAGTCATTACCTGATGCATTACTAAAGGTTACCTTAAATAATCTTACCAAAAAATTATAATAATATAAATGAATAAAGCAATCGAATCCTTTGAGAAAGCTATTCAGAATATGCCAAGAGTGGAATGAGAATTCACATTAAATTAGCTATGGGACTCATTATTCCCAGTCCTTTATGTCTTTTGTGCATACAGAATGAGTCATACATATTATTATTATTATATAACACTCCACTGCGATTAAGTACACATTAAATTTCCTGTAGGCATATATGTGACCTTGTAGAAGACTATTTTCTTCTTCTAAATTACTATTATATGTAACCACTCATGTTAAATCCATAGTATAGAACAGATGGTATGGAACCACTGATAGTATTGTTAGTAGTAGTAGTAGTAGCATTACTAGAGATTTCCTTCTTTAATTGAACAAAAATAATAGTCACTAAACCTTCTAACAGGTTATAAAAACAATTTTTAAAAGAAGGCTGTTTAATTATGTCTACAGGTGTTGATGCACACGTACACAAACTGGTGTGTCGCAGCGCATACTTACACAGTCATTTAATAAAATTAATGAACAATTTAAATCCCATGTGTATACTACTAACTTGATTATATTATTCTTTGTTCGATGCGTATACAATAGGTTATAGTTTAGACTTAATGTCTGATTAATAGAATTAAAGCAAATGCTGAATCACAGAGATTCACATGACTTCATGTAATTCGATACTGAAAATGCATCTTTACTCCTAATAAACTTGTGGTTATATGCAGAAGACAGTGGTGGACTTAACTACTTTTTTGTGTATAGTTATATTTACTGGTATAGTTAACAAGACAAAAAGACAGCAGTTATTGTTCAGTGATCATAACAAACTCTACATGCTTCGTAACATGTGCGAATTTACCTGGAAGTGAATAGTCGGAATGGTGAATAAATAAAGCATCGTGTTATTACACTTAGAATAACTAGTTAAAGTAACCTACATACCTTGATGTTAACTGTACTAAACTGGATAGCCAGTGAAAAAAACAACACCCTACTTCTGAGAAATTTTATAAACATGTTTACCTATATATTTTGAACATTGCATTCTAGTCACTGATTTAGTTAATAAGTAGTATTCCGAGCTAAGTGTCAAAGTACATCTGAGAACATTATTATAAAAGTTGCTACATTTTCAAATGAATGAAGAAAGCAAAGCGATACTGCTTTTACTGACGTTTCGCTATTTATTACTAATAGTAGCTTTATCAAAGTAACATTAAACCAGAATTTACAAAACCTCAGCTTATATAAAGCAACTCGATCATCGTTCTTCAACAAAATCAATGCCAACATTGAACATGGCCAAGAATGTACTGGGAAAACATGGATTTCAGCATTTGTCATTCCATAGAGATTAAACATGTCAGGCAATATTATTTATTACTATTCCTTTGGGTTCCGAATGTAGCATAGAACTTCGACAGCACGTCTGCACTTTGTCTTGTTCTCTGTAGTACTCTTTAGCTGGCTCCACGACTGCTTATAAGATTTCGTCTTCTCTTAAAACGACCTCCTGCATGTCACACTCGGACCATCACCCAGCTCATCGTTTCCCATTCGGGTTCCCTACAAGTGATGCTCAGGCTTGTAATGTTACCCGACGGTCTCTTCAACGCATATCGGATCAATGTGCATTTTCTTCGTCATGCCTGTTGAGAGACATGTTCCTGATTGGTTCGTCCACAGAATTTTTATATTTCTAATTCTTTCTGGCAGGCCATTTGATCTTCAGTATAGGATCGGGGAAGGCAACTGTTGACAAAAGTCTGCAATGGTCTAGTAGACGCCCCGTAAGTTTCTGACTCATATATAAGAACTGAATGACTTAACAGTGGTGTCGAAAATCTGGATTTTGTTCTTTATGCTGAATGTAGAAGATTCCCACACTGAATTCAAAGTGATAAAGTTTTGTCTTGCCTTTCCGATCATGGCTAGCTTTCACATACTTATCCTTGTGGCATGTCTGTAGTTGAAACAATGTTGACTAGATAAGTGGAGAAAGTGACCTCTTTCAAATTTCTTCTACTGACAGTGATTGGAGCTAAATGGTGTTGCTGTTAGCTGGCTGTCTTCATCACCTCCATTTCTTTATGTTCAGTTGAGGTTCTGTCTTTGATGCCTTCTTCTTTAGCACCTTTATTGGTTTTCGCCTGTAGGTCTTCGAGTTTTCGTTACATTAGACAGAAATCGCAGGGGAAGTCCAGATCCTCTACAGAGAATCTAATAAGAGTTCTTAATAAACGCCAAATAAGTAAGTTGTTTCCGAAACTTCAGCCACACTAGAAAGTAATCGTGTTCATTTGAGTGACTGAAGTTCAAAGGATTTACAATCTAACTGTGTCTATCAAATCAAATACATAGGAAACGATGGAACATACATCTAAAACACCTCGCGAGAAATCGACGTAAAAAAATGAACACCTTGGAGCCTCTATTCGGCCACTGAGAAATCTAATGAAACTAGAAAAGTTTGACAAATCATCCAGAAAAATTCCAGAAATCATAAAGAAAGTCCCATATTAGAAGCACTTCATATTAAATAGAATCCTAATTGTCTGAAAAAGAATGGCGGATTAAGACAGGATGTGACCTGTTTCGAATGCACCTTTCCTCCGCCCACTCCCCAACACCCCCAACTCCGATGTAGGAAAAAGGAAACATAAATAGGATAAGCTATTTCATAATGCAAACGCATGCTGTGTGCTTGATTTCATACATTTATCAAATCAAACAATATGCACATGGTGTGTTATCTTTATCAATTAGCCCACCTGATCATGTAAAAATTACCACATACTGAAGAACTATGGTTAATTTACTGTAATTTAAGCCGGGATTTTGTAAATTCTGGTTTAATATTACTTTGATAAAGGTATTATAAGCATTAAATAGCTAAATGTCAGTAAAAACAATATCGTTTTGTTTTCCCAACAATTGGAAAATACAGAGCTTCTGTGCTAATACATATCCTACACTCATTGCCCAAGGTTTTTCAAACTGTTAAATGTGAACGTGGTTTGAACATACCTGCGTCCGAAAACACTTATCGGAATTAAATATGCTTAGTGTATAACAGTGGAGAGACGAATTCAGACATTCAGATTCACCAATTTTTTGAATGTCAAATAAATCATACAAGCTATTTTGATTAATAGTAATGGTAAACAAATATTTTAGTTTTAATTTTGTATTTACTATTTATTTCATTTTGAAATATCTCTTCTCTTTCACTACATAAAATTAATTTACTAATTTCTTTGCAGTGTTTTCTGTTGAAACAGAAATGCATTCCAATGAAATATTTGGACATCTGCCGGCTTTGACACGCTCAGAGCACATCTTCTCACTGCTAACATTACTTTTAATCGTTTTGGATGTCAGAAGTGAAAGCATGAGGAAACTCTATTTAACTGCCTCTCTGTCTCTTCCTTTTCTATTTATAACCCAGAACTACCTCGGTAGTCTCCTCAATTACTTGTTGAGGCCAGGTTAACTCTACCAATAAATTGTCGAACGTTTATCACTATTAACCGATGCACATGTGAATATTCAGTGATTATATTAATCTAATTACTAATTCATATGGGTTATTTTAACACTGGTTGGCAATTAAAAGAACTTTTCATGCTAGTCAAGTAATTTAACTAATATCCTTAATAAATATTTGAAATAAACCGATAATTTTCATTTGTGAATCACTTGAGATGGATTATCTCGTATTCGTCTTATTTTTGTCTTTAAAAAAATCATTATATAAGCTGGTCTGCCTCAAGGTGCTACACAGTTTCTTCATATTTGTTTTTGTATGACCAGCCGTATTCTTCCAAAGTCAAATTCATTAAACATACTGATTATGTAACAACTTCTGTCCTAGTTGTTTCTGCATTACCTTGTTCTGATGTGAATGGTTTCCTATCTGAGGTTGTTTAAATGGCCTCAAATTAAGTCCCTTTAAATATCAGGCTGTTAACTTTAGCTTCAGGACTGATTCAATACCATGATTCTTGTAATATCGACGACACTGTTCTGGGATATATATATATATATATAGAATATTACCTATCCTGATATCAGTTTTTCTCTCAACCTTTGTTGATCTTACTGACCTCTAAAAATATCCTTTGTTAAACTTTCTGGCACAACTTACCTTATCTTACATTTTGTTTATTCATGTATTCTCCCCAATTCTCCTTTACTGGTTCATCTAATTTAACTAGGCCTTCTTAAAAAGGACTGTGTCATACTATGTATCAATTTAAAGGCTGAGAGCAGGGTTAGTGATATGCCTTGACCCAACTATCTAGCTGTAACGTAAAGATTGTTTGGAAAGTCCCTGAATGAACCGTCTAATTACAATATTCATAATTAGATGTTTCAACTAACTTTGTAACTACTGTTATCCGTTTTTCTCCTAGACTGAATATCATTGTCCTGACATTTGCATATCACATGTTGATTCGATCTTTATTATCTGTCTCTGCCACCGTTTAAGTCCTAATTCAATGCTTCTCTTTGTGGTTGTGTGTACAGTGTTAGTGTATTGTACGATATGATTTTGTTTAAGTGGAAGAAGGTTATTTCGACCTTGGACTGTCTGTGGGAAGAGCTGGTGTGTAATTGCGTCGGTGGCACAGCGTTTATGACTCTCGCCGACCATGCACATGGTCCGGGGCTCGATCCCCTGCCGACGCACACCTGATATCTATGGTCGGCCTGCAAAATTTGGGCTACCGATATCGTATGCTGAAAATTCCATACCTGTACCAAAAATACGGTGTGGAATCAAGCTGTAATTAAAAAAAAATTAACGTATCAGGGTAATTAACCTATCAAGAGTTTTTGGTCTCGCCATTTTGGAAATATTCTACTTGAATCTAAGTACTTGTTTTGCATTTAAACTGGATTGTGTAGCTACCTAACGGAACTGTTGAGGTGTTTTTTTCAATATTATTATTGTTTAAAATAATCACAGATTTATCAAAGAATAATCATTTCTCTGCTGTCTTTGGAGAGTTTCATGACTTCGCGTGTCTCAAGGAAGTTTTGTTAGTTATATAGGTAGGATGCAGAGATCGGTTTCTTGTGTTTGGATAACATAGAGTCGGTTTTGATCATAACACTGACATTAATGTTGATAAAAATTACAATTCTTGCAGACAGTAGACTAAGGTCGGCTTATCAAATGTCGAACATCCTCTTTATTTGCAACTTTCTCCTTGTATGTCTTCATTTAAAACTAGAAGATATTGTACAGATGTGCATGCGCGTACAGATTAAAAAATTCTACCACACCTTGTCTGCACGTGTGCTGAGTGAGAAGGAAAATATGAGGAAATAACTAATAAACCTACTTTATAATTTATAAAGAAACTGCAACTTATTTCTAGCTTTTGCGGTCACCTAATCTGTTTTATTTGTATAATTCCACCTACCATGGAGTGGTAAAGTAACTAGGTGAACTTCACCAACCGTTACACAACAATGTGGTAAATCATAGTGTTAAATACGTCTTTGAATTCATGATGTACATGATGTCAATGTATATGGGCAGCAAATGTTATCCTTAGATGTCGCATCACTGTTCACCAATGTACCACTTGTGGAGACTGTGGAATTCATATGCCAACAAATACTAGAAAAGCAGGGTTTTTTTACAAATAATAATATTCAAATCCTACTAATTATTCTCAGTTATAATTTAGACGTCATCACGAACTGATTTCAGTTAGAGAGGCAATGAAAACCAAGAAACGCTGGACAGTTTTTCATCTCAATTTGAAACTTACCATAGTGCGTATTCATGACTTCACCAAGAATCAGTAACTCTCTGAATGGTTTCGTTTCAAGACAAAATCTATGCCTAGAGAATCAAAAATTTAAATGTCCTTAATTTAGTCTAACGTGACAATTAGTGATGAGTCTGATGTGGAGCCAAATAACTGACAACAGATTCAACTACTAGCTGTCATTTACTAAATGACATCTTAACAAATGACTGTGACACATTTGCATAATGTTAACTTCATTCAATAATATTTAATGACAAATTTATAAATAATCATTCATTATACTGAATAATGATGTTATTGGAATTTCCAGTTCCAGTCTGCTCGTACAGAGATGAGTGACACGACTGCCACTAGTTGTCCTGCAATTCATCTTCAATGAAGCCATAGATGTGCACTATCTATTACTTCCAAATTGTCAACGATTCTCTGAACAATGTTAATTCATGATAATAAATGATCTTGAAACGGATCAACTTCTAAAGTCAGTTTCATTCTTTTTGCTTCCTTTTTTTTCCTCCTCAATAAAATGAAATTAGCAACCACAAAAGTTTTTAACAACATGCCCCGTTGATCAGCTTCATCAAAGCATCACGAACAAAATTTGCAGTGTGAAATGTGCTCAGTTTATCTCCAGGTCTCTATTTGGGTGCAGGCAGCCTAAAGTATACTTAGTATTAGTGAAGTTAGGCATAAAGGCAGTAGATTGAGGAAACAACGTTAAATGAAATTTGATAGTATAACTAGTTACAACTAAAACGAAAAGAAATAGTTATTTATCATAAACTTGGAAGAAGACATGAGAAGATTCTGTAGACGGTTGACAACGAAACGCCAGTTAGCCAACAGCAGACAGGAAGAAGATATACAAGAAAGCATTTTGAAGTGATTTGAAATCGGTTAAGATCAGTAGGTTAGAGAAATGATCATATTGATAACAATAATATTAAAGATAATACAGAAACAAAGAACTGGCTGCATGATTATATAATAAATAGAAGAAATTAGGACCAGGATTAACTGAGATAAATCAGTTACTTTCTGTGAATAAACAGGTTGGATTTAGGTCACTAGATAGTGTTGGATTTAGCAAACCGAAGTAAAGTTGGATCTCTTTGTCCGTTGATAGTGATAATTGCAGCTGAAATATCCAGTTTGTGTTACAATTCGATCAGATGTCAGGAGATAGTGCTAGTAATGGACTGGAGACCTTTGGATGTGAAGTATTTTGAAAATGCCTTCAGAGAAGCTACTGGATACCCTTCTTTCTGTCCACGCTATGTATATTCTTTGAAACATACATGTGAATTTGGGCAGATTCTATATGGCAAAGTTTTTTTCTCCATGCTTTGATGAATATGACCAAGGAACTATGTTTTTATGAGTATCCAGTCTGCGTCAAGATACCTTAAGCATTACAAAACCATATGTTTTATTTAAAGCTCAGAGACACCTCGGAATGAAAATAATAGTTGCTCCTATTTCTTTCTTATTTCTATGAAATTTATTTCATTTTTTTCCCACTTAAATACATAGCAAGTACACTTATTCTGAGGAAGTGAGTTATACTCCAGTGGCCAAACAGAAAATCTACTATCCTCTGAGTTTGAATTTCCTGAGCTCAACTCCTGTGTCGCTTAGGCGTGCTTGCTGTTTAAGAGTCCAGGATTAGGGTGAAATAAATCTCCAGTACTCCTCGCTTCTCGTTAATTCTCCAACTATTTTGAAGTCTATCACATCTGCACAAATCCTGTACAAATAGTATTAATTTTGTTTATCTATGGTAACATTGATGACGCCACTACTGGAGAAGGTGTCGAAAGAAGGCAAAGTACCCGAGGATTGGAAGAAAGGATACTTATTCAAACTACTAAAGAAAGGAGACCTAAGTCAATGCAAGAACTGGCGCGGAATTATGCTCCTGTCCATCCCAAGCAAAATACAAAGTCGCATCATCCTGGAGAGAATCAAACACGCCAACCTGGATGAAAAACTTCGACCGGAACAGGCTGGATTCAGGAGAAACAAGTCATGCATTGATCAGATCGCCACATTACGTTTCATCATTGAACAAAGTTTGGAATGGCAGTCACCTCTCTATCTCAACTTCATCGACTTTGAAAACTCATTCGACAGCGTCGATCCAGAGGTGATTTGGAAAATACTTTGCCACTACGGCGAGTCAGGGGCAACTATTCACCTCTTCCAACAATTGTGCGATAATGCTGCATGCCAAGTAATCCACAGCAGGAAACTTACGGAATCCTTCGAAATGAAGACGGGAGTAAGACAAGGCTGCCTACTATCGCCAATGCTTTTTCTGACTGCAGTAGATTGGATAATGCAACAGACAGTGGGCAACGAGGAAACAGGTATAAAATGAACTCACACAAAAAACTTGGAGGATCTGGACTTCGCCGATGATATATGTCTGATTTCCCACAAACTGGAAGATATGCAAGCGAAAAGCAACAAGTTGGCAGAAGAAGCATCAAAGATAGGACTTCAGGTGAACATAGAGAAAACAGAGGTGATGAAAATTCCTGGGCAACACCACCAACAGCAACAACAACAACAGGACAACAATCAGCATAAATGGGAGGAACCTGAAAGAAACAACCTCTTTTACCTACCTGGGAAGCATCGTTTCAACTACAGGTGGAACTGACGAGGATATCAAAGCAAGAATCGGAAAAGCAAGACAAGCTTTCACTACTCTCAAGTCTGTGTGGAGGTCAACAGCACTCAGCATGAAAATGGAAATAAGATCCGGATTTTCAACTCCAATGTGAAGTCAGTCAGTGCTACTATACGGATCAGAGACTTGCACTGCGCGTCATAAAGAGCATCTCAAACAAACTACAGACCTTCATTAACAGTTGTCTTCGCTCAATACTCAAGATCAGATGGCGGGCCAGAAAAGATCAGCAACAGAGATCTCTGGGAGCGAACCAACCAGCAGGAACCGATTGTGAAACAAATAGGCAGAAAGAAATGGAGATGGATTGGCCATACTCTGAGGAAACCATCAAGTGACATCACTAGACAAGCCATTGCTCGAGTGGAACCCGAAAGGGAAGCGGCGAGTTGGTCGTCAGTGCAAGGGTGACTTGGAGGAGGTCATGTGAAGAGGAGATGAAAACGTGTGGGCAGACTTGGAGCCAGGTGAAGACTCTAGCAGAGAACCGAACGCAATGGAGACGCACGGCTGAAGCCCTATGTTCCTCTAGGAATTAAAGGAAACAATAATAATAATAATAATAAATGGTAACATTAGTTTCAAACCGGTTGAGTAGTGTTTCAACATAGTTAACATGTCTGTCCGTCTATATAACATCCCTGTATCGATAAGATAATGATATGTATATCCGTTAGGTGTGTACTGTGATGTATTACTACTTGGTATTAGGTGTCAGCTTTCAGAAAGCCTTGAACTAAGTATGGTATATATTCAAAGTTTAACATACAGTTATGACTAAGTCTGCTCATTCTAGTATGTCTGACTGACTGATTAACCTAAGTGATATCTTCTTCGCCTTCCTCAGTCAGAAGAATAAAGTCGTCACTTTTAGAGCATTTTATGCGGGATGTCACTCTTAGTCGTCTGCCTGGATCCATCCAGCCTCAGCTGATGGGCCTTAAATATAAAAGGAACGTGAGTTATGGATTCCATTGGAAGCCTTCATTATTGAGCTAACTATATATATATATATATATATATATATATATACATATAAACCCTATAATAAACTAAGGAAAAGAATTACAAATCTAGAGAATTATTTTCCAAATAGTATAATTATACTTGATACAGTGAACTGTGTTTGAAACGTCGTCCAATAAATTATCCTATCTCCCCCTATGAGATATATAACTAACTAAATAAATAAATAATATGAAAAATTATGATATTTTCGAAACACCTGTAAAATCAGTCAGTGTACACAGAACTGCCAACTGAGGTCAATCACTTTTGTCCGTTAGTAGAAGATTACAGTAAACAATCCTGGCATCTAATCATATCACTATTATCATGCATGTTCAATTGGCACAATACAAACAAAACAGAGGCAGGTGGATACAACATTCAATAAAAATATGTCATGATGACTAATAATACCAGGAAAAACAAACAAACACTATAAGCTGTCTATTAATCATCATTTTCACTACTGTCCATTAATAATAATTTGTAACTCTTACTGATTATTAACGTTGGTCTACACGAATGCGATCATATTAAGTCTAAATTAGTGAAGCTTGTTTATCCTTTAGTCATATTCCTATGCACAGAAGAAGAAAACAACTGTATACAAATAGATTATAAACAAGGTGAATACAGTTGTTGTTGTTGTATTTAGATGTTTTAGATTAATTTTTCGGAGGGGAATTGTGATTAATTCCAGTGTAGGAACCTTTTGTCATAGACCAACATCAGTTGGAGAGTGATTGAAAACTATGGGACAGACAAGACTAGACAGCTGTTTCGACCTGAATGAGAATTTTACCAGTGGTACAGGTAAATCATAACATAGGATATTAGTTAAAAAAATATATATTAATTATTTATGGAATTAAATGGTTGTGAAAAGACATCAAGTTGGGTCATGCAAAAAATAAAAATGAAATCAATGGTTTCTATTATAAGGATGAGATGAAAGATTCAAATATAGTCGTCTTTTGAAGGCACATACACACGCACACACGCGGACAATATAGACCTTTCTTTCCGAAAGCTAGCAGTTTCAGCAATCCCTCTAAAAAAACATCATATTTTATTTTAGGAATTTACGTAAAATAATGAAAGAATACGAAGACGCCGAACATATGGTTCTACAAATAATAATCCATCTGAGAAAACTGTTAGGATTAAAACAAGTTTCACTCACAGCTTTCTTTACCCCCAAATGCTAATAGAATTCTCATCAACATCTCTAGTTATAAACTGAAAGCTTTGCATGTATTTATTTATGTATCCAAATATCGTGGTCTAAAATAAATTACATGTGTCACATAAAATATCATCCTGAATTTAAATAAACAAACACCTAGTTCGTAAAAGCAAAGATGCAGTGTACTTCATCTGTGAACAAATAATGACTCCATATATATACGTTCAATCAAAAGCTTAATTAATGACAAAACGACAGATTCACAAGTTGAGAATAAAAAAGAAACTTTCAAACATGAGTCAATTACAGTTTGTGTTTTCAACCTGCATTACTATATAATGCCTAGCATAATAGATGTGAAGTAATGGGCCTTCACCTGATCTTATGCAGGACGAAGTTCAACAATAGCGTCCCAGGTATGCGAACGCCCCAACTACCTTGAACGCATGTTATTCGTTGGCGAAGGGCACCTATCATTGTCATAGCTGGAATATTAACACTGTTCACCAGCTTTGCAGCAAATTTCATCCAGATCAGGTTTTTGAGTACTGTTTCGACAATGCGTTAATAGCTCATTAGGGTTGGGATTAGGGTTAAGATAAGTATTGGGGTTACGGTTTGGATAAGGGTTATGATTAGGGTTAGGATTAAGCTTAGTGTTACGATTAGGGATAGATTTATAGTTGATGTCATTTATTTTACTTTGTTTTATTATCCACATTTCCCTGGTAGGCTTTGGGGAAGACCTCACAAAGGATAAAAGGGATGAACGACTCACAGAAACAGCTCATCGTCAGTCACCTCGGTGAATACATGTACAGAAACTAGTCTAACTTAGCAACTGATACTTCTCATTATAACTGGGACGCATTTTTAAGTCATATCAGAGAAATTTAACCTGTTTAATGTTTTTTCATGCGTTTTCTTGTGAATATACGTCATTTTTTTGTGCGAAAATTCCCCATTTTTATGATTGGTTGTCTGAAGGTCACCCATGCGTTCGCATCCTTTGGAACACTATTGTTGAACTTTACCTTATGCAGTAATGTGTTCATCATTGTCTAAGGAATTTCATTGTTAAGGTAGATTCCATCTCAAACAAAGATTAGTTAGTGAACCATTGAAAACAATGGGGCAGTGAATAGCGAGCCGTTTTGTCTTAGTCTGTGACTCTTCAGTGATATCGACGAACTGTACTATGGTTACCTGGTAACCTGATAGTTATCAGCTGTCTACATATCCCTGGTGGGGTCACAAGTGTGTATTGCCAAGCAGTCCCAAATGAGAACGAAACACCTGTCCAGTATTTTTTCCCGCCGTTTTCATTAATTCTCTAACTGATAGGTTCAGTAATGAAATCTACTTCGAAGTTAATTGAATCTTCACAAATGCATTACTTGAATATTTAAGTTTTTCTGCTTAAGTAAAGCAATCTTATCTCATAAAAGGAAAAGTTTAATAAAACGCATCGAAATTTCAATATCAGTGTTAACAATTACGAATACAATATAGTCACAATCCTTCGAAAAGCGAGCATATTTCATGAAAACGACGAAACCAAGTACCTGAAGTGAAAGTGACAGAAGATTCATATAAAAGTAAGAATAATCAACCGATTAGCTCTGGAAAGGAAGGTGACAATTAATGCCAAAGGTTTCTATGCCGTTTGCAGTTGTGCATACTTAAATGCTTTTTCTGTTTTGTTTCACCACTCCTTTTAAGTGGCTAAAGCCATTTCCAGGGTGGTTAAGTTTGCCTACTTTCACGTGTTATATAAAATAGTTCAAACAAAACATAAAACAAGCACCGGTAATTCTCTCTTCCTATCAACTATGATGTACTAAGCAATTTCATAAAATGGTTAAGCATGAAATACTTCAAATAAAAATACCCGTAACAATTCTTTCTACACAGCTGGAAGCAAATGATTTCAATTAATGTCAGAGATGTAATTATCTGCTTTGTGATCTATGAACTTCGAAACACACTGATACGTAATGCCCTTTATGTGTGACCTTGCTTCATATTTCTACATACCTTTTTATGTGTTAAAGTAAATATTTTTATATTTTTCTTATATGGTCTTTTTTCGAATTAGACCACAGACTGGTATCACTTAGACAACTACTGAAAACCAGCACTGGAGTACTGGACAGCTATTTCATCCTAGTTTGGGAATCATCGGCAATACGCACCCACCGTCAAGGTTCGAACTCAGGACCATCCGGATACAAGGTAAGCTCGTAGACCATTCGGCCACTGGGACCCGATTCAATGGACAGCGCATGAATTCTAACTTTGACCACAATTCGTGATTTTTAGCATGACCGCCAACCAATGTCATCGGTGGGACATCCATCCTCACACTCGACTGGATGAACCTCTTTGTCTTTGTTGGTCCGTTTCTTCATTTATTTGCGTAGTACTGCATGGACACACCCTACTAATAAATCTCATTTATGTGGTTTTAAAAGTCACATTTAACTGACCAGTTATAATCCATGGGCTGGCCACCGAGTCAGGTCTCAGTGGCTGAGTGGTCTGCGAGCTATCCTTGTAATCGGAAGGTCCTAGGCTCGAACTCTTGAGGACGGTTCGTACTGGTGATGGGTGATGGCTCTCTAGATCAATTTGTGGTCATACTTGAAATAGATCAAATCCCTACAGAATAACTCTTGAATATTTATATTTAAAAGTTAGATAGTTAGAGGCAATAGAAAGGAATCCCTTGAGCTAGATTTTGTGCACAGTGGCACTTACTAGCAAGATGTATTTGAAACTGTGAAGACACAGGCTCGAATCAACCAATAGTGAAATTGATGGCGTTGTCAATGAGCTATTTGCACCGTTCTGATTCACAAACCGTTTCTCATCACTTGGTAGGTGTAAATCATTTTAGAATAATTTTCTGAATGTAAACAAAAGTAGAATTAATTCGACTTATTTAAATTAAAATATCTTTTTCCCTTTCATCAACAGCTTTTCATCATTATTTGGAAGATGTCTTTTCTAGATTTTTATTAGTATCCATGTTGGCTATTTTCTCGAAGACAAAGAGGTTCATCCAGTCGAGAGTGAGAATGGATTTCCCACCGATGACATTGGTTGATGGTCACGCTAAAAATCACGGATTGTGGTCCCATTGGCTGAATGGTCTACGAGCTTGCCTTGTAACCGCGAGGTCCTGAGTTTGAACCCTGGTGGTGGGTGCGTACTACCGATAATTCCCAAACTAGAATGAAACAGCTGTCCAGTACTCCAGGGCTGGTTTTCAATGGTTGTCTAACTGACATCAATCCGTGACCAACTCGTCAAAATAATGTTAATAGCTAAAATTATAAGATAATTGAAATAGCGTCACCACAAATTACAAATAGGAGAGAGTAACAGAGCCGTTTATTTTGCTAATTACATAGTAAGTTGTAAGTTTCAGGCCTAACAATATCTCTATCATATAGAACATAGGGTGGCCAAATAGGATATCGTTAAGTTTTTGTAATTGGTTGTGACAACAAATAATCTTTATTAATGACTTCCAGTCCTACCTGATGAGAAACAAGGCGGGAAGAGTTGAGAATAGAGAGGGTGTTGAGAGTCGGACAGTACAGATTCAGACCATTTCTCACATGAGTTCACGTGTCTGTCGACTACAGTAGTAACGAGCAGACTCAGTGGCACATCCCTCGCCCTACTGACAACTTTTTTACTCTTCTCAGTATGACATAGTCCCTTTTGAGTAGCCCAGGAAAGACTATGTGGGAGCAATAAGGAACAACAGGGAAGAGACAAGGGTTAGTAAATTGTAAAAGTAGTGGTTGAGTGATTTCTGATTCTCTTAACTTCTTAGTGTAGACGGTTAAATGGAAAATTTTCTTAGAAATTGAGAAGATATGGGACAATCAAGAAGGGTCAGAGGATAAAACTGTTCCAACACGTTTTATGCTTAACTTAGTTTCTATTTCAGTGCCCTCTATGCTACAAGCATCTTCTGAACGAACAAGTTCATGTAGATTATGTTTACGCTTAAAGCTGAATTTAACAGTTTGACATTTGAAAGGATTTGAGGTAAGGACACTTCAATTAGATCCCTGGCAGATGTCTGACAAAAAGTTACTAATCTTGGAAAAGTAAGATCGGGCAGTAACTGGCAGCGAGACATTCAGTTCATCAGTGTATTTAACGAAGTCGATTCCTTCCGAAAGAGGCAAGTTATGTAAAAAGAAAGAAAAAAGAAAAGGAGAGACAACAGCATCTAGACAAACTCCAGCTTCAGCAAGCAAGGTAGAGGAAGATCTGTCTTCGTATACTGCATTTTGTTACAGAAATAATAATGCAGTCAGTTAACAGCCCAGGACTCGGTTCGTGTCACAGAAAAATTATTCAACAAAACGTATCTGGGTACAGAGTCAAAAGCGGATGTCTAGTCAAGTAAGGTACATCGGATATATTTGGCTCCTTTGTCTAAGAAGGAAACAATATTATGAGGTGATATACCAGCAGTATCCGAATTACTTCTGTTCTGTTCAAAAGCAAACTGTTTGGGTTCATTTAAAAATTTCAAGGAGGATTGACGATTGATTAGAAGCAATTATCCCATTAATTTCAAAAAAAGTGAGTTGGAAGAAAAAGAAAATACAAGGTGCCATCACTAGATACTCCTTATGAAACCTAACAGTTCAAGGCTCGATTACAAAATAGATATCTGATGTACACCTCAAGAGATTCTTAAGCTGAAACACACCATCTGTTTAATGCTTCTTGTTCTCCAATGCCTCTTTACTTGACACTGACTCTTGAAAAGTTTACATATATAAAAAATAATGAATTAGTTCATTATTCTTTTAGAAAATATTACTCTTTCTTTCTATTTCAGGTTGCTCAATGTTCAATAGGAAATTTTTTGACATGACCTCAGAGAAATATTTTCCTTAAATTTGTTTTTCAACAATAAGAAATAGGATTGGTCAAAAGGTTAATAATGTTTTGCCCACCTACTGGTTAATTTAAACTTTTTGTCAATACATACGACTGACTATCCATGAAATCGATCAACATCTACCCTAAAGGCTAAAAATAAGCAGAACAGTTTCCTCTACTATCAAATCACAAAAGAAAACGAAATCGCTCAGATGAGTCATCATACATAAGACGTACGTGTATATATATATCTGTGTGTGTGTGTGGGTTTTGTAACCGAATTGTCTGATGATTGAGTTATAGTAGGCAAATAAACGAGGTTATTGAATTCTGTGGTAAAGAGAAAAAGAAATTTCCTGCACTGACTATTGTCTTAAACGTATGTTAAACCAGCTGGAAGCAGAAAAATAGACGAGTAGATGAGTGTAAAGAATGCATTGACTATCGATTAGTCTATAAATAAAATCTACGCCTTAGAGAATTTAATTAAACTGCTTTCTAAGGCGATAGTATTACTAAGAATACTTGATTAAAACGTGGGCTCTTGAACATGTCACTTGAAGCAGTGTAATTGTTTACACCATTTTTGGAGCAAGAATAAAAATGGCCAGTAAATATTAAATTGGTTAGTATTAAAAAAAAGAAAGATTTGTTCCCCAGTCATTCATTTTTCTATTCTCTACATTTTCAAGATTTTTACACTGATTGAATTTCGTGTCCATCGAATTTATCATTTTTTCTTGACTGAATTGAACCTTAACACATATTCTCTATAGAAATGTTGAGGCATCAAGACCTACTATTTAGAAAGTGCTGGCTGACTTTGCTATATGATGGGATATATTCCCAATAGGTAAATACGCTAACAAGATACAAAGTTGAAAAACCCCTTATTTAACTATTTGGAAAATAGAAGGAAGGACTGTGACTGTACTCTGATACATATGCAATACAAAAACACTTTACCAGCAGTCTAGTAGCAATAAGTTTGTTAACGATAATATCAACGTATAATGATAATAATAATAATTTGCTTTATTCCAGAAACAGTACTAGTGGTACAGTGTGGAATTTTCAGCACATATCTACAATATTTGCATCTAATTTTGCAAACATTTAAAAGGAGTATTAAACAAATAAATAAATAAATAAATCTAAAGACACCAACAGCAAAAAAAAAAAAAAAACAGGATATACACAAAATTATTATAAATGCGAAAAAGTACCAAGAGGTAGAAAGGAAAATAAACATCATATGAAAATAACTCAGTATCGGGTAGTGGAAGCAATGATATGATTATGCATGGTGACAGTAAAGCTATAGTCATACAAGAAGGTATGAAATGATATTTAAGAATGTTTATCGCCAAGATGGTCAGTTAATTTGGTTGAAACAACTCTAAACAATCATAAATTAACATTTCAGGGTTGTTGTTTTGTTTTTTATTGTCAGGTCTAATGCAGTGTTTGTAGTGGTAGTGTGAGTAATCCTGAATAATACAAAATTTTTTTAAGGTGGTGACTATGGCGTTCACAACCAATGATTGTCAGTTTAACATTGCCGAAAAGTATAGAAAATAAGAAAAAACAACCACAAAACTAATAATTACATGATGGTTAAACGTATTTAAACTTGGATAAGTGTTTCGGACGGCATTTGACTGTAATACAATCAATAAAGTCACTAGAGAAAGAAAAATACATTATTTGAAGTTGACCACTGAGAATGAATGAAGGTTGCGACGCCACCACCTCTTTTCTTTCTAGAACATATTCGATCTTGTCTAAACAGTGTGAGACCATTTAGAGAAACCAGGTTGTCGTCATAAAAATCATGGAGCCATGTTTCTTGTAATGCAACTATCGCCGTATTGTGACAAGTATCAGATGATAAGAGAGACTGGAGATGCATAATTTTGTTGGGAAGTGAATGGCAGTTTGAACTGACAATAACAGGAATAGTTGTGCGATATAATGGTGTCCGTTTGAGAGCACGTTGCCAACCATCATGATGTTTTCTCTTAGTTTTATTAGATGCATGAAAGTCATATGGTTTAAAGCATTTAATGAATTCATTACTGTATTTGATACGATTTGTGATCATATTTTGTTAAAATTAAAAATGAAAACATGATGTGTTAGATGCAAATATGTAGATGTACAGAAAGGTAGCCCAGATGTCAAACAGGCCACCGTAAGAGGGGACGTTATAGTTAACTAACCAAGAAAATTAATACAAACAATTAAGAAGTAGAAATAATTGCAAAAACTGTACAAGTCGATTGCACAATTTTGGAGAAGTAAGGAGTAATCAAGAAATAAATGGGTTTTCGCATTGGTTAAGTAGCAAGCAGTAAAGCTGAAGTAGTCAGAAGAGTAAAATATTTAGGACAATGATAGCTTGTAAGACGTTTATGGGGAAGGGGAAATTTTCCGTTTTTCACATTCACGTAGTGGTGGCCAAGGTAAAAAAAAGGGGGCTGCATGAACACATAAGTCTGACTTCTTCAAGTGGATTCTGATGGCTCCAGTTGTATGTGGAAGACGAACTCGTAAATCAAAATCAATATTAGTCGGAGTGTGATAATCAATTTTAAATGCTTTATTAACATCAACTTGATGCTGGCTATCTAAAAGGTGTGCTCAAATAAAGCTGAGAATAGATCCTGTTTGTCTCTTGATTAACCACGTAGGATGGTGTTTAGAAATCCGATGATAAGCCTGCTTAACTGTATACCCAGTGTAACTAGCTCCATAGGACCAGTCAAGCTGGTAGATGCAAACAGAGGTGATGAGATTAGTTAGTTTATCCTTATTTCTCATTCATAAAACTGGCATGAATGTGAAGCAGTAGCCTACGGCTGTTTCATTGGAATCTCTTTTCGATGCATGCTTCACGTGCTCTGTGTTATTTTCTCACTGATGTTACAACCAAGAAACTGCACTTTCAATAACAAAGGCCTCCTTAAAGCTTTCATCATACTGACTTGTCTTGGGGCGAAATTCGTATTTTTATTGATGAACTTATCTGGATAACACAAGACTCATTTAGCATGTACGAAGTTTCATCATTTTAGACTCTACCAAGACATATGATCGCCTAAGTCCGTTATGTCCTACTTCACAAATGCAAAGTGCAAAGGCAGAAAAAAGAAAATATGAAAAAAGAAAAGGCGTTCAGCAAAGAGTTACTCTTTTCGGCGATATCATTCTCAAGCTGTACAAACCGCAAATTTATAGTAATTTTTCTTGGCAACAAAAGGAATATTTCCAAAGATGTGTTAATGCAATTGTTAATTTTTTTGACAGCAAATTACGTAATTTAGAAGGCGTTAATCGGTTAGAAACTAAAATAAAGTTACGAAAGTAGGCTGGGTGACGTAATCTAATTGATAGGGTTCAATGAAAAATGAATGAGAGTCAAGTTAATAATCTGAGTAGAACTCACTTGAAAATGAATGAGAGTCAAGTTAATAAGCTGAGTAGAATTCGCTTAAAAATAAACGAAAATGGAGTTAGCAACAGTCGTCATGAGGGTAGAGATCTAATAGAGGGTGGGGGTAGAAAATAATACCTAGCTCATGTGGAGCTAGGTATGTCGGCCGTACCCAGCGTTTGCTATCCAAACGAATCAGCGAACACTTACCTTCATGGTTTTATAATGGAGAAAGAAGATCCCCCCGCCACAGCTCTATCCTAGAACACTTGATCGAATCCGGACACCAAGCAAACCCACAAAACAACTTCTCAGTTATCTACACAATACGTGGGAATCTTGCCAAAAGAGTACGAATTAAACTTCTTCAAACTGCAGAAGCAATGGCAATCCACATATTGAATCTTCTTTTGAAGTTTGTTCAGTCACTAAATCTACAATGGTCCTGATCTATCTTAACACCAAATAAGTAATTTTGTCTTACCTCTTTCTTCTTTGTTTGTCTGTTTCTTAACTGCATTATTTTCTACCCCCACCCTCTATTAGATCTCTACCCTCATGACGACTGTTGCTAACTCCATTTTCGTTTATTTTTAAGCGAATTCTACTCAGCTTATTAACTTGACTCTCATTCATTTTCAAGTGAGTTCTACTCAGATTATTAACTTGACTCTCATTCATTTTTCATTGAACCCTATCAATTAGATTACGTCACCCAGCCTACTTTCGTAACTTTATTTTAGTTTCTAACCGATTAACGCCTTCTAAATTACGTAATTTGCTGTCAAAAAAATTAACAATTGCATTAACACATCTTTGGAAATATTCCTTTTGTTGCCAAGAAAAATTACTATAAATTTGCGGTTTGTACAGCTTGAGAATGATATCGCCGAAAAGAGTAACTCTTTGCTGAACGCCTTTTCTTTTCTATAAATATGAAAAAAACTGAAGCTATTAACCATAGATATTTTCGTTTAATCATTAATTTGTGATGTATTCACACACAATAACCAATGTTCAGGTGATGAGTGAATATTAAGTGAGGTAGGAGCATCAGTCGATAAAGTTGCAGACTTTCCCTGATTGAAGCTATTGTCAACTGTGTTATATGCACTGAATTACTGTCTTCGGCCTACAGGAATCCTATGTGAAGTAGAATAAGACTAGGCAACACATAATGCAAACGAATGAAGTTTGTGTTTACTGATCTGAGACACAAATTAAGATGTCTGTTTGGGTTAAGTCAGCTGTAAGGAATTACTCCTTGACTGTGTGATTCAAAATCGTTCGAAGTAGTCCTGATATATCAGGTTTTCAGTACTTTTGAAAAGTTAACCTCTTTCACTTGTTACTTTATTTATTGTTTACATCGTACACTGACAGTTATTCACTTTTCTATTTTTCATTCACTGATCCTTTCTCCTAGCGCTTTATTTCAAACTGTAGTGACTTGAATTGATGCGCTTCATTCTTTCATTTTTCTGTTTGCCCAGAACATAAACGATTTCATTGCCACTAGACATTCTTTTGACAACGTTGGGCGCACCAACATTCTACTGATCAATGTCGAACACAAAGAAACGATTTATCAAAACGAAATAAATTTGAACAAAACGATCTTAATTTAGATCTTTTACTACTTCAAACAACAGATATAGTGGCGGAAAGTATTCCTGAATGTACATCTGAACTACCATAATCTTCTCCATAAGTTGGAGAATTCATAAATTAAGAGAGTTAATAGATCATTACAGGACAAACTCAGAAATATTTACACATATGGAGTAAAGACAGAGTGGAAAATGGGAGTTCAAATTTCAAGTAAAAAAGTAGATTAATAATATAGATGATTTACAGGCTTGTAACAACCACCCAATCTCACCTAGCTTACTGGCCGGGCCTAAGACAAGAAAAGAGGGAAGGTTGGTTGTGAGCCTAGCGATCCTACTGTGAGAAAATCAATCTAGTCTCTACAGAAACATCATAACACTGACAAAATAAAGAACGAAAAGTACCCACTTAGGGTAGAATGTAGAAACTTTAACCTAATAACTTTTAAGAGATTGACTATGACCTTCTGGTTAGAAAAACCATATAATTTTTAGACCTTCACTACATACTGAAGATGTGTTTAGTACGTAGAGCACTGTTAGTGTGTGTCATCTGTTGGTTCATTTATAGTGTATTTCCCAGTGTTTAAGGTTGTTTTTGTTTTGACAGGTACATACACGGACTGACTCAGATTTGGGCATACTCTGAGTCTTTAAATCAGCCATACTAGCCAGATAACTTCGAAATCTTTTTCCCTGAATAATCTTAACTTTTTTTTATTTTACTGCTTATCCGAGCACATAGCCAATCAAGTGAGTCTTTTTGATTTGTGTTTTGTTGTTAGTGCTTATAAGTTAGATAGAGTATTGATTTATTGGGTAATTGGGTAAACTAAATTTAGTAAGGGCGTCGGTGGCATAGCGGCTGGGACGCTCGCCAACCATACACATGATCCGGGGTTCGATCCCCGGCCGACGCACTCCTTTACCTCACTATTTATTATTATTATTTCCTTTAGTTCTTAGAGGAACATAGGGCTTCAGCCATGCGTCTCCATTGCGTTCGGTTCTCTGCTACAGTCTTCATCTGGCTCCAAGTCTGCCCATACGCTTTCAATTCTTCTTCACATGATCTCCTCCAGGTCACCCTTGGACGACCAACTCGTCGCTTCCCTTTCGGGTTCCACTCGAGCAATGGCTTGTCTAGTGATGTCACTCACTTGATGGTTTCCTCAGAGTATGGCCAATCCAATCCATCTCCATTTCTTCCTGCCTATTTGTTTCACAATCGGTTCCTGGTTGGTTCGCTCCCAGAGATCTTTGTTGCTGATCCTTTCCGGCCATCTGATCTTGAGTATTGAGCGAAGACATCTGTTAATGAAGGTCTGTAGCTTGTTTGAGGTGCTCTTTATGACACGCCGAGTCTCTGATCCGTATAGTAGTACTGACTTCACATTGGAGTTGAAAATCCCGGTCTTATTTTTGATGCTGAATGCTGTTGACCTCCACATAGACTTGAGAGTAATGAAAGCTTGCCTTGCTTTCCCGATCCTTGCTTTGATATCCTCGTCAGTTCCGCCTGTAGTTGAAACAATGCTTCCCAAGTAGGTAAAGGAGGTAGTTTCTTTCAGGTTCCTTCCATTTATGCTGATTGCTGTCTGTTGTTGTTGCTGTTGGTGTTGGCCAGGGATCTTCATCACCTCCGTTTTCTCTATGTTCACCTGGAGTCCTATCTTTGATGCTTCTTCTGCCAACTTGTTACTTTTCACTTGCATGTCTTCCAGTTTGTGGGAAATCAGACGTATATCATCGGCGAAGTCCAGATCCTCCAAGTTCTTTGTGTGAGTCCATGGAACGTGAAGGAAAAAAAATTTAGTAAGAGCTGCTCTAGTGTAGCCAACCGAAAACATTACCAGTACCTTGGATATTCAGACTAATACCCCACAGCTTGAATGAAAATGAAAGATAATGGGCGTATTTAATGCTAGATGGTTAGAGGGGCTTCCTCAAATCCTGGGTTTAATGCTAACTGGAACTTTTCAGAAAAGCATATTTGTGGTATTTAACTGGACTGACATCCTCTCTGAGACTGGAACCTGCACTTCTACGACAAGTTGCTTATACTGGTGCCCATAGTGCGAACTGACTGGTAGACATCAAGTTACTCACATGAATTTATATAAATGAAGTTGGAAAGTCGTGTGAGTAATTTGTTAAGATTATGAGCAATACATTTTGCTCAAAATGTTATCAGTAAACATCACTGTATAACACTGTGAGACCGTCAGACAAATTTTCTCCAGATTAGAACTGCCAGACTGTTATTGTTGGGTTGAAATTATCAAGCACGACCAAGGTTGCTTGCTGGAGAGTGCCTTTTAAGGTCATTTTCATCCATGTTAGTCGGCCATACTGATTTGCTGTTTGCTAATCTTCTGTTCATACACCGGTTTTATTATTTTTCTGAATTTTTTTCTGCAGTTCATCTCAATGTGGATGTTGCGTTAGACATTTTTCTGATTTTCGTGGCTGTTATCTCGTTTGTTTCATAACCAGCTTTCATCACACAACTAGTTCTGTGTCCTTCATTGCTAACGAAATCACCCCTTATTGGTTAAACCATATTTATCTGAATTTCAGGTGTATGCTGCAATACCATATTGAGTACTTCATTGATTATGCCACTAATGCAATACTTATTCCATCCTGCTTATCGTGGCAGTATTCCACACAGTTCATCTGTGACACGACCACTTGCAACCAACATGCTAGGAGTGTACTTCAGTCAGATCATACGAGGTGGATGCCAATACGCCATCTAGGAAAATCAGAGTTTCTATCAATCCAGATAACATATTATACAATTTTAATAAAAAAAATTATTTACAAAAGTCGCTTACCAAATGAAATTCCAATCAACATGATAAATATTATTTATTATTGTTCCCTTGGGTTCCTAGTGGAACATAGGGCTTCAACTGCACGTCTCCACTTGCTTCTGTCTTCTGCTGTACTTTTCACCTGCATCCAGGTTAGTCCATGCTGTTTCAGTTCTTCTTCACACGATCTCCCCCATGTCACCCTTCGACGTCCCACTCACCGCTTCCCTCCAGGGTTCCACTCGAGCACTGGCCTGACGCGCGATGTCACCCAACGGCCTCCTCAGCGAGTGTCCAATCCATCTCCACTTTCTCCTGCATATTTTTTGGGCAGTTGGTTCTTGTTTTGTTTGTTTCCATAGTTTCTTGTTTGTGATTCTTCCAGGCCATCTGATCTTCAGTATAGAACGAAGACAGTTGTTGATAAAGGTCTGCAACCTGTTGGAAATATTCTTTGTGACCTGTCAAGTTTCTGATCCGTGTAGAAGAACTGACTGACTTGACGTTTGTATTGAAAATCCGAATTTTGTTGTTGATGCTGAGTGACGAAGATTTCCAGATTGGTTTCAGGTTGATGAATGTGTTTCTCGCCTTCCCGATTCTCGATTTGACATCCTCGTCCGTTCCTCCTGTAGTTAAGGCAATGCTCCCTAGATAAGTGAATGAAGTAACCTCTCTCAAATCCCTCCCGTTGATGGTGATTGGTGCTGGATGTTCCTGCTGTTGTTGTTGTTGGTTGGTTATCTTCATAACCTCCGTCTTGTCTATGTTCACCTGGAGTCCTGCCTGTCTTTGCTGCTTCTTCGACCATTTTGTCGGTTTCCGCTTGTAAGTCTTCGATTTTGTGTGACATCAAACATAAATCATCCACGCGCGAAATCCAGGTCTTCTAGGTTCTTCACGTCGGTCCAGGATATCCCTGTCTTCTCGTTTCCCACTGTCTGACGCATAATCCAGTCCACCACAATTAGGAATATCATTGGTGATAATAAGCACCCTTGTCTGACTCTTGTGTTTACTGCAAACGCCTCGCTGAGTTTTCCGTTGTGGATCACTTGACATGTGATGAATGAAGATTAAATGAAAATTTGGGTGGGATTAGCACCAAATGAAGTTATAGTCCAGAGTTCTATTAGCTTAACTGATTTAATGACTCAAAGTAATCATCTTAGAGGCGAAATACTGTTGGCAACTTCAACCATGAACCGTTGAAGTACGTTTACTAGGTGATCAAAGTAAATGGTTTTTTAAGTGTTCCAATTTAACAGAATTTTGATATTCACTGTTCCCAAAGAACTTACTGAATCTTTTTATTATTTAACGAGTAGTTTCTTTTATTCCTGAGTAAAAGGAATACATTGTAATATGTATAAATTTATCACAGAATCAATTCTTCGAAAAGGTAGAAAAATTACTTGAACACTAATTATTTGTAAGGAATGTAGAAATTTCCAAAATGCTAGAACAACCTTAATTCATTTGACAGTACTCCTAAGATCAAATCAATTAGCCTGAGATTGCAATGTAAAACCAAAATGAGCTGAATTCAAGACAATAGAATAAATGATTCCTGACTGAAGTAATAATGAATACTATGCGGTGATTGGTAAATATAGCGGTACACTATGGTGTTTTTAGTTAGGACAGCAAAAAAAAAATTGTCATTTACACGAGCTAAATCCAAAGAACACCGGAACCCTCTGAAGGTAATTCTTGAGTAAATGTGTGCAATCGTTTTAGGAAGAAAGAGGAGGAAAGACAGCGAGTGCCTCCGTACTAACATCTGAAAGCTATTCGAAGAGAGGAAGATGGTGAGACAGAAGATGCCCCAAAGCAAAGATGGTCAACAGAAGGAGAAGTTAATTTCAGTGTACACTGTACTGAATAAGGAAGTGAGGAAGAGTGCTGGGAGAGACAAAAGATAATTCGATAACACACTGGGAACTTAAGCAGAACAGACAGGCAGATTGCAGGTAAACGAGGCCCCAGGACATTATATCAGATAATCAGTTCTCTAACCGGGAAGAAATCAACACAGATGAAACCTATGAAAAATGTTCAAAGGAACCTAGTTGCCAAAGACGAGAGACAAAGCAATGGCTGGATCAATTCAAAAGACTTCTGAATATACTGTCACCTGCAACTCGTTTAGATATACCACCACCACCGCCAGTGGACCCCAGTGCTCCAACAAAAGCAGCAGCTATTCTCATCAAGGTGAAAAATAATCATCATGGTATTAAGTGCTGAAATGTTACCCAAATAAAAGTTCTGACAGTTATTTAATGGAAAAAATTACCTTATAAATGTCTGCAGTTCAGTGGAGTACTTAGGTTTACATTTACAGAGACCATCTGCTGACGGGAAAGTCAAATCATATGTGGATCAAATAGCATCTCTACACATTGTCATCGAACAAAGCACAGAAGTGAAGATCTCTGCTTCAACTTCACCCACTTTGAAAAGGCTTTCGACACATTTGACCGTGAAGTTACTTGGAAACTGATTCAATATTATGCAGTGCAGTTCCACAAATCTTTATCAGCTTCATTCAATAGCTAATTGGAAATGCTACATGTTGAGTCATCCACAACGGAAAAGTCAGTGAACCCTTTGAAATAAAATACAGGAGTAAGACAAGACTGACCATTAACACTGACAATATTCCTAATTGTGGTGGACTGGATTATCCGTCAGACTATGCATGGGAGTGAGAAGACAGGAGTACTTTAGACCGATAAGGAGACTGTAGAATATCTGGGTTTCGAGGACGCTTTATGTCTAGTGTCACATAAACAGGCGAAAACCAACAAACTGCCTGAAGAAGCAGGCGGCTAAGACAGGACTCCCAGTGAATATTGGGAAGACAGAGGTGATGAAAGCAATCAACCAACAACAACAACCAGCACCAATCAGCATCAACGGAAGAAATTTGAAAGAGTTTACTTTCTTCACTCATCTAGGAAGCATCGTTTCAACTACAGGGAGACAACACGGATGAGAGTGTCACAGCCAGAATTGGAAGGCGAGATACACCTTTATCAACCTGAAATCAGTGTGGAAATCCTCTGCATTCAGCATGAACAAAAGAATCCGTATTTTCAACACCAATGTTAGGTCAGTCAGTTCTTCTGTTTGGGACATAAACTTGGCGGGCGTGTCATGAAAAGCATTTCTAAAAGGCTGCTGCAGACTTCTATCAATAGCTGTCTACACTCCATATTTAAGATGAAATGGCCGTCCAGAAAGAATTGGGGACAAGAAACTCTAGGACCAAACCAGTCAACAAGCTGTTGCTGGAGAAAATGAAGATGGATCGGACACACGATGAGGAGACCGTCGGATGACATCGCGCGCCGGGACACCACTTGATTGGAACTTGGATGGGAAGTGATGAGTTGGGCAGTGGTCCGGGCGTGATATGGTCGAGATCGTTTGAAGGGGAGATGAGAGACTATGGGTAATGGCGGAGTCAGCTAAAGCGGACTGAGGAGAACAGGAAAAACTGGAGATGTGCTGTTGTAGCCATATGCTTCACTTGAAAGCCAAGGGAATAATAATATTACTAATATATCTAAGACTATTTTGTGTCGACGAGCCATCGGACTGTTAATCAGTTGGTATGAAGTACGAGGATATTGGATGTATTGTGAAATTTTTTATCTGCAGTTACGTAACGGTAGATGCGTTACACAGTAGTTGCTGTTTTCTTCCCTGATTGCATTTCTTAGGTGAATGTTTATGAAATGAACTAATAAGTAGATATAGGTTTAATCTTAATGTAAAATTTTGCAGAAGCTTATCAGAATTAACTTCAAATAAATATAAAAGCAGATGGATTTAGAGTAATGATAATAATAATAATTCAGCTTCAATTTGTATTAAAAGAAAAAAAAATAAGAAGAATATCAAAGATAGAATGGTATGAACTTGCCTCTGGTTAAAGCATCATTAAGATTTGATTACTCATATGTTTCATCTCTTTTTCTACCTACATCATTTTATGGCTATTTAAATTTCTTCTAGATGAGAAATGACTCATTGGAAGAGAGAAATATACCTCGTGTAGTAGTAGTAGTAGTAGGAGTAGGAGTAGTAATAGTAGTGGTGTGTGTGTGTGTGTGTGAGTGTAACAATTATATTAAACTGAATGATTCACTCATTTGTGTTGCTTTTTATAAAAAATTCACTGTAACCGTTGTATGGTAAAATGTTTACGAGTATATTTTATGTGTGTAGACAAATAATTCTGAGTGCAGTTCACAAATTTGTTTTTTTTTCTGAGTCTCATTTTCGCTTGGCTTCAAAAGTCATAGTATTTAAAATAAAATTTAGTTCTGTTATTAGCTTGAGTTAATCTTTATGCTAAGCCTAGATTTTTGTTAAATGGTCAATATCTTATTTGGTTTAGCAGTTTACAGCTTTTTAATTTAATAAATCGGGTCCCAGTGGCTGAATGGTATACGAGCTTGCCTTGTAACCGCGAGGTCCTGGGTTCGAACCCTGGCAGTGGGTGCGTACTGCCAATGATTCCCAAACTAGAATGAAACAGTTGTCCATTACTCCAGTGCTAGTTTTCAATGGTTCTCTAACTGATATCAATTCGTGATCAACTCGTAAAAATAAGTAGTGAATTCGAATTGAGCAAATTGTTTACTAACGGTGGATGAAATCGCTCTATTACTAAATATGTAACTTAGTTGGGTGATATACTTCTTTCACGTGTAATCTCCCACTTGCCCTCATTCATGTTCACTTGTGGAATCAGTGTAGCAACATTGAAAGAAGAGGGGTGGAAGAAATTCTGAAGAAATATACAACTACATTATGAATTTCCTTTAGGGATTAGAAGTCTTGGATGCAGTTTTATGTGGAGTCACTCACCTCAATGTCTGAAAAATGTTTGTAGTCAAATTCACTGTATGTTTATAATTAACAACAAATTAATAGCAGGAAACTGTTAAAGGTGGTTGAATGCGAGATCCACTACCTTAAAAATCACTTAATATCTACATGTACATGAAGAATTAAGTATTGTGTAAAGTTGACCGCTAATATTTTGTGTTTGCCGTTGGAAGATTAGAAATATTGATACTGAAGTTCTGCAGCCATTTAGAAGGCAAGTGTCTAAGTATTCCACTGGCGATACATTTCAGTTTGTTAAGCATATTAAAGATTTTAATGCCTCAAGCAAAGTCATTATTTTCATGAGATGTGACGTCGTTGTTTACTAATGTGCATCTCACAGAAAGTGTCTGCCTATTTAAGTTCAAACTTATTGTTGCCAACAATCTACATCAAAGAACGCTTATTGAGGAGCACTTTCAACGTTCAGTTCAGCTGAAAACGGTTACCCAAACACAATTTATTGATTACAGCACGGAAAATTAATACTCTAAACTAATCACTAACCCATTTCGCAAGAAAATCATCTCCATAAATCTGGAATTTAAAAGTGATCATGCTTAAAATATGCCTAAAAATCATCTCGCTAAATCAGTCAGTAAGATATCCTTTACAACGAAACTCTAGATAGCCTTCACCAGCGAGAAGTTATTCTCCGTCTCTGTAAAAGATGACCTTATTTGTCTGTCTGTTTTGCATGTGAGATTATCAGTTCACTTGCTCCTGTACAGCAAGGTGCACTGGCCGTAGCCAGGGAATGCTTCTCACACAGATACGAGAGCACGTTCCAGTATTGTTTTACAAAAGAGAAGCTGGATTCTGAAACCTTTGACTGACTTCTGTCACTCGACCGACTGTGAACCTGATTTAAAGATCATCTACCGAATTCATGCGAACTTGAAGTGTTTTCTTCGTTTGAAACTTCTAAAGGCAGCGGAGGCCTTGTCTAGATATAAATTCAAGTCATACCTTTTTGCACAGTAGAAGTATGCACACTCTTTATTTCCACCTTAGCAGTAGAATAGAAAGAAGGGATCCACATTTATTTATTTCTCGTTTTGTCGATTAAATCTATGATCCCCCCCCTATTATATTTTTTTTGATTACAGCTTGATTCCACACAGCACTTTTAGTGCAAGTTTGAAATTTTCAGCATGTGATATCGATGGCCCAAATTTTGCAGGCCGACCATTGATATCAGGTGTGTGTCGCCAGGGGATCGAACCCCGGACCATGTGCATTGTCGGCGAGAGTCCTAACTGCTGTACCACTAACGCACTTATGACTGTTATAAATTTTGTATTAATTCTGAACAGTTGCCGGTTTTATTTCATTTGTGCCACTTATTATATATATTATATATATATTGTATATATAATATATATATTTATATATTATATGTATTATATATATTGTATATACATTATATATATATAATATATATATATATATATACTATATATACTATATATACTTTTCCGATGTTAGCATCTACCTTATCAAACATCCCACTGTAGTATATATTTTTATTTACCTGCTAACTGTGTTAATCCTGATAATTTTACATCACTCTCCTATAAACTATGTTGTATCTAAGATAATTTGTTTCATCTCTTAATATTTAACTACGAATATAATCAAAAACATTTTATCGCATTCCACACCACTGTTCACACACTTCGTTTAAATTTCCTCACGAGATATCGTTTCTAAAATTATATATATATATATATATATATATATATATATATATATATATATATATATATATATATATATATATATATGGATGTATACTTCAACAAAACTTCATTGAAAAGATTCACTTTGTTGGATATTTTGTTCATAATATTACAATGGGAGTTAATAAATTATCAAAAACAAAGTAGTCCCTTCTCATGAATTCAACAACAAAATATTTTGAATTCAACTAATAAATGTAAATATTTGAAGAAATCAATGATAGACAACTCTCCGTTAGATTGTCACTTCTTTATTTTATTGAAATCGCAGCTGGTGATCCTCAGCTGCTATATAAGTATATATCACAGATATATCACTGTCCGTTTATCATCACACTAGCTGGCCAGCTAGATCCTGTCCTTCAACCTGAAGCATGCATAATCAGTAGTAGAGCAGAATGTTATTGATGCAATGATTGGTAATTAATAGCTAGCCATTACCGATTCATTTTCAAACCTTTCCTTTCAAGTGACTGACGTCTAGTTAACTCTGCATTTTGAAACGACTCTTTCTCGTCAACTTTTTAGTTTCCATTGATGTTCTCATAATAATCACAATGAGATTTTAAATTGTATTCTGGGTTCTAGTATCATCGGGAACACCGTCAGTCGCCGTGAATTCGGGCACTTCTGGTTGATGAATCCTAAGCAGAATAAGACATGCGTCCTGGAATTCACTGCTAACCACTATCATACAAACATCATTACTTAAGTCTTAAATTAATTAATGAATAAATATTACCGGTGACAATTCAAATTGAGTATAATAATAGTAACAATTGACTCAATAAGAGAGGAACATACAAGTTGAATTAACAAAACGAAAAATAAGTAGAGCCAAAATGTGAACGGGGATTGAGATCATAAAAGTTGGAGGGGTTGAATGGAATTTCGAGTTGTTCCCGGCATTCTATTTCACTCGTCCTTGGTGTCATTCTAAGTGAATAAATATTGTTTACTTAAACTTCTGAATTTACTCTCATTTTACTGTATACAGTTTACAATTTATTTAGGATAGTAGGCTATATGCCTGTGTTAATCCTTTCGATTTGTTACACACAGGAGGTCCAATCTCGCCTTGAATGAATCAACGGATGGCGCTGATACGACGTGTTCCGGTAGGGAGTTCCAGTGGTTCACAATCCGATGCGAAAAACGGATCTCCAAACGCAGACGATTCGGCCGTGGTTTTTGAACCTTGAGGTGATGTCCTCGCAATTGGTTGGTGCTAGAAGGAAGAAATAAATTAGATAAATTTGCTCCAAAATCATTTCTTAGGATACGGTATGCTAGTATTAGGTCACCCCTAAGTCGTCTGTATGACAGTGGAAATAAACCCAGTCGACTTAACCTCACTTCATATGAGAGGGTTGAGAAACCCTTTATTAGCTTATTTCCTACTCTTTGCACCCTTTCTAATAAGTCTATTTCGTATTTGAAACACGGGCTCGCTACCTGCATCCCATATTCCAAATGAGGTTTGATATAAGTCGGATATAATATACGAAATATATCAGCGTCAAAGTTAGCAAAAGCCTTGCGTATGGCCCATAATATTCGAAAACCCTTAGCGGCTGCAGCTCTACAGTTTGTTGCTGTTTTCAAGTCATGCTGCACAACCACTCCCAAGTCCTTGTACTCAGTGACCACTGGGAGAGTAATGCCATTCATTGAGTAATTGTGCACGTGACTATGAGATACATGCATAACTACACTCTTGCTTAAGTTAATCTCCAAGGCCCAGTGCTTACACCAATCACTTAACAAGTTTAAATCTTCCTGCAAAGCAAGTTGGTCACTGTCATCGTGTAAATCCCTCCATATCTTGATGTCATCAGCAAACAGTAAGCAGGATGACCTAACTACCGATGGAATCTCATTAACATAAATCAGGAAAAGAAGTGGGCCTAGAATTGTACCCTGAGGAACGCCACTCTTAACCGATTCCCATGTTGAAAGCAAAAATGTGGTCGAAATGTGATGGCATATCTGTTCAGAGAACTGATACCCTGATAAATGATAACTGGTGCCTATTTCTTGAGAAGCAGCTTTGGTAGTCTGAAACTGACTTTCAAGGTGACGAATAGTATAGATTCATTCAGCTAAAAGTAATAAGAATGAAAAAGATCTGGGTGCTGGATCCAGATATTGGTCATCATCTATCCAGTAATAACATATATCTTCTTTTATGATTCTCCTTTCGCTTATTTAAATGTAGTAAAATTTTAAAAGTACAGTCATTTCTAACAATCAACCTAATACACTTAACCCGAATAGACCAGCGATAACGTCTTCGATTACGACGCCGCGTGATGTGGATTCAAATCCCCATAAGATATCAACTCTTTTGAAGATGAACATGTAGCTTGCTGAAGAATGCTAATAATCTCGAGACCTGGGTCCACGGGTCTCTGTAGGTTACTCCCAACCACATCACACCAAACAAATTAAAATATCAAGAAAAATGTAAGATTTAGTAATCAGCTAACATCAAAATCAATAAAATTTCGAAGCAAGAATTCTAAAGTAACGCTAGCACTGATAACTGGAGTGTAACTAGAATTTTACTTGAGTGAATTTATCTCACTGTATATCTACTTCTGAACAAGAAGTAGAACTACATTGACTCCTAGCTTAGAAATAGGTAGTGAAGTGGTAGAGCGTGTTTACCACTTCACTTATATGCGAAGTTGCATCAGCCAGTGCCATCGGGTTCATCGCTGAGGAAATCTCAGCACGGATACAGAGGGCTAGTTTGGCATATGCCAGTTTACGCCGTCTCTGGCGTAGACATGATATCTGACTGGTTATCGACCAAAGGGCCTCTGTACTTCTCAGCAGTCCGCTCCGTTCTCCTTTATGGCTGTGAGCGAGACGTGGCCATTGAAAGTGGAAGACATGAAAAGCCTGACTAGCTATCTTTGATCACAGGTGTCTGCGTTCTATCTCCCGTGTGAAGTGGTAGGTGTAATAAGGTGAGCAGTATTGAGGTGAGGTATCGGTCGAGTGCTAGGTAAGGAGGGGATGGTTAGGGGTTGTGTTACGCATTCTAGCCCAGCCATCGCCTTCCTCGACAATGGGCAATGTTAGTAGATATAGGGTAGGGTTGGAAAAGAGCTGATAGCGGTCAAGCCAAAACATGGCCTGATCAGTCAATGAAATCTACAACAGTTAGTCTAAGCCATGTAGGAAGGTGTAGACTTCCTGGTTGGGGTCCTCGGGACGGTAAATACCAATAGTTGGAAACAATCGGTGATATGGCCCAAAGTCGTTCTTAATGGCTGGCGCAGATGCATACACTCCTTGTGACTTATAATACCCAATAAAACTATATTGTTCTTCGATATTACTATTCTTTTTGCCTCATGTCTCTGTTTACTGTCTCTCTTTTGTGTTTCTTTTTACTTTCTTCTCTTGCTTTGTGTAATGATTGAAGTGTGGCGACTCGAACTGCTGTACATCGGCGCAGAGTTCTGTGTTGAAACCAGTCAATCAGTCAGTCAGTCAGTCTACTTCTGAATATGTATATATCCTTATATATAAATATTTACAGTCACCTAACTGTCACTGAATAAATTAGCTGAATAGTTGGAAATTTAAGGCATTCATTAGTTTCTTTAACGGTTTCAATATATTATAATTTTTATTAGTAGCGAAATAAGAGGGAATTGAAAGTCACCTGAAAGACTAGTGATTTATAACCGGAGAAGTTGGTGTTCCTAACCCTACAATCTACTGGCTAGTCTGTGTAGTCCATAAGATAATCAAGACACCAAAACCATTATGAGTTCAAGCCAGATGTCATGTGAATGAGTGATGTGTATCGCATAACAATAATAATTTGACATGTAGCTGACCACTTCTTCTATTATTATTATTACTCTGATTACCATTTAGTTATGATTTTTTTATCAATTTCTGATTAACACCTAGTATACAAATAGAGTGGATGTTTTGAAAAATATAATCTTCGTCAGCCAACCGAGATGACAACGCGTTCATATCAATGGGCTACCAGAACTTCCATCCATCAATTGCTCTCCTTCACAGTATGACCTTGCGCAGAGATTTGATTAGTTTTTATCAAAAAGTTTTTTAGTTCTTGAAGGAAATGAAGAGAAAATGAATAGAACTGGTTCACTCTTCACATACAACAACACTACATTACATCGCATACTTCAGATTATCAGTTTACGTGTAATTTCTGCATGATGAGGAGATATTTTTTGGAACTAAATACACTCAAACTTTCTGTATTATGTGTTAACATGTTGTCTGAAGTAAAGCTTTATTGTTATTCATAGAATAAGTTTAAAATACTGTGAAACTTTCACTTGAACTGTTTGAAAGCTTTGTCTCGTTTAAACTCAGATTAAATTTTAATTTACATGGCTGTTTTACATCCCTTTCCGCAAAGTTCCCGCTGTGATATTGGATAGTACACTTGTTTTTCGTCAATAATTCAGATTTATAGACATTTTTGGCGTCCACTGGAAATTATCATGTTTGACAACATCATCAGTACTAGGCATTGACATACTACTCATTTTTATATTTGGGGAGAATATTTACGCGTTTAATTTTACTACTAATAAGTAGACTAATTTATTGTTCAAAATTTGCATTGTAATTTTGAGGGTGATAATAAACGTTATCGTGATATATTATCGCGCAATGTCTGGGTTATCGTGTTCACGCCTATAGAGGCGTTATAAGCGTTTATTTTTGTGAAAATAGATAACATATAACTGGTTTCAGGCTTCTATAACCGAAAAAGCAACATTTTCCAGTATTGTGTTCGTATTAATGGAAGAACCTGTCATGATATCCCAGAGGATGTATTACTTCAAGAACTGATCGTATATAAGAAATTTAGCATAGAAAGACTATTCTTCGCATTTTAGAGCCGTAATGGTCTATTATTTGCTAGGTTTTTGAGGATATTAAGGTTGAAAAATAAGTATATGCAATGGTTGTTTTCATAGCAGTTATTCTATGATAACGAGACATTTGAAGGAGAACTAGCCCACAGACACAAGTTAAATATACGTTTTGAGGATGCCAAACACTTTTTTATCATCATCCGTGATGATTCAAATATTCCATAACACATCGAAGAGAGTATGCGATGAATGAGGCAATCTGCTGAATTTCCTGGTGATTTTATCCATTTCTGTGAAGTTCCTAGTTAAAATCGCCCAGTTGAAGATGTGATACTAGTTTAATTTACACTGTCACATAGAATTTCGGGAGACCGTAATTGCTGAGTGCATTACATTGAATCAGATAATCTTGATATCATTGTGCATTTGTGCGAAAAGAATAGTATAGATGGTGCTTCTAAAATGTCAGACTGCTTCAAATTAGAATCAGCTTTCGGTAGAATAGTAGCTCGCAGCTATGTCCTACAACTACTAAACGTGTTACTTAAGTTATATCAGTCTTAATAATTTTTCATGTTCAGATCACTAAGATATTCTGAGATGCTTAATGAATTACTTGTGACTATGAATGACATGGAAGGTGCACTTATGGCTCATGTTTCTAAAGTATTTATTATTAAACAAGTTATCTGTAGGGATTTTGTGATGTTCAGGTTACAATGCTTGAGTGTATGTAGTTACTGCATGCTATTGTACTTGAAGGGACAGTTGGTGAAAGTGAAGATATAATAAAGTTTTCCCTAAAGTCACTATGAATACTGCAAACTGTTGATAAGAAACTGCATCAAATGAATAAATTCCGAACAGCTAGAAAAGATTACTGCAGTTTCTCAGGATGCTGTTCTCCTCCTGGAATACCTTTTACTTGTGTGAGGGAATAGCACTTACCCAAATATATGCAGTGTTCATTGTGAAGGGTCCGCAGTTTAACTTTTATGATAATCCGTTGTAATTGCTTGTACAATAATTGAACAATCGAAACTTTTGAAAAAGTTTTAATTTACTATACTTCACGGTTGTAATTTATAACCTAACTTATTGTGCCTGTAGAGATGTCATGCATTCACTGTAAACACCCATTTATACAACATATTAAGTTATTATTTGCTTGGTGCTATACTTTAGAAGAGGAACAATGTATGTCACAGTGAAAACCTCAGAAGAATGCTGTCATGACCAAAGAATGAGAAAGGAGAATGAACCTTTTTCAGCAAAGGTAGGAGAATATAAAGCGTTTCACTGTTACATTACTTATTTCTAACTTCAACGATTTAAAAATTATACTTTATTCACTTACTTGCAGATGTTCGGTGAAGTCAGTCAACCTGGTCACAGCAATTACGCATCCCCGCAGTAATTAAGAAAAACAATTGTGTAAAGACATTCGCTTATTATTTTTCATGAAATATATTTTACATCCTGCTTACCATACTTTTCTTATTCTATCTCAGTGAAACTAAATTTGTCATTATGACGAGATGTAGGCCTGACGTAACAATGAGACCTGAGAAAGTAATTGTAGGCGTAATTCAACGTAGGCGAAATCGTACTAATATTGCTACAGCCCAACCTATTAAATTACTCGTCTCGTGTAGACTTCATTTTACACTATATGTTAACACCCGTAGTCATATGGATTGACATCTGGCTTTAAGTGAAATAATAGTAATACACTACTTTTGAATACACTTAACTTCATACGAAATCGAACTCAACTGCAGGGCCCTAAGTTCTATTCTTATTTTTCAAATAATGAAGTTAGGTATTTTTGTCATTGGTCCCTACAGATTTACCTATGACTAGGAGACGTAATCGCGTAACTTTAGGCAGATTTTTAGACTTTAATGAAGTACTTATAATTCACCACTTTTATCGATGGATAGTGTTCCTACAGAATTGCACTTACGTATAGTAACGAATTCATATCCTAGGGGGCACCGGTCTAGCATGCCGTACCCCCAACGCGAACACACGAAGAGAAAGACAACAAGGTTAATGGGAAAAGTTTATTTTTATTGTAATACGAAAGTAGTTAATTTACACATTAAGAAAATGGTCCATTTGTGCGATTCCTTCTCCCGTGTAATCTGCGGCAACCACCTCTCAAAATTTGTCATTAAGGCTCGACATACCTGAAGTAATTTACAATTACATCAACGTTACCTTTATTAACTGAAGCTTTCAGATTTCTAACGTCATTAATAGTTATGTCCTTGTGGAATGTTTCCTTAACATACATCATTATTTCATCTGATGAGTGTGATTGGTGAAGAAGTGGTTCTACATTTTCTTTCTCTTCCGCTGTTAGTCGTCTAGACCATGAATCATTCTGCATATACACCCTGGTGCATGGATGGTTGTGGACCATTTTGTGGGATGTTACCACGTATTCACTATAACGCAAAATTACGCGAAATGAAGACTGACAGTTGCAACATTTAGACCTTAAACATACATAATATCATAATACACTTCCTCTTACGACTTGTTTCGCAATTTCAGGCCAGCTTTTCCACGGTTCACGCCAAAAGTGCATTTAAAATAAACGTAAGCGTACTTATATCTGTCTTCCCCTGTTGTTTTGCTTTGAATATGCACATAGTGAGTGCAGGACAACTACATTGTTAGCATTAAATGACTTCCTCACTTTTTGAAATTCTTCTAAGGAATTCTCAAATTCCTCCCAGCTAAAGAAACGCCTTCCCAGCATAATTTCATCGAAAATTCCACCGACGTCAGCAGTACTTTCACCCGCATTGCCTACCTGCAATAAACTAAAAAGGCGTTGTCAATTAGCATCCATCTGTGTCGCAATATCCATCAATAAAATGCTACATGCATAACCTAAAATCGAGAAAAGCCCTAGAACTCACGGATTCCTTGACATCGCCAGCAACCGATAGGCCAACAAACCGAGTGTATGATAAACCGGCGAATTTCAACAATAGAGTCCCAGGATTGTAAATGTTCCAATGACCTTGTGAATGTTCCAATGACCCTGAACGCATGCTAGTCATTAGTTCAGGAAGCTCACCATTATTCTAGCGCGAATAATTGTGCGTACTGGTAAGTGACACTGAATTAATTGTCTTCTAGGAACTTTCTTTGGAAACTTGAGACTGTCTTTGATGACTGGTTGTTTTTGGTGTCGAAAGTTTAACTTTGCCTGAATATCTTGTTACTGTCCAATTACTGGGTGCCAGAGCGAATAACGTTTGGGTTTTAGGAATTTATGACACCTAGATTCGCAAAGGGTTTATGGAGCTGATTCTAGATAGGAGTGCTGATACACTCCTCCCTATTATTCAGCGTCTAGTGTTACCAGGCACCACCATTCACACAGATGAATGGGCGGGATATAGCCAATTATCGCAATTGGGATATATACATCATAGAGTGAACCATTCGAATGATTCCGTCGACCCTGTCACCGGTACTCATGATAATTCCATCGAAGGTTTCTGGGGAAGACTGAAAAATAGAATCCGAGCTATCAACGGATCACAAAACGAAGTTATTTTCAGTCATTTGGATGAATATATGCATAGAAATTGGTTTAATTTAAAAACTGAAACTCCTCTTAATAATTGGAACATTTTTTATCTCATACTACAGAAAAGTACCCTGTTTGATTTTTTCATGCTTATTTATGCGAAAATACGTAAAATTTTATGCAAAAATCATCCTTTTTTGACTGGTTGTTTCAAGGTCACTTGTGCGTTCGTTCCTTGGGACTCTATTGTAGTACTTTACCGATAAACCAAGCCTGGTTCATGCACAAAATAAGTAAAAGTAAACGTTAGAATACTAAAATGTTACATTTATATTCATCAAACATGCTTGCAAACAACGCATGCCGCAACCACGCAAACCTGCACACTAGATTACCTACCTAGGACAAATTAAATATCAAACTGGCCGCCACTGTTCTAGCCAATCAAAGCTGAGAAAGCCCTTTAGCACGGAAGATTTAACACGCTCTAACGGATATCATCACCCAATTTTGACGATAATGACAATTGTAGCGATAAGTTGGACAAGCCAAAGATTTTCATTCTACCAATTTTCAAATGAATTTCGCATGAAAATGAGTCTACTTTCTACTCATAAATGTGTTTTAAAATCTTTTAAAGGGAATGTCTTTCAATCAGTGAATATTGGAAAGATTCCTGGAATTCTTCTCCCATCAATCGATGGATATCAGTTAGTTTTATGGGATAATACCTGGTATACTTAAGACGAACAATCATGACTTCAAAAATGAGGAAATTAGGCAACTTACAGGATTAGTTACTATCCTGGGAACAAACCACAAATGGAGTTGAAATAAATGCATGAAGCTGAATTAACTAAAAGCTGACTAAATAAACTTCTGTGTCAACTCCGAAAGTCTAAATTGTTCTATGTTTTGTTTTAACGACAACGCGAAATCATACCTCCCTAGTGATAATTAATACATACATTCTTGCGGACCCTAGCTCAGCCAGCCATATTAGCCACCTAAGTTATAAAACCTTCTTATAAATAACTTTAACCTTTCTTCTGCCTAAATATATTGCTCTTTCGAACAAGTCCCTAAATAATTTGGCCATTTTGATTTGTGCAATTAGAGTTTATAAACCAGGTCTCTGTGTACAAAAGGAGATGGTCGTGACTCTGAATCTACCATGGTAATACGTTTTACTTATTATTATTATCAGTATTATGATTTTTCTTGATTCATTTAAAACTATCCTTTATCAGTAGGATTATCTTAACTCACTTCAACACTAATAATAGTGTTATTGTTATTATAACTATTACTATTGATATTACTCTGTTTGCAATTCTTCTTATATTCTCTAATGCCTAATTGTTTATCTCAGTGATGTAATTGAAGCGTAATGCAATTTATCTTAATTTTGATCTCTCATACTCTCTCTCCCTTTATCTATTTGAACATGACCTGGAAAACATTCGTACCTGTCTTTCTGCATGACTAATTCAATGTAGTTTGTTTACTTATCAGTCTTATATCTCCCAATGTAATTTCAAAAGTATATATATCAGTGTATGTAGAGTATTCAGCTGACGAGTTCTACCGAAATTCGATGAATTCATTCAATTCTGCTTTATTAACCTTTATTGCTTGTTTTAAATTTTGATTTGTGTTTCCTTACCACTTCTGTAGAGTCCAGACTGATGACTTTGTATACTTTTTGATGGATATAGAAATGGCTCATTTTAGTCGACATCTTCGTTTTAATGACAAATTTCCCGCGTGGTTATAATGCACACACGTGTAATAGACAGTACGGGCAATGAGGTATCAAGCACACTAAAGCAAAATATATCTCAAAAACAGAACACAGATATCGGTTGAGATACTTTATCAGTAATAGTAATCTTGGTACAGGCGTAACACTAAAGTCTTGAGGAATAAAACAGCTAGGCTGTTGTTGCTCAGAGGCCTCCGTTTTTGAAACTACAGCCCTCCTTTTCACCGTCTCAACCACTACACCAACCCCTCACTTCACAAAATCTGTCCTCAGTTGCTTCCATATTGCGTTCTTCCTTCTGTCGTGTCACTCCTGCAAAAGAAATAGGCATGCGGTTATAATGACTATTAATAGAAGGAAGATTGACAATCAGCGCCTGTCGGTTTTGTGTGAACCATTTTAACCGGTTCCTTATTATTATTCCCATATTCTTGTAATTCACACGTATTTTCCGTTAATTTGTGCTTCACCATACATGTGTGTCGCTTTCGCTACCTGCTTTGTAATGTCTCAAGGTAGCCGGCGTTAGCATTTCAGAGGCGGCTTATGTGGGGGGATTGTTTAAGTCCATGCATCGTTCATTTGCTCCTCAATGTCATGTCGTCAGGCACTGAGCCAACTTTCACACCTGTATTCAACTCTGTGGAGAAGATGCCGAAGAGTACATGTGGCATTTACAAGAACTAGCCCCCTGAGCCTTTGGCGGAGCCTCTCCAGAAGCCGTCAGTTTGCATACCTTACACCAGTTATAAGAGGGAAGAGAGTAGTTTCACATCACCAGCAGAGGCACTACATACTGCGAAGGCAGAAGAGTCGCTTCAAAAGCCTTATAGGAACCAGGAAGAGATGGAATGGTCATGTACGGTGTCACCGCCCAGAGAACCATGTCAAGAGACAGCGGTCTAGAGTGGAGACCGCGACAGTTCTCCAGATGTGCCTGCGACGCAGTTTATCCCACAGAACAATCACGGTCGATTTCGGGCTGGACGAACTGTCGCGTTTCAAGAGGAAATGATGACTTTCTACTTGTTGTACCTGAGATAATGCAGATATCAGATGCTTCATGTGTAACTAGTCACTTACCGACCGTCGTAGTAAGATCCCAAGGCAAAACCCTTTTAGAAGCTGACGGTATCAACGTTCACGGATTGTACAGAGTATACTAACGCAAGATCTAATACCAACAACTTCTACAGTATTCGTTCATCGTGGACCAAAGCAAAGCAAAAGACACTATTTGATCGTCCAAACTAGGAGATATATTTCGGGACTAAATCGTAGACCGGGACGAATGCTTAGCTGGCTAGTAATCGTGTACGAACTTGACACGACGGAGTACCGAATGGCATGGATGCTTGACCGGAAGCCTTCAGCTAAACAAGTTGACTTAAACAGTGAGGGTCAGCATCCAGTGTTCAGTGGTGATTGCTGTGGTCAACAATTTTGGGGAATTCTTTACCGCCACACCTTCACCAGCTTGTTAGGTACTGATGCAGTTCGCACGTCTTGTCAGGCAGATATGTAGTGACAAATTACTGGCACACACTCCTCACCTATAACTTCAATTGGCCAGTGGGTCCATAATGAAGGTACTCAGGGAGCTGCGAAAATGATAACATGGTAGAGATGACTGCATATGGCATTCCAGTTAAGTAGTTAATAAAATGTCATGGGACGTAATTATAGGCTATGATCTTCTACTTCGCTGCGAGGCCTCAATATTTACTGAATCTCATGCGCTCACTCCATTGGGTTAAACGTTACGCTTCGAGTTAAACAGTAATACCACATATCTGCAGTTGAGTGTGAATGCAGTTGATACGACTTAGATGGATAAAATGTTAGCACAAGTCATTCGGGAACACTGTAGTCACCCATTTTATTATTCATCATCGTGGTATTCTTTCACTATGCAACTGGACTTCGATTTGTTTGGGTGAGGATAAACGTTATCATGATATAATTTTGCGCACTGTATGGGTTATCGCGTCCACGCCTATAGGGACGTTATAATGGTTCACTTTTGTGAAAATAGATTATATTTGACTATTTTTAGGCTTCTGTAGCTGAAAAAAGCAATATTTTGCATGCATTGTGTTCGTATTAATGCGTAATAGTGTCTTGATATCCCAGAGGAATTATTACTAAAATAGTCATCCTTTATAACAAATTTCGCATAGAAAGACTATTATTTGCGTTTTAGAGCCTTAAAGCTTTGTTGTTTGCGAGTTGTTTTAGATCTTAAGGTTATAAATTGACTACATGCAATGGTTGTCGTCATAGCAGTTATTCTATGAGAAAGAGAAAATAAAAGAGAAATAGCCCACAGAAATAAGTTAGATGCACGTTTTGAGGATGTTGACCATTCGTGATGATAGAAATATTTCATAACGCATCGAAGAGATCATGCGATGAATGAGATCAGCGATGATGATATCCATTTCGATGAGGTTACTAGTTAAAATGGCTCAAGCGAAGATGTGATACTAGTTTAATTTACATTGTCACATGGAATTTCGGGACACTGTAATTGCTCAGTGCATAAACTGGCTTCAGATTATGTTGATATCAGTGTGCATTAGGGCAGGAAGAATAGCATAGATGGTCCTATCTGTAGGGATTTTGTGATGTTCATGTTTAAATGCTGCAATGCATGTAGTTACTGCATGCTATTGTGCGTGAAGGGTCAGTTGGTGAAAATGAAGAAAGAATAAAGTTTCCTATAAACTGACTATGAATACTGCAAACTGTTGATAAGAAACTCCATCAAAGGAAAAAATTCCGAACAGCTAGAAAATATTACTGCAGTTTCGATGACTATTACCTTTTACATTTGTGAATCATCTTTCCAAAGTTCAGAATGACGCCAAAACATCAGTGCTACCCCATGGGCCCTACAGAAATTCGTGAGAGATTTTGCATGTCAGGTTGTCTTAGGAGCTCTAAGCATGCAGATTTTTCAATTCACCTGTCACTGAAATATCACTTATCTACCTCACAAGAATATTTTTATTTACGCACTATTACACTCCATTTTATCTTAACTGCATAGGTCTCCATTAAAGCTGAGACTTACTCTTTGTGCCTATTGGTTGCTTGCTTAAAGTCTGGTTGCTTTGATTAGAAACACAACAACACCAATGTTTGAACAAAGCTGTATTTTCATCGAAAACGTCATAGTTTCCATGCTTACACCGACATGATTAGCATTAAACATTGAAATGGTATACTATCATTCCATGGACTTTATAGCCCCTTGGCGTATATATCTTGTAGGTGTACATTCAATGATGTATTTTGCATAAATGTGTTTTATGCCACTTTGCGGTTTAGCATGACATTCTCCTTTTGATGAAATTGCTTTCAATCATGTGAAGGCGTAGCACTTACCCAACAACTTAGGAAAGGGTATTAATTTATGATGCTTAACGGTTGTGATTTATAACATAACTGATAGTGCCTGTAAAAATAGCATGCATTGCTTGTAAACACCCTATCAGATAGCATTTAAATTAATATTATTTGCTGAGTGCTATGCTGTACAGGAGGAACAATGTATGTGGTACTGAAAACTGCAAATGAATGCTTTCATGGCATAAGTATGAAAAAGGAAATTAAACCTTTGTCAGGTAAGGTAGGCAAACATAAAGCGTTTAACTTTTATGTAATTTCTTTGTAACTGCAAGGAAATAATAAATAGACTTTATTAACTTATTTGCAGATTTTGGGTAACGTGAGTCAACCTGGTCATCGCAATGCAACATCGCCGAAGTAATTATGACAAACAATTGTGTAAAGACATTTTGCTTGTTATCAATGTTTAAACAATATATATTTAAAATCCTGCTTACCATACTGTCCTTATTCTATCTGAGTGAAAATAAATTTGTCATCATTACGACATAGAGGCTTGACTTCTATATGGGATCTGATAAAGTAATTGGTGGCATAATTGAATGTAAGTGAAATATTGCTACGATTACTAATGCTCCATCTACTCGATCAATCGTCTTTTGTAGACTTCATTTTGCAGTACAGTCATATGGATTGACATCACGCTTTAAGTGAAATAATAGTAATGCACTACTTTTGAATACACTTAATGTTATACGAAATCGAACTTAACCGCAGTGCCTAAGTTCTATTCATATTTTTCAAATGAATAGGTTAGGTTATTTTGTAATTAGTCCTTACAGATTTACCTATGGCTAGGAGACGCAATCGCGTAACTTTAGGCAAAGGTTTGGGCCTGACTAAAGTACTTATAATTGACCACTTATATCGATCGATAGTGTTCATATAGAATTATACTTATGTATAGTAACGACTTCATGTCCTAAGGAGTACCGGTCTAGCATGCCGTACTCACATCGCGAACACATGAATTGAAAGACAACAATGTTTATAGGAAAATTTTATTGTAATACAAATCAGGTTTATTTACATATTAAGAAAACTTTGCATTCCTGCGACTACATCCCCTGCGTAATCTGCGGCAACCCTGTCTCCAAATTTGCCACGAATTCTCGTCAAGCAGGCAATCATAAGCCTCTTATTTGTTAGGTATAAGCTACATGGATTTTGCGGGACAACTGCTGACGTGCTTTGAGATGCGCATGAGTCACGTGACCATGTCCCTCGTTGACACTTCTGCAGCACATGATTAACTACAAAAGGTTGAACAGGAAACGTAAAGATAATTATGAACGCAATATTACAGGATTATTAATGGCAGTGCTTATATTCTGTTTTTAGTTGAAGCAGTGTGCACATGCAAACGTTTATGAAAATTATGAATTTTAGTACCTAAGATTCTCAGTTACTTAAGGTTATGTCAACATACATTACAAATAGAAAGTCATAAAATAGCGAACAGTTAAGCTAGCAATTCTTACGTATAATTAAACACAAAAGTATATAAAAAACGTCAACTTTACTTTCATTAACTGAGGCTTTCATATTTTTAACGTCATTAAGAGTGATCCCCTTGTGGAATTTCTCTTTAAAATGCATCATTATTTCATCAGATGAGTGCGATTGCTGAGGAAGTGGTTCCACATTTCCTTTCTCTTCTACTGTTATTCGTCTACACCAAGGATCATTCTGCATGTGTTGGGATGGTTATGCACCATTTTGTGGGACGTAACCACGTATTCACCACAAAAGTACGCGAAATGAAGACTGACAGTTGCAACATTTAGACCTTAAATATAAATATTATAATATACTTCCTCTTACGACTTGTTCCTCAATTTCAGGACCGGTTTTCCACGGTTCACTCCGAAGGTGCATTTAAAAGCGACGTATGCGTACTTAAAGCTGTTATCCGCTGTTTTTTCTCTGAATATGCACATAGTGAGTGCAGGACAACTACATTGTTAGCATTAAATGACTTCCTCACTTTTTGAAATTCTTCTAAGGAATTCTCAAATTCCTCCCAGCTAAAGAAACGCCTTGTCAGCATTATTTCACCGAAAATCCCACTTACGTCTGTGGTGCTTTCACTCGCACTGACTACCTGCAATGAACTTCTAAAAAGGCTTTGTCAATTACCCAACCAGCATTTTCTTCGGGCACACTGCAGACTTTTCGGGGCAAAACACTTCGGGCGCATTGCAGATTTTGAGTATTTGAACCGAAGTCTGCCCCAAAAAGTCCGCAATGCGCCCTAAGTTTGCCCCAAATAGTCTGCAGTGCGCCCTAAGTTACTATTATATACTACAGCCTGGAACAACGCGCCTGCGGGTCCGCATTTAACCCGCAGTCGACAACTAATACTGCGTCAAATCTACTACGTACACATGTCGCCTTAATAAACAGCAAATTAGCAGCAGCTCAACGATCCACGATATCAAAAAACAGTGAATTTTAATTAGAAATGCATTTAACAACATTTTACAAGGAATTTACAATCTTTCGACAAGTCATATTGTAACAACGGAAGACAAGGGCCAGGCAACAGATCAGTTTTATTACGAAAACCAACAGGTATCTATATGTATGTTACGTACATTAATAAGGCTCTGCCCGCAAAAGAAGGCGGTCTTCTGATTGATTGTTTGCAAACAAACGCAGTCTTCTGCTTTCTCGTTTTCTATATTTCTCGGAAATGCGAGCCACTTGTCTGCGAATCATATTTGTCCACGTCTAGGTCAGCTGTGATCGGTTGTTGAATCAGCCTAGATTAATTTCTACCAATCAGCGTAGATCAATGTCTACCAATCGGCTAGCAGCTTGCTCTCACCACAATATAAGTAAAACATCTCACAAATCAGCCGAAAAATTCATCCGTGTGCTTTCAGCGTCCGGTATGTTCTCTTTGTTGGCATCGACGGTCATCTGAAAATGGAAGTTTGAAAAAATAAATACCTACCAAAGGGGAACGCCGTCGCCTTCTTATCCCCGACTTCAGTCTGTCTCGACTGTTATGGAACCAACGTTGAATGGCAGTCGTGACAGCTTTCACTGTGCTATGTCGGTCAGCGGTACCTACTTGATGTAAACTATGAATAGTTCCTAGAGAAGCAACAATTAAAAAAACAATCACCTACGTATCACAAGGTTACACGTCCTCGTATCCTTGAATTGCTTTTTCTGTTTATTACCAGCCTATGAAAAATGTGAGCTGTACTTGGGCTCCAGCAACACATTATGCGACCAACCGATGTTTGCACATTGCTGTCTACTAAAGTTGTTAGGTCCGCTGACACAGCAAGACGATATTCGTGGTTTGACAGTTTGGCTTCAAACGAAGACATGACGCTGTTGCTGCCTAACTGCCATCTGCCACAAGTCTTCAAAGCCTGAACAGAATTGAGACAGGAGATATTGTAGTCCATGCTGTCGACCACTTTCAGTTGCGAGAGTTTATCCTCACCCAGTCGGTTACTTTTTTTGGACCTGGGATATGTGGGTTAAAAACGTGGGCACTTTTTCGTTTGTAACATGGGTAAAGTGGGAAAAAGTGGGCTATTTTCAAAAATGACATGGGCGAAGTGGGAAAACGTGGGAAATATGGGAAGAATGGTGGGATTTCGTTTTTGTAGCGCAAACATATCTAGGTATGTAATTACATCTGAAATGCATGAGGTGAAGCACATTTCAGCGTGAATATTATGCAATTAGCATTTTATCATTAGGAAGTAGCATGAAGACAAAGTTCGACTATTTCATTTAAGTCATTATAACACGTTTGTTTATTTGAAGTTTAACTTCCGAAACCGCGATTTCAAACTCATTCTTGTGCACTCCTAACCTGGTAAGTTGTATGTTGATAGTGTAATGTCTTTTAGGCTAATAAAATGGATACTGAAAGTGGATTGGTACCAAGTGTTAGTAATGTGAATCCCCGTAGACGTCTTAGAAGTACTCTATTCCTTTTAATATAGCCTTGTGCTTCAGTTTTCTTCGAAAGAGAGACATGTCACCGATCCACATTGTATAGAAGAACTAAAAGATTGAAGAGGGAGTTGCTTGGTGACGCCTCCAAGATAATACTTCCCGATTTCAGCGAGGAGGCTGGTGAATGTCTAATAGATGAAACTCCTTGTGGCATCGTAAACGTGCAAAGTGACATGCAAATCACTTTACCAAGTGAGTTTCTTAGCATTTCATGTGATGATTAATAAGGTGATGTCGCGGGTGCTCCGTCTTCCCATGAGAAATGTTCCAATAACGCCAAAGAACGCAATTCAAAGGCAGAACTTAGGGCGACAGCCTTAAAGGTTATGCTTACCACTAACACTTCCATTGTTGATGGTGTGAAGATAATGCTACTGTTCAAACGGCATCTTCCAAATTTACCAACAAATATAAGACACCTTCTCAAAACTAGCCAATCATGCCCCTCAACTGTTATTGGTAGTGGAGTGTACTATCATATTGGTTTGCAAAGTGTACTTCTGCCTATACTGAGTTCTTGGTGTCAGTTTGCATCTTTTGATTGCGTGAGTCTGCAACTGAATGTTGATGGATTGTCACTGTTTAACAATGGTACACAGCAAGTTTGGCCGATATTGGGTAGACTGGTGAAACCGTTTCTCAGTGATATATTCCTTGTTGGAGTTTATGGTGGGTTTTATAAACCGTCCGACTTCAATAAGTTTTTGATGCCAGTTGTAAATGACATGGAGCATTTATATGTACATGGTCTGCAAATCAATGATAGGCAGATCGGTTTTCGGCTTAACAATGTCATCTGCGATAAGCCTGCTAGATCTGATGTCACTTTTACAGCAAGTCACAACAGTAGGAAAGGGTGTGACAGATGTTGCGTTACTGGAAACCATGTTAACCGGCGCATGGTATTCAGTGATGTTCACAGCTGTCGCAGGACAGATAATAGCTTTAGGAGTAAGGATGATGCTGATTACCGCCGTGACACATCCGTATTTGAGAGACTGCCAATTGACATGTTAAAAGTTTTCCATTAGATTACATGCAATTAGACTGCAATCACAGTGACACTATAGTGTCTATTTATGCCACAGCTGTTTAAAGATAATTCCGTAAAAAACCCAATATTAAAATACATGACTGAGAAATATCCATCAAGCAAATATCACATGTATAACCACAAATCTAGAAAAGCACAAGAATCCACGGGTTCGAATACATTGCCAGCAACCGATAGGCAACCAACAGAGTGTATGATGAAACAAGCCTTGCACATGCACAAAAAAGTAAAATAAAACGTTAGAATGGTAAAGGTTTACATGGCAACTCTAAACAATAGGAACCCAAAACGAAACGACCTACGAACGCACAAATGACCTTGAGAAACCGATCAGGTGACTGTTTTTTCCAGCAACAGGTTTTGGGGATGTATGACACCAGCCTCCAGAAAGGACATATTGAGGCGCCCCCTAAGCGCAGGGCATGCGTATTATTGCCTATTATCTAGCGCTTAGTGACGCCTGGGACGACTATTGTCGTTTTTTAGCCCTCTGATTGATCCTTGCCAAGGTCATTTGTGCGTTCGTAGGTCGTTTCGTTTTGGGTTCCTATTGTTTAGAGTTGCCGTTTACCATTAATATTCATCACATCTGCTTGCAAACAACGCATGACGCAACCACACAAAGCTGCACACGACATCACCTACCTGGGAACAATTAAATACTAAACTGACCGCCACTGTTCTAGCCACTGAAAGACGAGAAAACTCGAAGCGCGGTAAATTTAAAACGGGGCAACGTTCATATTCCTGCAGCACGTGGTCAGCACGAATGGAGTACAAAGCGATCGAGGAAAGTTGCAGCCGTTAGAGAGTCGCACGTACCAAAGTTTACAAATGAGTTACGTAGTTTTCTGGAATTGGCTTCGTATTACCGTCGTTTTGTGAGAAACTTGTCTGAAATCAATCTCGCCCAGTTAACTATCTTGTTAATTTTCTAGCCGGTCCCAAGCCCGAGTAAAGAGGAAGGATTGAGCTTGGGGCTAGAGACCATAAACAACAAAAGCTCTTAGACTGTTAGAGGAACTTCAAAGAATAAAAAATATATATTAAAAATACAAAAATTCAGATAACGGTCATAGTCTTCGCTGAAATCGGAGAGGCAAAATGACGCGGACTGGTGAAGGCCTTCGGGAACCCGATCAGCCGGTATATCTTCTCTCGATGAAAGCAAGAATAAGAATGGGGATGTGGAACGTTCGTACACTGTAAGATACTAGGAAGGCTGACCAGTTAGCCAATAAAATGCGTAGATACGGCATGGAAGTGCTGGGCATCTGTGAGGGCAGATGGAATGGATGTGGACTGACAACATTGTCAACTGGAGAGTCAGTCATCTACTCCCGTCGCTTGGATGACAACTAAGAGCACACTGAGGTAGTGAGTGGCTGTCGTGAGCTTAACAATGTTAGCCAAAGCCGTATTGCAGTGGGAACTAACTTCATCCGGGATCGTGACAGCAAGATCCAAGTCAAATGGCAGGAAGGAAGGTCACGTTTATACAATGCTATATACAGTACCACAAACAACACGGAGAGGAGGAGAAGGAAGAAGACTTTTACAGACATCTACAAGCAGAAATGGACAACATCCTAAACAGTGACACCAAAATACTTATGAGCGACATGAATACAAGCCAAATCGGGAGCAGATAACACAGAAAGAAAACTCATCATGGGTCGAGAGGCTCTCACCTGACGAAATGAATGAGAACGGAGAATTATTCGCAGGCTTCTGCTCTTTCAACGATTTGGTGATCGGAGGGAGAGTGTACAAACTCAAGGATATACACCAAGCAACATGGAGATCGCCTGACGGACATACCACAAGCCAAATAGATTTCATATCAATCTCAAGGAAGTAAAGACGAGGCCCGCTTGATACAAAGTCGAAAAGGGGACCAGATATGGGCTCAGATCATCATCTAGTTCAAGGAACCTCCAAGGTGAAGCTGAAATCCACGAAAATAAATGAAGGTAGTCCAAAATTTAAGTTTAACATTCAGAAACTGAAGCACAAAACTACAAGGGATGCCTTCAATACAGATCAGAGCAAAGTCGGAGACACTACGTGGTATCACCAAGAAGAACTGCGTGGAAGAACACTGGAACTCTCTGAAGAAGATATTCAAGGAAACGTGTACAACTGTTCTAGAAAGAAAGAAGAGACAAGACGATGAATGGCCGTCATCGGTAACCTACCTGAAAGCCAATAGAAGAAAAGTGGAGGACAGTAAGAGAGAAGATGGCTTAATGCAAAGATGGGAAAAAGAACTAGAAGCTGAGTTCAATGTATACTGCACTGAATAAAGCAGTAAAGAAGAGTTTTAGGAAAGACAAAAGGCAACTCTACAACACAATGGCTGGCAATTGAGGCAAAACAGACCACAGATAAAAGAGATGTCGGGACATTATATCAGATGACGAGGACTCTATCTTGAAAAAAATCAACCCAGATGATGAAACCAATAAAGGGAACCCGATCACCAAGGAAAAGAAACAAATAAGACAAGAGGCTGATTACTTTAAAGGACTCTTTAATCGACCATCACCTGCATCTCGCCCAGAAATACCACCAACAGCACTCACGGAACTGCCCAATAGTGGACATCAATCCTCCAAAGAAAGAAGTCATCCTAAATGCTACTGAAGTTCAGTCGGGAAGGCAGCAGGACCAGATGGAATTTCCCCACTCCGACTGACTGAAAACGGACTCAGAGACTGTGGCAGATGTATTCCTACCATCTTTGCAAAAGGTTTTGAAAGAGGGAAAGGTACATACGGATTGGAAGAAAGGCTACCCCTTCAAACTATTAAAAAAGGCAAATTAGGACTCACTCTGCAAGAATTTACAGGCTTGTGATCATGCCCTTGTCCACGCCGAGTAAAATACTAAGTAGCATCATCCTGAAGAGAATAAAAGCACTAGATTCAGAACTCCGCCCACCACCCGTTAAAAGCTGGATTCAAGAAAGGCTAATTATGTGCTGATCAAATTGCATCTCTGTGCATCGTCATCACGGAACAAAGCATAGAGCGGCAGTCAAATCTCTCTCTCAACTCCATCAACTTCGAGAAGGTCTCCGACAGCGTAAACTGAGAAGTAATTTGGAAACTACTTCAACACTATGGCGTGCCTCAAGTCTTTGTTAACCTCACTCAACAGCTACATGACAACGCCACGTGTCAGCTGATCCCCAACGGGAAGCACAGCAAGGCGTTCAAAGTGCATTCAGCAGTAGGACAAGTCTGGCTGCCTACTATTGCTGATGATACTCCAAACTGAAGTGGACTGGATTATGTGTCAGACTGTGGAGAGTGAGGAGGCAGAAATATGCTGGACCGTCAGTAAGAAGACTGTGGAAGATTTGGATTTCCCAGATGATATATGTCTAATACCAGGCAAAAACTGAAAAACTGGCTGAAGAAGCTGAAGAATTCAGTTGGCTTATGTCTTTTTTCGATAAAAGCAAAAATTGACATGAGGTCAAGGATTACCCACACCATATTAAATGTCGACTCGCGCAGCTTCCCAAAATGCAGTTGTGAGACGAAGTGTTACGGAAGTACAAAGAATTTGTGAGAACAGATGGAATGGAAGTGGATTCATGAAATTGTTAGTTGTGGATGTAGGAATCTACTTTTGTAAACCAGACGACAATCACGAACGCACTAGGTGAGTGGCTGTCATGATTTCACTAACAGCTTCGAAAGCTCTCATCCACTGGGATACAGTCTCTACCAACATCGTACTTACAAGACCAAACTCCAAAGAAATGGAAGGTACAGTCACAAAAAGCTACACGAAACGAAGAAGACTAAGAGAAGTAAAAGGAATTCAAAAAACAACTGCAATCAGTGTAAGACAATAGCGTAGACAGATGTTGACAAAAATTTAGATGAAGGATATGAATGTGAGGTGATTTGGAGCAGGCAGTACAGGAAGAGAATTAACCATTGGTCGAAAGATGCTAGGTGGGATGAGCGAACACATGGAACTCTTCCCAGTCTGGAAATGCACGTCGCAAAGTGTGGGAAAGTAAAAAATTTTGATAGGCCGAGATATGGGCAAAATGTGGGTAAAATGCAACATTAATAACCCCTTCCTCACGTTTTACCTTCTGTTAAGTTAGTATTTCCACTTTTAAACAGTGAAGTTGTACTGCACTCACCATTTTGCGTTTATTAGACCGTTTGTGCTTCACTGAACTCTTGTACATTTCTCGTTTGAGATAACATTTTGTTAATTTCACACTAATTTTAAGTTCATCTTTTGTACTCTTTGTGTTTGGACGCCAGATAAACTCATATCAGTTATCAGTATGATTCTATCTGTAGCCATTTGTTTTTGTTATGGATCTCGTCAACTGTAATTGGAACAGTATGGTTCATTTTGGATTTGGTAAAGTTTCTTTGAAACAATTTGTTTTCATTTCGGTTTCGGTGAGGACTCCAAGTCTGTATCCTAAGGAGTTATTCGCGCTGCACCAGTAACACCCCTTTCTCCTTTTCTCTCAATCTCACTAGGAAATTATTACCTACTTTTACCCATTTTACCAGCGTCTTTGACCTCAAATCCCATTTTCTCCTCCATTATCCACGTCATCTCCAAAAACAGACCCCATTTTCCCACTCTGCCCAGGTATGATTCGAAAATTGCCCAAGTTCTACCACATTGATCCATAACCAAGAAAAAGTTCCCCAAATAGGTTAATACACGTCTGTGTCCAATGCTTCGGCAGCGTGGGTTTCACTGACAGGCTTCGTCTCAACCGCAAGAAAGTTGAGACAGTGTACTGGACACAAAACTGAGAAAAGTAACAAATGTAGGCTCAGACCATTGCCAAAGGCAAGGCACTTTCAAGGTCAAACTGAAAGCCTTTGAAGAATCTGGAGATGGATTGTAATTCCAGTTCAATAGTTGGAAACGGAAAGGTGAAACTCCGGCTGACACATTCAGTACAACTACCAAAGCAAAGTCAGAGGTATTATGTGGCATCACTAAGAAAACCTATAGCGAGGAACACGGGAACTCTCTGAAAGTTATACTAGGGAAAATTTCTATAATTACCCTAGAAAAGAAGTTTAAAGAGAGGATATGGCTCACAACAGACACCTGGATGCTCGTGGACGACAGAATAATGGTGAAACAAATAGGCAACTAGAGCAGAGACTCTGGATCACCTACAACACAATAAGGAGTTAACGAGAGCGAAAGAAAAGAAAAGACACCTTGAAAAGTAAGAAGAGAAGGTTATAGTTTGGAGAGAATCAAGAACACTATGTAAAATTAGCAGGAAAAGATAAAGTAGGTGAAGTTGGCGAAAGGTAGTTCATGAAACTCAACTCAAGGAAGCGAAGCGAAGAAATTGCTATGCTTGCCGATTTAAATACCCCTTTAACTGAGCACCACCAGCAGCTTCACGTGAAAAGCCACAACTTAAGCAGACTTCCTTTGGAAGCGTAAAATATGTCTCGACCAGTAGACATTTTTTGGAGCCAGCTGGACACGGTAAAAAGGAAGTCGTGAGCCATCCAAATCCTTGCACTTGGCATCGCCGTCAAACCAAGCCTTTTATGACATTCAACTGTCCACCTAAATTTCACTGAATCTGAAAAGAGGAAGCACGATCGGTGGGTGAGATAGAAAGGATGTCGTCTCTTTCTTTTACTATGGCAGCACATTTCGAATACAAGTGGTATAGCTAAGAACCAGCCTCAGTGGGGCGGGGAGGGGCAGATAGACATTTATTACTCTTAAATTTGTGTGGGGATCTACAGAGCTCAGCGCGAGGAACAAGGTCGAAATTCCTTACACTCATATCAGTGCCTCCATGAGGTTAAGAGACTGGCTGCACGCATTGCCAAAAGCATCCTGAATAGGACATTGCAGACTGTCGTTGGTGACTGTCTTGACCCATTGTTGAAGTTCAGATAAGCATGCTGAAGGAATAAGCAGCGAAGAACTCTACCAGGTCACAGACCAACCTTGAACCTATTGTCAAGCAGTTATATAGAAGAAAATGGAGATGTATGACAAATGCACCGAGTGCTATCACAACCCGGGCATCCAAGTGGAACCAGGGTGGGAAGCAGAAGGTTTGGCGGCTGAAAGTGACATAGCAAAGATAGTATGGAGGGGAAAGTTGGCTCCATAATCTCAAGGCCTAAACCAGTAAGTAGTGGTGTAATCCAGGGAAGTGTATTAGGCCCACCCTTATTCATAATATATATAAACAGTATCTGTGAATGCTTTAGTGTAGGTAAACCAACACTATATGCAGATGACTTAAAAGTGACGTATAAATGCAAGAACACAGATCTTGGAATAACAGTAAACGCCATACAGCAAGAATTAGAAAAAATGGATAGATGGTGTGACACCTGGCAACTCCAATTTAATGTCGAAAAATGTGGCTGGCTCTGCATAGGTTGCAACAATTTAGAACTTGACCTGACAATTCAAGGCCATGCACTTCAACGACTGGAATCTGTACTGGACCTAGGGCTGAAATATTCACATAACTTATCATTTTCTGAACACATCTCCAAACAAGTGTCAAAGTCACGCAGACTTATCGGCTTTCTACTCAGGAACTTCTACAGAAATGAGTCTAGAATTCTGTTGTACAAGGTTTGTGTGCGTCCTTTATTTGATTACTGTTCATTCATGTATAGTAGCATACGCATAGAGGACAAATTGAAAGTCGAGGGAGTGCAGAGGTACTTCACGTTAAAATTACTCGGAACCGGAAATGGTACGAACTACTCCACTAGATGTGATACCCTAGGACTAGAAACACTATGGCTAAGACGCCTGAGACTAAACTTGACACTTTACTATAAGCTTCTAAACCACTTAGTTTTTACCTCTACTAATGGCACTCGACTTTCAGATGACAATGGCTACAAACTAAGACACACTAAGGGTACAGTAGCTATCGAACAATGTAAAACAGCCACCAGGCAAAAGTTTTACTTGATTAGGTATGCACAGATATGGAATAAACTGCCAATGGAAATGCGTCAAGCAAGTACATTGGCCTCCTTCAAAAAGGTGCTTAATGACAAACTACAAGAGTTTGCAAACGATATTAGTTCTAGTTCCTATCTGAAAGCCTCCGAAATTATAGGTCCATTTAATGTATAAGCTTAAATACTACACCTGTTGTTTTTTGCCTATATTTATAATTCTAGATAAAACATTAACGGTTAAGATACGTATCCTCAAACAGACAAGAAATCTCGTTTGTAAAACTACTACCCAACACAATAAGTGGAATAAAATGGACATAAACCGACAACATGAAAAAGGTATAACTCACCACAACATCACAAGGACAGATGAACGCTCGTTGGGTACCATATATCCCTCACCAACTGCAACCCGCTTTCCCTTAGATAATGTGATGAACTTATACCCATAATGTTGCTGAGCAGTTAATATTCTCAACTCCTGTCGGAACAGCTGAATTTCATAAACCTTCCTCACGCTAAGAAAATACCCGTAATCAGTAGAAGTCCATTAATTAATGCGTCCGAAGCTTATGTACTTACTCCCAACAATGACATTGCAGATCAAATGAGATAAACACATCACTGATTTCAAAATAACACATCAATGAACTACAATTCGAGGACTCTGCACACAACAAAGTTATGTATGAATATTTACTTCAAGCTTTATTTTTTTCCCAGGCACTTATAATCCATCCACCAAAGACCTGGTTTTTTTGTTAATGCGAAGACAATACTCCTGTATTTCCTGTTGTGTTGCACTCACTGACAATCTAGCAGATTTTTCCAACTCTGCACAGAAATGATTGTATATAAGTGAAAAGGCTGTTTTATACTACTGGGATTAACATTTATCAAGTGTATGTATAATCTCCAGCGAACATGTAAAGCATATCTTGCTACTGGCTGTAAATTGTGATTAAATTATATGGTTCTATTTCTGTAACAATTTGATGATGCCTGTAAACTGGCGTCCCTCATGTACTGTACTATGAGAATAAATTTATTTATTTATTTATTTAAATGAAGACTCGCAGGCAATCGTGGAAGCAGCTGGGAGTAACGACAGTGAATGTGGCACGTCGGGAATGTGCAGCGGAACTGTATAAATGAGATACATCACTGAAACAGGAGGACACTTTTTTTAGAAATGTAGATTAACTGTTCAACTGCATTGAGGTCAGGCGCCTTTGTGTAATGAGATAAAAACTAGCATTGTGTCACAACCTGACGCGTCGTCATCTACAAACTTCTTCAGAATATCAGAAACGCATTTACGACTGGTTTGCCGCGGACCCGCTTATTCCCTTTGTGACTACCTCTGGCTTCATCGACCGTCAGTCCCTGCCGGTTCGTGTCCTAAATTCTACGCTCGATGACACGAACCATATGAGATCGTACGACACCGACCTCCCACTAGGTATGTCTTGTGGAACATGCGACGACCTCAAGACAACTTCATCTCCGCCCTTATAACCAGCCGAAACCATATCATCCAGCAGCTGTCAAGAACTGCCGGACTCCTCACAACCAAGGTAGGAGGAAGACTGTAGATGACGACGCGTCAGGTTGTGACACTGTGCTGGTTTTCATCTCATTACATGGCCTTCTTCTGTGGGAACGGTCCTCAGTGACTGGCGGTGGTATGGGGTATGCATTGCCCCCATCTGTCCGCACCTCGACGTAGCTAGTAGCTGGCGGCGGTTGTGACACCATTCTGGCTCTCATCTCATTACAGTTGTTCTGTGCGGGTAAGTTGATTGAAATGTAGAAAGCTACTTGTAACCCATTTTAGATAATGGATAATTCTTGTATAGGATGTTATACACCATCCTGATATGATGACAGTAATTTTTTCAAGGACGTTGAGTTATTACTAGCCCAAACCTTGAGTGATGATGTGGTATATGTAAGTAAGTACTTTCAACTCCTTTTCATTATCACTTTTACTGTAGATCTGTGCAACTTCCACTACAAAGCAAATAAAATAGGAGAGGCGAGTGGCAAAGTGCCGGAGGGGAAAGAAAAAGTATGTGGACACGAATAGGACCTTATTGTTTGTACATATATTTTTTATATTCGTTGTACGTCGCCGTAAAGTAAACATATATTTATTTCTACTTAGTCTTTTTTGCATGTATGCGACTAGTCTATTTATCGTTTATAGAGTAGTTAGGAAGTTCTTTGGGTACCGTAGTAAACTAAAATTGACTTTCTAGAAACAAGTAATGTAATCAGTAGAGTGAAACAGTCTGTACAGAGAGCGTTTGAAACTGAAGAGCAAGTCCTGACATCTAGGGGCAGGCTATTCCATATTTTAGAATACATGAATGTGAAGACGTTTTCGCAGAGTGTTTACTTAAAGGTTTTTATTGTCACTGTGCAAGTTTGGTTACGCAGATCGTAAGAGCCTTCCTGTGCGAATTGTATGTCCTTATTGTCTGAGAATGGGATTTTGTGTGGGACCTTAAAGAAGAATGCTAGGTTTATAATAAGTCGTCTTGTCCAAAGTGGGTCAAGATTTAGAATCATGCACCGTGAGATGTAGTCTTTCTTACAATCGTAGCCAAGTAGTTTGGAGGCGAAATTTCGTTGGATACTTTCCATCCTTAGCTTATCACAAGTGCGAGTGCTGCTAATAATAAATGGACAGTATTCTAGTAGTGGCTTTATACATGTTTTAAATAGAATGAGTTTGGCTTCATTGTCGTGAAAGTTCTTGAGTATGTATCCTAAGAGCATTGTCGACTTTCGAGTCTGATGCCACTTGCTCAGAAAATGTCAGGTCACTAGAGTACCCGAGGCCTGAGTCAACGACACTTTAGAGTCTGCGTATGTCAGCAGATTGAAGCATTAGTTTCATGTCGATTGAGGGTGCGCTGAAGCAGATCCAACCACATTTCTTCAGATTGAATTGTGGATTCCAAAAAGACCACCAAGCAGTCACTTTATCTAATTCTTTCTGCACAACATTCTGGAAGTACCCTGGGTCATCACATTGGAATGTATAAGCTACTTTTAGGTCATCTGAAAAGATGAGTGGTCTCAAATGTGAGAAGCAAGAACATATGTCGTTGATATAACGTGTAAATAAGAGGGGCCCAGTGAAACTACCTTGAACTACGCCAGAAGCGATCGGGCTAGCTGCCGAAGATACAGACCCGAGTTTAGCCATTTGGGACCTGTTGTTAAGGAATGATTTAAGCCATCCTAATAGTGGATCACGTATTCCTAAGGAGTTCAGCTTATGTATTGGCAGTAAATGGTCGACACGGTCAAATGCCTTAGAAATGTTAAAGTAGATGACAAATACTGGTTGTCGTCTGTCGCGACTGCCGGTCTTAAAACTAAAGAAGTCTACGTGGCGTATTAAACATGATCGGGATTTTAGGCATCCCTGTTAGTTCGGACTTACAATGTTGCAGCTAAGAATATGCTTGAGTACGTTATCTTTTACTAGTCTCTCCATAATTCTAGATGCTTTCGGTGTGATATTGATCGGCATATAATTTTTGACTTCTGTTTTCGAGCCATATTTGTGTTAAAGCATAATGAATGTTGTTTTCCATATATCCGGGTAAGTTTCCGTTTCTAGGGACATTGTGAAGATTTTAAGCAGTATTAAGGGAATGTCAGGACCGCCATATTTATAAAAATCGGACGACATACCGTCAGTACCAAAACCTTTCGAGCTTTTGAGGGTTAATAATAATAATAATAGTATATTCTCATTTTTGTACATGAGGGACGCCAGTTTACAGGCATAATCAATTCGATAAATTACACATACAAGTAGTAAGTATAGTTAGTAATGATAATATAATAAGGCACATATTTATTCCTACAAATGTAGGACACACAAGTTGTATAGGCATGGATAAGTATTATTTAAGTTACATATTTAAATTACATGATTTACAGTTAAATAAAATGGTTGCTGTCATTTTATCTTTAGTTTGTGGGAAAAATCGGATAACTGGTGATTCAATGGAACACACCAACAAATATAGAGATATTGACTTCGCATTAACAAAAAAACACCAAGTATGCGTTGGATGGATTACAGATACTTGAGAAAATAAATAAAGCTTGAAGTCAATTCCCTCATAAAACAATAAAATGCGTCTTACAATAATATATTCTCACTTTATGCACATGAGAGACTCCAGTTGACAGGCATCATCAATATGATAATAATGCACACATGGAGTAAACATGTTTAAAATTTTTCACTAACACAAGATATATACACAAGGGAAGATAATGGAATATTGACCGTAGGTACACTCTGCATAAGTTAAAACAGTTTATATGGCATAATCCTAGGCATCATTATTGTTTGAATTTGTTGAAAATGAGCGAAACAACTAAGTGTTGCGTTACATTCGGTCGATATGGTGGGCTACTCTCACAAAAGTATAAAAATGGCTTATAAAACGTTATTTAGTTTACCGTAAACGATGTTTTAAGCAATATAATCTGAAAAAGGTTCACCACAGCAGTTATTATCCAGTTAAACATGCAGAGAAGTATTAATAATTCAACAACCGGTGAATTTTTTATTCTTTTTGGTCTGGAACCAGAGTAACTGCGAACCAATCCATACAAAAATGTCGAAAGAGGCATGCAGGAGCAGAATTTTACCATCGAATGAGTCAGTGGGATCTGAAATGCAGCTGTCAGCATATTTTTGTTATTTCACAGGTATCCAGGTTCTAATAGTTTGATTTATGTTAGCATAAGTGAATTCAACGGTACTAATTTGTTTTGGTGTGAGTAGAGATGGAAGTTGTGCCAGGGTGTTTACTGAGTGATGAGACTGTAGGCTTAAGTTAGTTAGCTGCAAATTTTTTGCTGAATAATTCATACATGTCTACAGAATCAGTGAATAGCCCACCTTTGTCTATGAGGGGAGATTTTCGCGGTTCATTGGCTTCTTCAAGATTTCTGTGAGAACATACACTCTATCGGGACTGACTACTGTGGTGCGTTCTTCTTTTCTCAGCATAGCGTGCGCTTTGAAAAAGGAGAGTGTCATTTTTACGTTGTGAATTAAATTCTGCTTTTGTTGTTTAAACCACATCAGAAGCTTTTTAGTTCACTTTAACTGATTTATTTAGTTGAAGTGTTGTTCATATTATTCACAGTTTGTGTTTTGTTTGGTATTCACGCTTTTTTCACGTGTATATATTTGTGCATTTGGTTGGTATTAACCTCACTGTTTTCACGTACATATATTTCTGTTGTTGAAACAAATTAGCGCTATGGGTCCAAATAACAATTGTGGACGACCGGAATGCCACTTTCCGGTGGATGATGGTATGCAATGTGACAACTGCAGCCTATGGTTCCACAAGGTTTGCACTGGTTTATCACCAGAAGCCTATAAGAGATGTTGCAAGCCATCCTCTCCGTGGCTGTGCAAATTTTGCAGTAACCCGTTGGATGTCCTCATCCAAGAGGCAGTGGGACTCCTGATGTCCAAGAAATTGACTAAAAACGTAATCGAAAAGCCTGTACCAGAAATCCTAGCCAAGAATGGCGGTTCAGGGCATAATTTTAAAACTGAAGGTGTATCGCCACTTGGAGCTCCAGAGGCACAGAGTGCCCAAATATCTGTTGCGACAAAGCGCAAACGACAAAGGAAATCTAAAAGGGCAAGTAGTGCCAGTATGGTAACACCAGCCTGTGAAATGGCCACCCCAAAGCGCAGCGTGTCTAGTGCACGAATGGCCTCTAGTCGCGGCGAAAACAAAGTGAAAGAAACTGACTCTACTTGGTTGGTGCTGACAGGTAAGAAGCAAAATAAACGTAGGAAAGAAACAGCAACCGAGTTCACCAACAAGGTCTCGACGGCTGTTGATACCAGCCAAACTCAGAAACCCACAGACTCTAGTTACAGTGTTATCATCTAAAATTTAGAGGAATCTAAGAACACAGATCCAGCTGCCCTACATGCAGGTGATCTGAAGGCGGTTAGCTCCATAATCCGGGAAATACTTCCCGAAAAAACAATTGGAGTTCACGTAAGAAAAGCCATCAGGATCGGAAAACGAAACCCTGATGCTACGGAAACTTCTCGACGACTACTTAAGATAGTTTTAGGGAACGAAACAGAGGGAAGCACCATCCTCAACAAGGCGTTCAAAATTAACGATAAAAGTTTAAAAATAAGGCCTGATTGGCCTTTAGAAGATAGAATCAAAAGAAGAGAAGCCGTGGCTGAACTAAAGGCCAGGCTAGAGAAAGGTGAAAAAGACCTCAAGATATTGGGTTTTCGGGTGGTGTGGTCTCGGAAACCGATGCTGCCGAGACATCTCTTCATAAGCCAGATGAACACGTAGGTGTCTCGGTGTGCTATGCGAACGCATGCAGTCTTAGGAATAAGCTCGCCGAATTAGGAGAATTATCTGAAAGACTACAATCTGATGTGATTGCTATCACTGAGACATGGATGTTAGTGGGTGTAGACTTAACTCCACTCATACCTGGGTACATCTGCATTCGAGAAGACAGAGTAAGTAGTCGGAAAGGTGGCGGGGTTGCTCTATACATCCGCGATGACATAGGGGTTAGGTCAACGTTGTCAGAAGCTCATGACAGCGGCACCAGTGAAGCCGCAAGTTGCGTTATTAATCTGAGCAAAGGCACTTTAACGATCGGAGTTATTTACAGAAGTCCTGCTAGCCAAGCTGATAACTTCGTTCTAAATCACTTGAGGGCGTGGGGTAGTAGAAATAGGTGTCTGGTTGTTGGCGACTTTAATGCTCCACACATTAACTGGGGGGGAATTAAACTCCACTAGTTTGTATACCTGTTTCAATAGGGAGTTCACATTGACAGTGCTTGAGTGTGCACTCGTGCAACATATGCGTGCACCAACACGGTATCACCCGGAACATGATCCATCTACTCTAGACTTGGTATTAACACACCAGAAGGAGGACGTTGGTGACATTAGGTGCCTCCCTCCGCTTGGCAGCAGTGACCACATAGTCATTGCTTTTACGTTTAAGATTCCTCCCCTCATACACAGGTCAAAATCTGCTCGTCCAAACATTTGGAAAGCGGATATACAAGGAATCCGCAACGCAGCAACTGCAGTTGACTGGTCAGTAGATACAAGTCGGACTGTCGAGGAAGCTTGGGTAGGATTTAGAAATACACTAGATTGTGTCACTTCACCTTTTATACCTTGGTGCACTCATCGAAAGCTATCACACAAGCCACCTCGGATTACTAGTGAAATAAGGAGGCTATTAAGACGGCGAAAGAACTTATGGGACCAATATATTATGACAGGAAGGGAAAGTTTCCAGAAAGACTACCGCAAAATTCGAAATCTCTGTAAGTATGCGATTAACAAGAGTCGTATAGAATATGAAAGACGGCTTGTACTGGATAGTGTTCACTACCCAAAAAGGCTCTTCTCGTATATTAAATGTAGGACTAAAACTAGCAATGGTATACCGTCACTCATAAGCATTAGTGGAGAAACGGCTGAGTCAGACGAAGAAAAGGCTGAAAACGTCTCTGAATACTTCTGTGACGTCTCCTCATCTGACAGTACCACCCAGGGATATGGTGAAGTTACTGCCATCGCCACTCAGATGCCCTCAATTGTGGTAGAGCACACAAAAGTCCTCAAACTACTGTCTAAACTGAAGCCAGGTAAATCACCTGGGCCTGATGGACTTCACCCTAAACTGTTAATTTCCTTGGCGGATATAATATATATTCCTCTTGCGGAGATTTTCCAAATGTCACTGACCCAGGCTACGCTACCCAGGGACTGGAAGGATGCCATTATAAGCCCTATATTCAAAGAGGGGGACAGGCAATTGGTATCTAACTACAGGCCGGTAAGTCTGACATGCATTATAGCAAAGGTAATGGAAACTATTATAAGGGATCAGCTATTAGCTTATGTTGAAACACATGGCTTACTGGCAGTTGAACAGCATGGATTCCGACCAGGAAGATCCTGTTTGACAAACTTACTGTTAGCTAGGGAAGATTGGGTCGAGGTCAGAGATAAAAACCTTCTGTTGGACGTGGTTTTTATTGATCTTAGCAAGGCATTCGACAAAGTGTCCCACTTAGGTCTCCTTAGTAAACTTAAAGGTTTCGGAGTAGACCAATGCCTATGTGAGTGGTTTAGGGATTACCTAATGGATAGAAGGCAGAAGGTTAGAGTTAACGGTGTACTATCAGGGTGGAAAGCAGTATCCAGTGGAGTGCCTCAGAGAACTGTATTAGGCCCCTTGCTATTCTTATTATATGTTAATGAACTACCGGGGATTCTTACTTCATCTTCATTGTTATTTGCAGACCACATTAAGATATGGAAAACTGTAAATAATAACGAGGATAGGACGGCCCTACAAACTGATCTAGATAAATTAGCTGAGTGGTCGAACCTGTGGAGTTTGGAAATGAATTCTAGGAAAAGCACGGTGATGCACTTAGGTCAGAAGTCTTATACGTCGTACTTCCTAGGGGATACAGAACTACCTGATGTTAACGAACAGAAGGACCTAGGAATCATTGTCAGCAATGATTTGAAAACAACTGCAAATCTCAATGCAGCCGGAGCTAAGGCTTTTCGAATGCTGTGGGCATTCCGAAGGGTTTTCAAACGATTAGATGAGGGCATGTTCCAAATACTCTACGCAACATATATCAGGCCTCATCTAGAATACTGCTTCAAAAAGGGGGCACATATCCTGGAAAGAGTACAGAGAGTAGGAACGAAATTAGTTAGTGGTATCTCACATTATTTCTGGCTTAGCGTGGCAATCCCCGGCCGACGCACTCCTTTACCTCGCTAAGCCAGAAATAATGCTGGTGAAGAGGAAACGTTGGGCATGAGGCTAGCAACCACATCCTGTAAAATGAACACTGCTACAGAAACTTCAAGCCACAAGCTTGAAGCCCTATGTTCCACTGGGGAACGTGAAGGAAAAAAATCTCACACCTTCCTTATGATAAGAGGATGGGACATTTAAATCTCTTTCCGTTATCATACCGAAGGAAGAGAGGCGACTTGATTTTAGCATGCCGTATACTTAGGGGTGATTTAAGAACTGACCTTTCTAAACTTTTCTCCCCTTCTAGGATACATTTCCGGGGTCACCGCAAAAAGGTGCTCAAACCGAGGGCGATTAAAATACGTGCAGAATTTAGATTCTCTCACAGAGTGGCCAACGACTGGAACTCCTTGCCTGATTCAGTAGTAACAGCTCCATCGGTGAACGCTTATTATACTCCTACTCTCTGAAGGGTACCGTTGTGCACTAAATGCACAAAAAGGTATAAAATAAAAACAACTTGCATGAGGATAATTGTATTAAAACCAAAAGTGGATATCATGATAGTTTGTGATATATCTGTGGCATTATACATTGCAAATGAATGTTGTTACCCTAGGGTGTTTCCTTTATTAATGCATTTATTAATGATACTTGCACTTACCTATTTCATTACAATTTAATGATTCACCTCAGCACTTTAATTTTTCTAAAACAGATTCCAATCCCTTGTAAAAGGTGTACTTACCTCAATATTGGTTGGTTATCGTATGCCTACAACCACGAGATGAAAACGGAACGAAGTCGATTTTCCCGCTCAACCCGGAGGACAACTGTACAATTCAATAACTATACGGCCTAATTCAGAAAATGAGTGTATTATATGTATCGAATATTTAACGGTTGAAATACGATTAACTTGTAGACAATCTACGATTTGATATTATATCATACTTGATCGTGCCTGTAAAAATGGCATGCATTTTCATGTAAATTTGTAAATTTATATGAAATACATTATTATTATTATAGAAGTTAGATCTCTGCAGAGATATATTTTTTTGCAAGGATTAACACAGGCCACAAGAGCCTTCTATCCTTATCAACTGAATCTGAATCTCATACGCGAATCCCGAGCTTGTGAGATGGAGCTAAGAGTGTTAAGCATTAAACCTAGCGTGCCAAAGTCGTGGTGTTTGAAGTAACTTGTCAGGAGTCTCTTCAGTTTCGTACGATCCTTTGGTTTTACAAATGACTTTCTATGTGGGGGAACCTTTAGAGTTTGGAGTGGAATGGCAACATCTAAGCATGTGTTTGAGTTCTGGTAGAAGATGCTCAGAGCTCTCGAGAGGTTATCAGTAGTGAAGTATTCGCCCCATTCAAGGGATCCTAGCATCGATTCTACGAAAGCCCAGTTTGCCTTACTATAGTTCCTATATGCTATTTATTGTGAAGTGGAGGTATAAGCTGTATTGCTACTCAGTGGAAGTGGCAGTGCACACATCACTGTTTTGTGGTCGCTTCCTGAAAACTTAGAACCCATGAAGATTGTGAGGGGACTTATATCGTGGCAGAAGATTAGGTCCAGTACGTTGTCACCTCTTGTATGGATGGTGACAGTTTGCTTACAGCCGAAAATGTCCAGTGTATCTAAGAGCTTGTCATATTTGGTTGGGCCTCTTAATAAATCCCAGTTGATTTCGGGTAAGTTGAAGTCTGCACATATGATCTTATGCTTGTATGAAAGAGTGGATACTTGCTCCAGTGCATTAATAAGTTGAGTCTCGTAATCACTAAAGGTTCCAGGTGCTCTGTAGATACATTCTATTAGTAGTGTAGCACTTTTGAAGTGTACGTTTACCCATAGGGTGTCGTGCGTGTCATTAAGTTCCCTATTTTCTGGCTGTAATACAGTAAGCGTGTTAAGGAAGCACATTAGGCAGCCTCCTCCCTTACCACTGTTCCTATTATATCGAAAGTGTGTGTAGCCACCGATGCTTATCTCGTCGTCTAGTATATTGGAGTGATTATTGGCGGTTTATATACCGGCGTGTGTGCCCTGAGCATCGGTAGTTTGTTTAGGATAAATGTAGCATTAATAAGAATTAAGTAAATTTGAGAGTTGAAGCAGTGTTTGAGGTATTTAAGCTCATCAGTCAGGCTCAAGTGTGGATCGGCATCCACTGGTTCCGCGTGGCATAAAAACCCTGTGTGCAACTAGTATGAGTACCATATTCACCTATTTTTATCGAGTTACTATCCAGATCTTTTAGTGAGGAATGAGTTTTACTATTGGATGTACTACAGGATGAGGTAGTTCTAGGCTTGGGTACATTGAAGAATTGGGTAAGAGTTCTTATTTGGCCTATGCTTGTTCAAGCACTGTGTGTAGTTAATAATTGTGTGTGCACTAGACTGTGTCTGTTTTCTTCCCGATTGGGAGCCTACATTAGTGGTACGAGTTCATAAGAATTGACGCCTCCACCAGTTGTTTGGTTAGTGCTGACAGAGATGTGGTGGATGGAAAATCATCGGCACCTTATGATGCCCATGACTTATTAATCTGCCTATTATTTAAAGACATTTTAAATGTCCTTACATGGCTTTAATTATATACACTGCTGCACTTTGGTTTGATTCCCAGTAGACTTGTTCCGTATATTCTGTGGAAGTTAGTTTTTGTGTCATACTTTGAAGACCCAGAGTGGTTTGTAGCTGAGCTCTGAGTGTTTCCACTTATACTATTTTGCGTGATGGCGTTGCTACACCAGCTACTAGTGTGACTTGTCTTAGTATGCGAGCATGTTCTGTCGTTATTGTCCATGGACCGTGTGGCATTATTTCTGCTTTTGATGTGGTTGTTAGTACTACTTTGTGTCCCATTTCCCTGACAGAGTCGATTCTTCTTAGGAATTTGAAAGTATTGAGGATTTTTCGTTACAAGTGGTGTATTTCAGCATGTTTTGTTACCTAATTCCATTTGATTTCTCATGTTATGGCTAGGAGAGGACACTGTCGACTAACGAGAGGCACTGATTTCTGTCTTAGGGCTACCCAGAGACATATAGAGATCCATGGTAGAGGGTGAAGGGATTGATTTAAGAGTAAGATTATAATTCACAAGTCTTTTTGTTGGTATCGTGTTCTATGGAGCTACTATTTCAAGATTTGAGAGGAGGAGGCTGTGAGTTCTACCGTGTTGACCGTGGGTTTCTCTATTTTGGTTACTTGCAGTGTCTTGTCCTTCTTACCATTAGATTTAGTGAAGTGATTGTAAGCACACCTTTCAATGACTGTATTGTTTTTCACAACCTTTATTTGTTTGTAGCTCGTGTCCTGTAATGGGATACGTTGTGAATTTCTTAGCCTGTCTGCGTTTCAAACTGGAGGCGTATAGGGCAGCAGTAGTCTTGCTGACTCTTTTTCAGTCTATGAAACTTTGTCTGGGAGTTAGGCATTTTCACCTCCCTTAGTAAGATACTTTGAACCTTTTCAACCCTTCATTATACGATGTATTATAGACTATCACACTCAGTTTAGTATCTACTCTTTTGATAACATTGTTGTGATGAAGTTTATCAGGATGTCTACCTTAGTTACTGATTCTCTGTCAACTTCGCCAGGGTTTATGGTTCTGGTCAGGATCCCCAGAGGTGTAATTTCACAGACCTGCTATTTTAATGTCCCTAATCTGTGTTGATAGTTCAGATATGCTGGCCAAATTTTCTGAACATCCTGCATTAATAGCTTTACTACACCTTATATCCTGCATCTCAGTCTTTAGCTCTTCTACAGACAGATTTAGTCGCTCTATTTCTGAAGTAAGTGTTGAGTCTGGACTTGGTATCTGAAGTCTTGCGACACGTACATAAGGCGAAGTGAGGGAGTCTATATCAGGACCAGGTTCTGAGTTCGTAGAGGCAATGCTACTACTAGTTGTCAGAATATCTTTGCTGTCACTTCCGGCCGCAGAATATGGTAGTGACACAGCAGCTCGACACTTGCGGCGTGCTGACAAGCTGTGCTTCTCACTTCCATATTTTGTGGGAGTTGTGTTGCTCGCTGTTGCGAGCACATGTGTACTATCAGTCATCAGGTTAACAGGTGACTGAGTTCGTGGCTTTTTTGTAAGATTAACCATAAATAATTAGTGGAAGAGTTATTGGTTAAATTTATGGAACTGGAGAAACACTTGTGTGAGTCTCACCGCAAAAATAGAAATGTATAGCGATTCAAGCTAAAATGTAATGCAAACGCTGGATGTACCGGCTACAAAGAGTTTGCGGCTGGATGGTGGTGCATATGGAGAATTGCTGGAATCGAGAACAGAATTTCTCCCGCCTAGTGGTTTTAAAGGGAACCAGTCAGTTGGGCTGCTTCAACTACTTCGAGCTCATATCTAGTTGGCTTCAACTAGAGTTAGTGCTCATTGTTGTGTGGCCCTCTTTACCGACTTACCTAGGCTCGACCACGCTATCTGATGACTTTTCGGTCTGGTTCAGCTCACCAAACGAACAGGCTACTATGAATACCACCCTAACCAGTGAAGGGAGTATACGATACTTACGGCTGTTCTAAAATGTACTTATTAACGAAAGTATAAAGAGAATGCAGGACACGCAATCACACTGTAATCTCAATCGTCAAACAGTGATCTCAAACAGAAAGCAAAGCGCACGCTAGCAGGGTGACCACACAAGTCCCGCGTGCTAATGAGAACGAAGACTCAAGGTCAGGGATTGTATTTACAACCAATCATGATACAGTTAAGTGGGGGGAACGGTTTTCTTATTGGTCATCCGCTGCATCGCCCTGGGCGACCAATCCACGCACTTTACGTAGCCAACATGAAATTAGACAAGCATAGTTTAAACATTGAAAAGTCGTCTAACCTACCACGTCTCACAAAACCACGACGCAGCTGCCCCTGAAACTCCAGTTGTCCGAAATTTGACTCAGTCAGCACAGTCAAACAAACCGATCGCCGAAGGTGAAATGGTTGAGGTTCAGTCGAATGAAGGAATTATTGTGACCCTCTACAGGAAGACTCCTCAGTCCTGTTCTAGCTTTGCATCATCTGAGTCTTGGTTCACTTAATCTCTTCTAAGTGTTCGACTATTGTCTCTATGTGGATGATTGCTTAGTGTCCTCCGATTCACTCGACAGCTTAGACTGGATAGGCAAACAATTACCCAAAGCTGATGGCCATTTACATAAACTGGCCTCAAGTAGCGCATATGTACAAGAATTTACCGCTACAGAAGACAGAGCGCTCTCTCTAAAGGACTTATTAATAAAACGTTACCAGTTTAACGTACACAAGCTTTGCATTTAGCTTTCGAAAAGTCTTCTTCATGTAAATTGGGCAGGTATTTAACGTACTTAAATATAATGCGAATTCCGAGATATCGGGTAGTCATGGTGACACAGTATTTTCTAATGCCTGCTGCACTTGTGAAAGCTATAAAGCTGATCATTTTATACATCAAGTCAAATTCAATAAATAAGGAGCTCAGTGATCTGCCAACAAAGCACTGAAAGCAAAAACATCTGCGAATGTTGAACATTAATTCATAATTATGTCTTAGTGTGAAATACAAGTTTCTTGGTCTTCACATCGTTGCACTTGTGATACTATACACAGCTAAAGGGTTGGGTAAAATACTTCAGAAAATATAGCTTTTGTTTCACTGTCACGTAATCCACTTTTCAAAATATAAGGGGAAGTAAATTTTTCCATGGTTAAAAAATTCCACTTCTGACAGAGTCCAAGTGGAACTCAGTCCTTGCCTTTTAGTTTGCTGTTTTGTTGAGAATGACACTTTAACAGCGGTTAAGTAGTGAAAACTAAAGGTTACACTGATGGGGTGATAAGCATTATTAAGATTATGGTACGCCCTTCTTAGGATTCTCAGGCCGAAACCCAAATATCTTCGACCTACAGCAGATTAAGTAAGATGTGTGAGTAAAAAGTTAGGTTTCAATCTTTGTGGTGGCAATTCCACCACTTGAATGTGGTCAAATAGATATGTATTAATATATGATTGCTCCTTTCCACGAGATTGAAAAGCAGCTATTGGTTTATTAATTAGTTTGCTGTTGGTAAAGTGCAATGAAATTTCATCAGGAACAAAGTTTACCGTCTGTTCCATTGGCAAATGAACCTTTCATGGTATAATGCACATTCACTGCGAGAAATTACCGTATTCTGTTTCGGAAGACGCCGAACAGTGAAGTGCAGTAACACCTGCTCAGAACTTTGAGAACCATTAATTAATTCACTTTGTTCATACGATTACCTGGAATTCGTATGGTAAAATCCAAGGTCATAGTTTCGGCGGTGGTTGTTTTAAACATTAGTTTCCTGCTGTGAAAATAAGGTTCCTACCGTCGCTACTTTGTTGCATTTGTTGGACAAGTTTTGACTTCAAACTGGTAGGTAAGTACAAAGCAATTCATTGGTCCACTTCTTCTACTATTTTTAAAAATCCGACTGCACAGTCTGACCCGGAAGCCCAACTAGGGTTACTGTTCTCTTGTGTTTCAAAACCTGGGTAAATTGAATGTTTGAGAATGTTTCAGAAAATCAGATTTGTTGATTCCAAATTCTCTGAATGCACCACACCTTGGAATAGCATCGCACGCACTGCAGATTCTAATTTTAGAATTTTTAGGCTTGTTTTTGTTGGTAAACTAGAGGGAATAATAACTTTATAAATATGTGTACATCATTTTCATACTGCAATATTGAAAGTTCATACAAATTTAGTCACTTTTCGAAAACAACGGCGCACTGTAGATACTGTTGTCGTGACAACATCGAACAAATGTGTTCCACAGACCAGGTGCGCCCCATGATTGTACACCTGCCCTATCCGAAGTGTCTGCATCCTGCTCGGAGTCTAACCAATTATTCGTCTTAGCTTCTGCCATCATGTTCAATATTGGACCCCAGTAAAAACCCAAAGGCTTGCAGACTATCCAACCAATTCTATAGAATTATATGTACATTACTTTTTATGAAATATATGACTTCAAATCTTACGATATGGATTTTGGACTTCAGTTTCAGGATAAAAAGTTCTATAACCATCTTTACACGGAAAATGTGAAGTGTAGTTTTGGGTATGTTTAGTGCTTTCTGAAGTCCTAACATATCTTCGAACTTATCAGGAAGTATTTCGTGTACCTAAAATTTTTAGAGGACTTCTTGTATATTTCAGGCTTTTGCTTAATTTCTCTTAGTGCTTTTATATGAAAATCTGTAGTTGATGGAAGATAATTAAGACTACGTGACTGCACCCGAATAACTTCTTACTTGTTTGATGGCTGGAATTTGAGATTGCCCAGACCTAAATTTTAAAGTTTAATGGCCATGGTAGTTACTCACTACTAAGAAATAGGTGTAAATCAGTCGATTACTATTGTTGGAAAGACTCCAAATTTTATTGACAGTTCCGCATGCCCTAAGGTTATTAATATATGGGGTCAAATAACAGTCTGCTTGTTAATTTTCAATGAGTGGTGAGTCAGTGTAAAATTGCATAGAGCTAGTGACACTACCTAGTTTTGAACATTTAGGTGTGTTCGCATTTACGTCAACTTGCAATCCAATAATTAGAACGTCTAGATTTAACTTCAATTTTATGAAATTCTTGATATATTATTCCAAATAATGGGGCTGGGATATATAAACGGGGATTTTAAATCTTTGTCTTTGGAATTTAAATGGTGTAACTGTATCGATAATGTCAAAGTTTGAATTCTTGGTCTCAGTTAATTATATATGTTTTTCTGAAGTCCTTGAAATGTAGCTGAGGAAATCACGTAATATATGCCTTTGTGTTTATACACTCTAATGATGTTTCTGTTTAAGAAATGCAAATGTTACCTTTGGTTTTTGCTTGCGCTTTAGGCATGAATACCTGATCGCTAACTTCGTGGCTGTTCAGTTCTGATTCTACTGTGTCACCGGTTTATCTGTCCTAAGACTGTCGGAAATAATGAGCTCTTATTCATCAGCCCGAACGACTAATGACGTTGAAAGTGACATAGACTTCTCCATATACACTCCTAGTAGCGAGTTCGACTTGGATTTCACATTCAGAGGATTAACGAAGCCAAATATTTATGAAAAAGAAGAGGACTCTAGCCGTAAGTTAATTTATTGATCAAATGTTTCCATTCCGAAATTTTGTTTTTGGTAGCTTGGCATCGTCGTTGTCTCTTGATTATATGCTAAGTAGCTTATAAGACAGTTTGATTCTATATTCATTGAGAATCCACAGGTCGACCTCTGTTTCTAGTGCTATTTATGCTTCAGGTTTTATTTGCTATCATACTTAGGACTACTACCTACGGTCATGGACGTGTACGACAAAAGCTGTAAGCTTTGAGCTTCCAAAAGGAAGACAGGTAGCTGCATAATCGTTTTTCTCGGCGATTTTCTATCTATACCAGTTAACAAATAAAGCAGATATTATACTACCTTAGTAGTTTCAGTTTTGCCGTTATTCTGTCCGGTGTCATTTGACTATAAGCAAGCAGAACCTCAGTACCAACCCTCAAAATATCTCATTCCTCCTACCTAGCTACGTGACGCTAGTTCAAATATTTCTTGAAAATATTCAATATTCACAGTGTGCCAAAGTTTCAGCATTATGTCAGGAACTGAAAATTCTCATTAAGTGCAGCTGTTCTCCAAACTAGTGAATATAAATGTAAACCAATGTTCTAAGATCGCAGAAATGGGGTGCTTCGAGATCACATTCTACTTTTATCAAATTCCTTGTCTCACTTTTTGGCATATGAATATTCAATGGTAAAATAAGATTTGTTATTGAGTCTGTCCTGAGGAGACATTCTTGAGAACTCTTTTTTGTTTGTATAGGGATGTCCTCCAATATTCATCTAAAATTCAGTAGCTGTGAATTTGTTAGTGCACTACGTTATAATTTACATGTAATATTACAACCACTGCTTGGTTATATAAGATTAAGGTATCGTGCAGACTAGTAAATTTTGAGTTCATTCAAAGAAAAAATAGAAATTTACTCATAATAATATTATCATTTACTAATTCTGCTCATTACTACTGACTATTCATTTTTTCCACTATACGCACTCCTTTACCTCGCTGAGCCAGAAATAATGCTGGTGAAGAGGAAACGTTGGGCATGAGGCTAGCAACCACATCCTGTAAAATAAACACTGCTACAGAAACTTCAAGCCACTAGCTTGAAGCCCTATGTTCCACTGGGGAACGTGAAGGAAAAAAAAATACTTGGCTCATCCTTTATGCAAATGGGTGACAGATGAACTTAGGAATTCGCATAGAAACTCACCGTTTCAAGTCATCACAGTTCAAAACAGCTCACAAAAAGAGTATAAGACTAAGATAGTATTACAGTGGGATAAGTGAGTACAGAAAATGTATTATATATATATATATATATATATATATATACCGTTTAGTTTCAGAAATGACTAGTTAGCCCATCGATGCAACCTTGAGTGGCTTTGAATCATATCATTTCTAACTGCTGATACTCAGTGATCCTAAACAAGTTGACCATAGCTCTATATAGATCAGGCCAGTAGCCAAATACGCCATGGATTCGTGTCATGCTTATATCGGACCACTCTTGGTTGTTCTACTTTATGAATCTACTTCAGCTAATATTACTTGTTGAGGAAGGCAGCAACTCGAAATAAATAACATATGTTTGATTGAAGTATCCCTACATCACTTTACGCAATAGTCATAATGCAGTTTATGAGGTTAAAAGTGCGGTAATCGATTAGTTGTTTTCACCAAATATCCTTGGTTTTTATTTTAATGTGACATAAAACCTAGATATTTACAGACTATGAATTATTTTTTTCACTGTATTCAGTTATCTATCCTATTACTTTAATGGATGTCAAACCAACGTCTTGTTAATTTCGTACTTTTTGACTGACACTTTTATTTTGCAGGCAAGCATTTCAACTCACCGGAGTCACTACTCGTCCTCACAGCTAAAACAATCGCTCTGCATTTTCCATTCGAAGTTGTTGAGTCTAGTCCAATCACTGTACCGGAAGAATTACAAAGACTTATAGCTTTTCATAGTTTTCCCACTGATGAAGACGATATTTGGTTATATTCTTGTCTTAGCAGTGGTGGCTCATACGAATTCAACCAAGGTGAAGCGTTATGGCTAGACAGAGCTGTGAAAGAATGTGTTCAGATAGGTTAGTTGATGTTTTGCTGTCCTCAGGGATAATATCTTTTTGCGTGTAGTGGCCAGGATTTTCTTTCAGTACCTCAGTAATAGTTGAATTTCCAAAATGAAGTTCACTGCCTGCAATTTGTTTGTTTTTGTGCAATAGACTGCAGCAATCGTATTAAGTTTTTTGTTTGTAATCTGGCAGTTATAAACCATGGAATTATAGACTTAGAAAACCGGATATCTTCAACAATTTTGTGGTGTATTCATGGTGCTGTGTTAAATGCGCTATGTGTACTCGAATGTGTACACAAACCAAAACCTATTGTGCTCATGGTTGCTTTTTGTGTTGTAGCACTTCTTTGCTTGTTATTTAATAGACTCAGAATTCAAGTCATTTTTCATTTACTCAATACTGAGTACTGTAACTTGGATTTCCACATAGCTCAAGCTGTCGATACATTGATTTATTTGAATTTCTACTGATTGCATAAATGAAAATAAAGTCTTTTTGTGTGGAATATTTCTGGTCTCTGTCTTGGGAACTAGATTTTCTGAGGTTAGAAGTTGATTATTATTGAGCGTCAGTACTATTTGTTCAGTTTGCCTTTCAGAACTTAAAATCCAAGTAAAGTTACATTATTTTTGGTAAGTTACTCTTAGGCAATTCAAATCAAGTATGCAAGGGAGTTAAACCCTAAGTTTGATTTAACTGGAGTGTGATATATATATATATATACATATATATATATATATATATATATATATATATATAGGGTTGTCACATGATATTTCATGGAAATCTCACATATGCAAGTAACCTCATGTTTATGGTCTTCACACTACGAAGTAAAATTCGGTTCTAAGGGGTGAGTTGATATGCTGATTGGATTGATTACTGGATGCTGGCCAGTGGTATATCATGCTGAACGTTTCACAACATTTGTGTATCTTATTCTGGAAAATTGAACACTACCTCAAATTTGTATCTAAAGGCAATAGTGTAGTATATGAGGTTACCTTCTCTTCAATGTAAACGAAACATGAAATCGATCGGGGAAATACTGATGGAGTATTTACTAACCGTTGTCAACTAATGTTATACTGTATTCAGGTCTATTCACACTGTTTTCATCTTCCTCTATGGATTCCATTCAGTAGAGTATGTACCTGTTTTTAACTGGTTGTGACATGTGGTAAAAACAAAAACGGTAGTGCTTTACAGTATAATTTCTTAGAATTTCACTTATATTAAATGTATTCTGTTATTTGTATTGTTTTACTTTCTGTAGGATTTCATTTAAGTGCAACTGTATTAACCAGTCTTCATATCGCTCCTGCGTTTGTGCCTCCAACAAGTAACGAAGAGAATGGTACTGTAAATCCTAGTTCTGCCGATTATTTTAATCCTTATGTTATCAACTTCTATCCGAATGATGGACATCGTTTACAGTCAAATCTTGATAATGCTGGAGGTACCAATGAAAATGTCACGAATAATACTAATAATAATAATAACAATAATAATAATAGTAATAATAATAATAACACTAGCAGAATGCGAAAACGTGGATTCAATATAGAGCCTGATTATCCTGCTCATCGAGTTTCATTAACTTTTGATCGACAACGAATAACTTCGTGTTCATGTACGTGTACATTTGATTTAGAAGAAAGGTGTACAGCAGTAGCATCACCTTCAAATACAGGTGAAAATAATGTAGTCAATTCAGGCTCAATGGAGAATATTCCATTGTCTTCAGTTAGAAATTCTATGAGACCAAATTCTTTTGCCTATAGGCCGATGAATACAACAGAGTCTAATTCAGGAATGCTATGGCAATTTGGGTCTAGAAATGAATCAGTCTTCGCAAATTGTCATACTAACTCACGTCAAATGCCCGACCAACCTAATAGTTATCTTATGAGAAATAATTGTTTGTTAAAGAATGCACCGAATCAAATTTCTCCAAATAGTCGTCGTTCATGGTTGTATAATCAACATATTGCTAGTCAAAATAATGTGCATGGTGATTTGATGCCTACAAATGGACAAAATCCCACCGGTACATGGTGTTCCCATGTTGTTGCGACATGCTTAATGCGTATTCGGCAGCCTGAAAAAGTTTTATTACGTGCCCCAATATCAGAGTCTCTTTCAAAATTGAGTAGAGAAGATTTACAGAAGTTTGCTCAAAATTTAATCTGTCATGTCGGACCTAGAAAGGTTAGTTTATTGTTTATTTATCAAATTTGAATTTGTTGTGTACGTCCAAGCAGAAATGTTTAACGTTTTCTAAAGATTTCTAGAAAAAAATAAATCTTCGTTAGCATTCATGTGGTCCGCGCAACAAAGAAACTAGTAACACAGGACCTCCCACAAGTTTGCACCTTTCACAACGGCATGGAAAAAGGAAACAAACCAAAATAGAGCTATTTAGAAAGGCTGTTGTATTTTTCTGCAAACGGACATACGTTTAATATCATTTTAAAATGAGCAGAACTGAAATTTTCAACATAGAAGTCGATGGCTTGCTAGTTGTAATACGTGTTCTAGCCATCTCAGTCCATGAATGTTTCTGAGACTCGGCAGACATCCATAGCTTGAGATGCCAGAGTTATGACTAGTTATCCCTTTTGTCCGATTCGGCATAAGGCCCAGACTTTGAGTACTCCAACAGGAAGTTGTCAACGTGGGTTTAACAGACCAAGGGTAATGTTTTTTGGCTCAAGTGGCCACTAATGATCACTAAGTTAAAAGGAGGTGAAGAATCTGCCTGTATAGTAGTATCAGCAGTGGGAGGAAAGCAAGATGATCAGGAAATGTTTGTGCGCTGATGAAAGTGTATGACTGATTGTCATTTTCCCGCTACCCGTACCACGGAATTTGATTTCTTTTTGAAATACACATAATAAAAAGAGCATTATTGTTGCGGGACCACAGAACCCAACCGACAAAAGCTTGAGATTGGTTACACACGATCTATTTGGTGGTTATTGGTGTTGCACCAGTGTGAAAATCTTACTCTACAGCAGTTTGTAGCCGACGTTAAGTCAGGATTTATAATTCTTGAGGTCAACCTTTTCTGGCCCCATATCCAATGCTCTGAAGGGTAGCATATTTGGTTTGCTGGTCGTCTGGGGGGGACACTTAACTGCTGTCACATCCTTATTAACCAGCAAAACGACTTCACTCTGAAGCCCTAATATAGTATAAACGACTTGCATCACGACAGTAACTGCTTTTAGTCCTTTTGGCATAGTAAGACCTGAAGAAATCTTCGTTCCAGCCGGTGTAGCTCGTTTGGTCACTGGAAACTACCACGTCAAGATAGCAGCTATCGATCCGAACCCCTGAAAATCAAGACTCATTAAACACATTTAGTACTAGTGGTACAAATCAACGATGCCATCATTAATCCTAATATGAATCATCAAGGAAAAGGCGAGATAAAATAAGCAAATAAAGACTGGTAAACTCTATTAAATTCACATAACAAATCTGAATAAGCTATTTTAATTTGATGATTATCAACTGTAACATCTTGTGGATTGCCGCCAGGATGTAAACAATAAATAAAATGACCTCATGTTATCCTGCTCACTTTGTTGTCCACTCTTTGTTCAAGTTCATCGAGGGAAAGAGAGAGAGAGAGTTGAATGAAACAGTTTTTCCATTGCATTCGTTCTCTTAGAATTCGTGATTCGTTTAGGTACATTATGTATTTTTTTTAACAACAATTTTGAAGTTGAAATAAATTTTCTTCACACCCAGGTAAATGGTAGAAGTATCTGTCGTATCGTAAACTTTCTCAGTTCTGATGTTTACCATTATCCACATATCATGTGGTTAGAAGTAATATCATTCAAAGTGAAGGATGAGTATACAGTTAACTGTAAGCAGCAGTCGAAGTTTACCAGCTGTAATCAGCTATAAAGATACTCTTAAGAGTATCAGAACTTAGCGACTGCTTGAAGTGAAGAGAATTATGAGTATCAGTGATTTCTTAAGGCATTCCAGTATCTTATACAGTCACTTTTATCAAAAGCATCATATCTTAAATATACTGTATATTGTGTCTACTAGTGCACGTATTTAATTTGAAGTCTAAACTAGTTGGGAAAAATTGACGTTTAGTATGAGAATAGAAACTGTTTGACTTTCTCTGAATTTTTTTGTATTGGATTTGGTAGTTGAATAATAATTTTTTTAAACGTATCTTTAGTATCTTAATAAGTTAGATTTTTCTTAAGAAATACTGTTGCATGTATAATAAATAATGTTTAGTTAGACTTTTGAATGATAATTTAGTCCAGTGGACAATTTAATGGGAAAATTGTCAACACCTAACCTCGACTGTTGAATCTTTTTTATGCTTCACTGATTAATATAGGTGCTTATATTATTGACCTAAAGATGAACAATTGAGTAAGTCTTTAAACTGGGAGATTATTAAAAGCAAAATTGACCAGATTGCTATTACCACTGTTCTCTTATAGTTTTTACACAGTCAGTTGAAGTTTAAACAAAATAAATGTATGCGTAAAATGGTAAAGGAGTTACGTAATAAAGAAAAGAATATGCGTTAGACACAGAGTGACTAATAAATTAGGTAACAATGTACTGAGTTCAACTCAAATCAGTTGAGTTGAACTATAGTTGAGTTGAACTCAGTACATTGTTACCTAATTTATTAGTCACTCTGTATCTAACGCATATTTTTTTCTTTATTACGTAACTCCTTTACCATTTTACGCATACATTTATTTTGTTTAAACTTGAACTGCCTGTGTAAAAACTACATAAGCGCAATTTTCTGAGCACTGTTCACTTTTTGTGGAACTTTTTGTCAACTGACATTTGCAAGTATGTTAAAACTTTTCTGTACGCAAACCTCATAATTTATTTAGGCTGTAAGCAGCTGATGAGAAGCCAACGAAATAAATGATGGCACCATATTATTCTGCACAAACCACTGTTGTTCTTGCTTTATTCAAAAGGAGTTAGTGGTGGTCAAACCAAAACATGGCCTCAGTCAATGAAATCCACAACAGTTATTTCAAGCCACGTAGGAAGGTGTAGACTATCTGACTGGTTAGGGTCCTCGGGACGGTAAGAACCAATGGCTGGAGATAGTCGATGATATCGCTCAAAATCGTTCTCAATGGCTTGCTTAGATGCATCCACTCCTTGTAACTTTTAATTTCCAATGAAACTATATTGTTCTTCGTTATTACTATTCCTTTTGTCTCATATCCCTGTCTACTGTCTATATTATGCATTGCTTCTACTTTCTTCTCTTGCTTCGTGTGCTACATGAAGTGTGGCGACGTGAACTGCTGCACATCAGTGCAAAGTTCTATGTTGAAAGCAGACAGACAGGGTTTCGTTACCTTGAATTGTAAACTAACTGCTTACACAGTTTCATGGTTTCAGTAATTTTAATACATACTTTTTTCTCTATCATTTGTTGGCATTGATTATAGCACTGAATTCTATGAAATTGTCAACTTCTCTTAACTTTTGACGATAGTTTCAACTTGTTTGTCTCACATACGTGTTTTGCGTGGTTAATAACTTTTGTATAAAAATGAATATGAAATGAAAGGTTACTGTTCAATATACGAATTGCATTTTTCTTCTTTTTTCTTGTCTTATTAATGATGAACAGATTTTACCAGCTGCACAACGCATACTCGATCAGTTATTAACAGGTACAAATAATCCTATTAAGAATTCTGCTGGAGCACCTGGTGAGTTGTAGTATAATTGTTTCACTACTCAACTTTGAGGACAACAGAGTTACGCTTCAAATTTATGAAGATTTTGCTTAATTCATATTGTGATAAGTAGGGGATGTTGGTGCGTTATCTTCAGTGGATCAGTTTATCAATGCATAAATATTTCGTTTTATTAGTCGGATAGAAATTGTTTATACAGTGCGGCGATAGTTTTATATAGGCAAAGGGATCTGTTGCACTTAGCTACCACTGGGTTACCAGTGACTGGTGCATTTCAACCAGTTTATGCATGTATTTTGCATCAGACTTCTGTCAATATGCAGATGTTGTTGAAAGACGAGTTTTTACTCATTCTGTACTGTACACTTCATCATACAGTCTCAAGAGCGATGTGAATTGTATTCACTGAATATTAACTCACCAACTGTTGTTTTCTTTTCTTGAATTGTTGATTGTCGCATAAAAAGTAACTTGTAATACGGATTGGTTCCAATTAAAGAATTGTAGCGTGTTAATTTCCATTTGTACATAGTTATTATGTATGACATTGTTGGCCTGAGTTCATTTGAACTCTCAGTCTAGCTAACTTTTCAACGTACATGATACAAAAGAACTTGTAGCTTGTGAACTTTGTTGTTAGATTTATGTCACATACACCCATTTATTTGTACGTTTAACTTTTCTTTGTTGTAAAATTCAGAAGATAACTGAATTGTATATGATTTTTGTTTTTGTTCTTACAATTAAAAAAAAAATGATAGACCCAACTCTTGGTGGTGCATTAGGTGATGCTGCAGCATGGTGTTTCGATGGTGGTGTATTAGAAGAAAAGTTAAGAGTTACCCTGCGTAGATTTTGGGCTCCAAGACCTGTACTCTACAGTGATATTGGATCATTGAGTTTTAATTTACCCGCAGAGATGGAGAATTTCCGTTGTATACTTCAGTCACGTCGATCTAGTGAACCACGTGGGCTGTGGGATTTATTGTCATTTATTGGAAATATGATGAAACGACAAGATAATAATGCTGTTTTACTTCTAGAAATTGTCACACGCTGTATTTTAGACATGATTGAGGTAATTCAGTTAATTCATTACTTTATGAATATAATATTGCGGCATTTTTTTAATTAAATCTGTTATCCTTCTGTCATTAAGATTTGACTGGTTAGTTTCACAATGATTGGGCGCTGAGTGGAAAGCAGAAATACGTAAGAAGATTGTATTTGTATAAGTCTAAGTGAAATTGAAATAAGTAATATATGTACGTTGCGTTATTCTAATTTTGATCTTTTCCCTGAAGAACTTCGGACCGGTTTCTCCGAACGAAGTGTTAGAATTTACTTATTTCAATTTCTGCTGATGTCTATACAAAAATAATTTTTTATATACCTTTTATGTTATCCTTATATGGGAAATATTTACTAAGGTGTATCAGTTTTTGTTGTTTTTATTGTTGCTAAGGTGACTGTGTGATTTTTTTGTTCGTTTAACTGCATGATTGAATGTAAGAGTATGAGTATTGATCACTCGTATTGGTAAGGTGAATGGTAGAATTATTGACTTAGGAACTCTTTGTACAGTTACTGCTTTTCTCTTAGTCTGCACGTTTTCATATGAAATTTCTATCTATCTATCTATTAAGCCATAAGAAGCTGGGGGAAGTTTATTGTCCCTCTATCCATCAGCCTAATGCTTATACTATAATCGAATAAATAAATAAATCAAGGACAACAGTTTGTGTAGAATATGTTGGTACCGTCATTTACTTCGTTGGCTTGTTATCAACTACGTACAGCCTAAAGAAATTATTAAGTTTATGTACAGAACAATTTTAATGTACTTTTAAATGTTGCATGATGGCAGTTAATAGGAGGCTCCAAACTAAATAAACAGTGTTCAGGAAATCACATTCCTATAGTTTTTACACAGGGAGTCCTAGTTTAACAAAAATAAATGTTTGCATACAATGGTAAAGGAGTGACGTAATGAAGACAAGAGGTGAATAAGATAGTGGGTGACTAGTAAACTGAGTAACAATATAGTGTGTCCAACCCATATCATAGAAACAAGAGACCAGTAGAGTTACACTATATCAAAGGGGAGGGGAGAGATTACAGTCAAAGATTATATCATTAAGTGGAAGAGAGAATAAAGGCCATCCAGTCACCACCAAGGGAAGGAAGGACTGATAGCTACTTCTTTCTGAACATATAAATCGGCTTTCATGCGTTTGATAGCGGTTGTTTAGACACACTTGAGGAGAATTGAACTGTTTTGTCTGTTGACAATTTTAAAGGATTTTGCGATATCTAGTTCACGATGAGTATTAATGAGATGTCTGGCAATGGCACTGTTGTAAGTATTTGTTCCCTTGAGACGTAGGCTTTCTGGTACATGTTCACAAAATCGGAGGTATGTCCTTCTTTTTGCTATCCCAGTGTAACTGCTCCCATTAGTACATGTAAATTTCTATACACAGTTTGAGTTAACATGTAAAGGGTATCTGTCAATTTTTGATTGCTCCAAAGAGCATTTCAGGCAAGCAGGAACCAACTTAGCTGCAGGTTAGGCTCTGGTTAGTGACGAATACAATCTTCTGTTAACTATTCCTACAATATTGTTACTTTTAAAGTCGAGTTGAATGAAGACAGGCATTTTTCCCACTGTGGTTCGTTTGTCATTTAAGCCTTCACATCTTCTGTACTTGTTAATGAGCTTCTGAGGGTAACCGCTGTTTTTCAATATCCGCTTGAGAATGCGAATTTCTCCCTCTAATTTTTCTGTTGAGTATATTCCCTGACTCTATAAAACAGAGTTGTTACTAGTGCTGGTTTATAGTTATTTGGACAAAAACCATTAAAATGTAAGTAGTGTCCACTCCATGTAAGCTTTCGGCAAATTGATCTCTGGAGACTACCATTTTCTAGCCATCGCATGACGTAGTCTTTACATGAGCTAATTGGCCTTCTACACAACAACAGAACCTTGTGTTGATATTTTTTGGTAAATGTTCATGCCTCGTTTATGATTAATCTTACTGTTGAGTTCGTCTTTAAACTTCCTCTAGTAAACAGCAACTACTTAAACGATTTACTTTCTTAGTCTCTCTGGCTCATCTGTTAAATTTTGGAGTCAAGTACTAAGTAGGTGTTTATATCATAAAATTGAATTTCGAAGATTACTACAATTCGAGGTCATATGTTTGTCGGTAGCTAGTAGTGGGATCGAGGTTGTACATTTCTTCCTGCTTTGAACTCATCAGTTGAATTTATCTCTTCTTCGTTGAGTATATATATACCAAGGGGAAATCACAGATATGAAGAGGTGACAACAGTTGCTAACTAAAGACATTTACTATACATTACTATTTTGTATTTACTGATTTAAGCACTTGATTCCATATTCACTTGAGTGAGTATTTTAAATATTTCTTTCCTTTTATCGACATCATAATCGCTGCGATTAAGTTCTCTTGTTATTCTGTTGAGAGAATTTCGATAAGCTAATATATTTACTAATAAAATTCTAATGAAATTCCCACCTATGTCCTCTTCAGTTATTTTATTCAGTGTTAGGAATAGTTTTCGAAATGTTAAATCCCTTTTTTTTCAATCTCTCAAAGTACTTACCATCTATATGATTAATCGTTGCGTTCTATTGTAGACGCCCAGTATTTCCAAGTTATTAAGCTTGTTGAAAGGGATTCATATACTATGTTTTTGGAGTGTGCCATCTGGTTTTTTAAATAATAGTAATAATAATAGCTTTATTCTGAAAAATGTTTTTATGCTCAGTACATAATTTTCAGCGACTTTCATTGCAAGGTATTTACGCCTTGTGCAAAATCTCCAAATAATATAATAGTCGGTAATATATCATCCGAAGCAATATTGTTCCCACCCGAAGCCTTCTCCAGTAGTACTGCTTCACAATGTCCTTACTTCATTTTTGTCGAAAAATTCCTAGTGTGGTAGTTAGAAACTTATTTGAAATTGTGCACGAGTATGAACTGTGTGTCATTGTAGTAATTAGATCATTAAAATAATACGAAACAGAGTAGACGCGATACATTTTGATGGATGGAAAATTTTGTTATCCCATTGATTTAAGCAAGCCTCCATCATTAGTTGTTAAATTATTCAAAGTTTATGTACAAAACAATTTTAACGTACTTTTAAATGTTGCGTACATGTACATATTTCAACGTAGGTCTGCTTTATTTCTTGGAACTGTATTCCCTGCATGCACAAGTACATTACATATAAATGGGTGTCCTGATCCTTCAGGTTAATAGTGAAACTATTCAGCTAAAGAGTAAATAAGTTCATTAATTTTGTAGCAGTACCATCAGCCCCAACGGGTTGATCTCCGACGAAATCTCAGCACGAATACAGAGGGCTAGTTTCGCATATGCCAGTTTACGCCGTCTCTGGCTTAGTAGACGCGATATGCGACTATCGACCAAAGGGCGTGTTTACTGCTCAACAGTCCGCTCCATCCTCCTTTATGGCTGTGAGACCTGGCCATTGAGAGCGAAAGACATGAAAAGATTATCTGTGTTCGATCATAGTTGTCTGCGTTCTATCTCCCGTGTGAAGTGGTATGATATAGTGAGCAATATTGAGGTTAGGCATCGAGTGCTAGGTAAGGCGGGGAAATCAGTCGACGAGACTGTGAAATTACATCGACTGAGATGGTTAGGTCATGTGCCACGTATACCTAGTCATCGCCTTCCTCGATGGGCAATGTTAACTGATATAGGGCCAGGCTGGAAAAGAGCTAGTGACGGTCAAACGAAAACATGGCACCAGTCAATGAGATCTACAACAGTTAGTCTAAGCCACGTAGGAAGGTGTAGACTTCCTGGTTGGGGTCCTCGGGACGGTAAAAACCAATGGTTGGAAACAATTGGTGACATGGCTCAAAATCGTTCTCAATGGCTAGCGCAGATGCATCCACTCCTTGTGACTTATGATTTCCAATTAAACTGTTTTGTTCTTCATTATTACTATTCCTTTGTCTCACACCTCTCTTTACTGTCTCTGTTATACACTTCTCCTACTTTCTTCTCTTCCTTTGTGTGCTACATGGAGTGTGGCGACTTGAACTGCCGCACATATGTGCAAAGTTCTATGTCGAAAACCGACCGACCGACCGAAATTATTCAAAGTGCTACGTATTTACTCTTCTCCTCCACAGTTACAGTTGTGTATTAGGTGGGAAACATTTGTTCAACAGAAAATAGGCTTTTTCTTAAACCGTAGTTTATTAGGCTAAGTTGCTGGGTTTCGTTGCAGCCATTTTTAGAAATAAAATAGTGAGTGAATAAACATGATGAAACACAGGTAAGACAAGTAATGCGTAGAAAGTATGGTAATGCATAAACACGTGCATGTGATTGTTGAATTATATATATATATATATATATATATATATATATATATATATATATATATATATAAATATATATATATATATGACTAAGTGATTTATATTTCTCCTTTTTTGTTATCGTTAAAGGTCATGTTTTGGTGGTGTACTGTTCAAACTAATCCATGTCATTTTCCTGAAACTTTATCTGTTCGTCAAAAACAAACCCAATGTGGTGCTTTATGGTTATGCGAAGAGATTGTTCAACTTTGGCGATTGGCTTGTTTAAATCCTGAACTTCGACCAATTTTAAGTCATGCTAACAATAAGCCTTTATCACCTTCACCATCATCGTCATCATCATCGACATTTGGACATGGTTTATTTTCTAGTTCTAATTGTAAAGCCTATTCAGGTAATAGTTGGCTATTACAACAGATTGCGCATAGATTACAAGCATTTCATGTATTCGCTTTAACACAAGCTGACTATCAGTTGAATTCTACAAACTCTGGTGATAAAAATGTAGTGACAATGTTCTGGTGTAACACACTAGGTGGTTCTTTATTTCCCAATGATATGTTACCACCTGATCAAGATAGCTCAGATTATATCCCGAAAAATGTTTCTTTATTTAGTGGATTTATGCCAGCTCTTTCAGCTTGCAGGTAATGTTTACATAATTTACTTTTGCACATATTTTAATGAATGAAATACTAGTAGTTTGTTTATTTATATATCTATTAGTAACAGTGTGCACATTTTATATCTCATTACTATTTAGTTGATATTTTAAGTTATTGATAGAGGAAAATAAGAGAAGGGAAAATCTTTCTATTTCATAGATTATTTCCTTAATTAAATATAATGTAATTAGGGTGTTTTTTTAACGCATAAATAAATAATAAATATATCTGTTGAACTGTACTCAGTTGGATTTTCGACGTACAACTTTGCATAAAAGTTCAGTAGTAGTTCAAGTTAGCATAATTCCATAAAAGTACACACAAAGGTAGTGAGAAGAAATGCAGTGGAATTACAATAAACAGAGATGTGCTACAGAAAGTATAGTAATACGAAGAATAATGAGGGTTTATTATTATTATTATTATGTGTTATTATTGTCTTCTTTAGTTCCTAGAGGAACATAGGGCTTCAGCCGCGCGTCTCCGTTGCATTCAGTTCTCCACCAACGTTTTCACCTGGCTCCACGTCTGCCCACATGCTTTCATCTCCTCTTCGCATGACTTCCTCCTCCATTTCACCCTCGCACTGACAACCAACTCGCCGCTTCCCATTCAGGTCCCAGTCGAGCGATGGTCTGACGTGCGATGTCACTTGATGGTTTTCTCAGGGTATGGCCAACACACTGAAAGATCGCCAAGATTAAAATGAGTCTGTGGCATGATCTTGAGGTGCATTTCACCAACAGTCTTAAGGCATTGAATCTTAGCGCCTTAAGGACTTGAATCATGCTCTCTGTACCTTGCCATATGACTCAATATATCGGCTGCCTGCTGAACTATCCTACACGTTTGCTGTATTAAATAGGTTCAGAAAGCGTCTATTCACTATTATCTTTAAAAATACAATCTATTAGTTTTGAGGTCATTGTTTGTAGTGTTCCAGGTTAGACACTATAAAAGAATATGTGTAACAACAGAAGACAAGGGCCAGGCAACAGATCGTTTATTAAGGAAAATCAACACATATTTATAGATTTTAATGTACATTATCGTAGATTATTGTTAGTAGAAAATACAGTCTTTTGAATGGTTGTTTCTCATAGAAAGTTAACCTTGCATCTTTTTGTGGCTGTGTCATTATCCATATGCTAACTGTATCCGCCTACGCAAAGCCTTTGTTCTCATTTTCTCACCACCAATATTGGGGACATAAACATTGACGTCAATTACTGTCTACCAACTTTGGCTAGCAGCCAGCTCTCACCACATATGAATAGGTTAGGTTATAAACCTTCGTAGTCGAAGATGACTGAAGTATATATGTATTATATGATTCATTGAAAGTGCCCATTGAAAATTTAAAGGTCTAATTGGTGGACAAAGAATATTCTTTTCGATAAATTCCTTATCAGGTTCTACATTTATATGACCATAAGAATTTTAAAAAATATTGTTATTAATATCAATATTTTAGATAGCACTAAATGAGTTGTATTGACCTTTCAAAAAGCATTCGGAGCACGAAAAATGAGATTCCTAGAGCAACGGGCAATCTAATTGACTCCACAGGAGCAGTTGAATTGATAGATAGATAGAATGAAAGGTGGCTAGCCGAGATACTTCATCTTTGAGTTGGGGAATCACAACCGGTTGTGCGAAAAATATAAGCTGCAGCTTGCCGGCAGTAAACGTTCTTTCAATTGATTCTCTGAACTTGTTGGTTGTTATTTCACTTAGTATATCATCACCTATGAATTGTCGAACCTATAAATTTATAAATTCTCTATTACTTCCCTTAATTTATCTGATATATAGCCTATTATCTCTCTTACTGATGCTTTTGAAATGTAATCGCCTGTCGATACTATTGATTGAATGTAATTTAAAGCAGCATTAATGTTGTTAATTGATAACAATCATTCTTTAATTGTTACTGTCAGACAAATGTAGAACCTGATGACGAATTTATCTGAAAGAATATTCTTTATTACGCAATTAACTGAATTACAAGTGAAGTGGAATAAGTTTGGATAGTTGACCGAACACATAACCGCTATTTTTTAAGGATACGATCGAAGTTATGAGTGTCGTATTAGTATCTAAAATGGGGAGGGGACTAGACGCTGTTCTAAAATCTAACATACCCGAAACCGATACATGAAAATATCATTTTAGAGATTTCGGAGTTTTTCTTATTTAACATATTTTCTCCTGTTAACCTATTTATTGGTAATGCCCTTATGTGAATTGAGATATAGATATATGTAATAATCTGTATGCAGGTGTGTATGCGTGCGTGTATAGAGTACATTTAGTTTTTCTGTTATCAATTTGTTTTTCGTGGATTTAAGCACCATAAATAAGTCTACTGTCTGTCGGCATACACACTCATTATAAACAGTTTTAGGCATTATCTTTTTTAGAAGTCATGTACACTATTTGTATTGTAAGATTTGTTCATCTAAAAGACGTTATCCAACCTAAATTATTTAACTGAAGATAATAATAATAATGTGTTAAAATTGCTGTTTGCTACTCGTTAACAGGATCATAAGAAATCCTTTCTTTTTCTTTTGGGTATTATTATTATTGCTTAATGCATGAGTGGTTTTGAAAAAAGGCCATCCTAAGTCGTAGGTGTATAATTTGTATTCTGTTGGAATGAGATATTTATAATTAGTTTTCCTATAATCCACTTTTATTTTTAATTCTTTATATTTTTTAGACTTTCTTGGTCATCAGAAGTTCCTCCAACATATGGTCTTTGTGCAACGGAATTTTTCAAGTGTAAGTTTATTTAAGAACAACAAAGTTTGGAAAAGAGTCTCTTTTCGGTGAATTCATTCACTTAGCTGTACAATTGCATCTATATGTAATTATTTTATGTGTTTCGTGTACATTAGGATTGTCAAAGAAAAAGAAAAATTAGTTAGGATTACTGTTTACGTCACCAAAATGTTTCTAAAATGTGATGAATAATCAAAACTAGGGGGGAGTGAAGATCGGTAAGTATTGACAAGGGTTGCGTAATATAAAATAGGATGTTAATGGAGACAAGTGTCCAAAATAAATTACGTAATAGGTAGAAAGAGTAAATAAAGGGTTGGTTAAGAAAAAGATGTTACCAAAAGTCATACAAACATTCAAAAAAGCCTTATTAATAAATTAGTTGAACTTGGAATTATACTCAAGCCAGAAGGAGAGGGCGGAGAAGTTTCTTCTGTGTACATAAATCAGGGTTTTCTATTCGGGTCTCTGAAGCCTCGGCAATACAAAGTATGCGGAAACTTACCATTTTCTGGAGGCTTCTTTTGACTCTGAATGAATTCTCCTTGCATATTGAGTGACCAGTGTTGATTATATGTTCAATTATAGCACTCTTTATTGATCCACTGTTACCTTTTCGTAGCCATGCGGGATAATGTTCTTTGACTGTTTTAGATAAAACATGCATTGACCGACCTATACATCCTGCGGCACAAGAGCAAGTGAATTGGTAGATACACATAGAAGCGATAGCTTATCTGTGGAGTTATTGAGGAGCAATGGGCGGTTTGAGAATACCAGTAGTAATGTAGCAGCAGTAAATGCTCTTTTCAGGGTGTTAGGTATTCTTCTCTTTAGGATGTCGACCAGAAGGTTGCCTTTGAACGCCACCTTGATGTATAGCATCTTTGGCACAGAGATGGATTGTTCTTTGTTGATTTTCAGCTTTATGTAGTTATCTATAAAACGTGGTGGATAGCCATTCTCAAGTGGTGTCTTCCTCAAAAGAATGATCTCTCTTACTAATTCGGGGCTGCATATTCTGCGGATTCCAGTCGCAACAGATATTATCAGGTTCCACTTGCGATTGTTGGGTACCCAACTGTAAATGTTTGTCAGCTGGCCGTTCCACGTAGGCTTTCGATATATTGATCTCTTTAGAGTCCTATCAGTCTTCTTTGTTAGTTGGACGTCCAGAAATGAGATTTCCTGTCCGGTTTCTACTTCTGTTGTAATTTTGATTGCTGGGTGGCAGCTATTGACTGACTGACTGGTTTCAACGTAGAAATTTGCACGGGTGCGCAGCAGTTCGAGTTGCCACACTTCACTTAGCACAAAAAGCAAGAGAAGGAAGTAAAAAGAGATTCAAAACAGAGATAAACAGAAATATGAGGCAAAAACAATAGTAATATCGAAGAACAATATAGTTTCAGTGGAAATTATAAGTCACAAGGTGTGGATGCATCTGCGCCATTGAGAACGATGAGTTTGAGCCATATCACCAATTATCTGCAGCCTTCATTGGTTCTTAGGATCCCAAGGACTCCAACCAGGCAGTTAGTCTATACCTCCCTACTTGGTTCAAAACTAACTGTCAACGATTTGATTGACTGATTCCATTTTTTGGTGTGACCACCACTAGGTCTTTTCCAGTCTGATTGTATGTCAGCTAAGATTAGGTGTTGAGGTAGTCGATGGCTAGGGATGCGTAACACATGTCGTAGCCATGTCAATCTATGTAGCTTCACAACCTGATCGATTGGTTTTCTCTTCTTACTTAACACTCGATGCTTGACCTCCATATTATTACTCCCAGTATACCACGTAAAATGGGAGAAAGAACGGAGACATCTGTGATCAAAGACCACTTACGTGATTGTCAAGCATTCTGCCATTCAACCAGCGCATGAAAAATAGGTTAGCTTAAGTGAATGTTGAGTTTTAAATCATACTATAGTTCACCTGTAGAAAAATAATATAAACACAGTACATAAAACATTCAACTTGGTGAATGCATTATCTCAGAAGTAAATTATATACTCCGAAGATATTTCTCATTATTGTATGTTTGTAAAATGACATTCAAATTCATCCTTATCATGATAATGGATCGGAAGTAGTGATCAAGGCTTTTTTGTTGTTGAGATACTTATAATGCCTATCAGTTGGCCAACTTGACAACGCAAAAATGACCCCATACTGAGGGACGATGATTAAGTTGTTATATATAAGCTGAGATTTTGTAAATTCTGGTTTTAATAATGCTTCGATAAAACTATTAGCATTGAATGGAGAAACTTCAGTAAAAACAATACCGTTTTGTTTTTCATTCATTAGGAAATACAAGAACTTTTATAATAATGAATATCATGTACCCAATGCCCAAAAATTTTTTAAAACTGTTAAAAGTGAACTCGATTTGGACATATATAACCAATCAATTGTTGTTTCTAATGCGTTGTTGTGTATTCAACAATTATTTTATTGTTGCATTTATTTAATTGTCCTTTTCTAGTTATGCCATCGTTTTATGGAGCACATATTACTAGCGATTCTGAAATCACGGATTATGCAAATGTTATTTTAACATTTTCAAGAAATTACTTTGATTCAATGAAACACTATTCTCCGATTGAATTGGACAATTATTGGAATATGGATCAGATAAATTCACAATTATTCAATAACCTGCCATTACCTGCTAATCATATTGAGGTAAAGTGTTTGGTGTTTAATAAGTAATTATGTGTTCGAACCCCCAGTGCGTGCGTACTGATGATGAGTAGTACAATACTAGGACGAAATAGTTGTCCAGTACTCCGTTGTCAAACGTGAAACAAAGCAAATTCCTACAAAAACTACTTTTATATATTTCTCTGCTAGGCATGTATGTGTTCATAATAAGTGATAGGTATCAGGTAATCTGTAGACTGCAAGCGTGAAACTTGCTGCTTCACTGATTGATTTTCGAGTAACCAAGTGATATTTGGAAAGACTACCTTGTCAAACTACCAAAGTTGAGCAACTTAAGCCTCTGCAAGGACTGACGCGGAATCGTGCTTCAGTCCACGCCAAGCAAAATATTAAGTTGCGTCATCCTGGAGAGAATAAAAGATGCACTGGACTCAGAACTCCTCCCGGAGCAAGCTGGATTCAGAAAAAGAAATCATATGCTCATCAAATGGCAACTCCACGCATTGTCATCGAACAAAGCACTTTAAAGAGGTCTTTGATGGCGTTGACCGTGATTAACTTGGAAACTACTTCAACAATATGGAGTGCAGTGCCTCAAATCTTTATCAGCTTCATTCAACGACTATATAACAATGCTACATGTTGAGTGATCCACAACGGGAAAGTCAGTGAAGCCTTTGGAATGAATACAAGAGTAAGACAAGATTGATCACTGACATTGATGGTATTATTAATTGTGGTAGACTGTATTATACGGGACACCATGCATGGGAACGAGAAAACCGGGGCACTTTGAACCAATAAAACGACTGTAGAAAATCTGGATTTTGCGGATGATTTTTGTCTAATATCACGCAAACTAGAAGACGTGCAGACGAAAATCAACAAACTGGCAGAAGAGGCTGCCAGCAAAGACAGGACTTCAAATGAACATGGAGAAGGCGGAGGTGATGAAGGTAACCAACCGGTGATAAAAAAGAAGCACCAATCACAATCAACAGAATACATCTAGGCACCATTGTTCCAACTACAGGCACAGCGTTAGGATGAGGATGTCAAAACCAGAATCGGAAGGGTAAGGAAGACCTTCATCACTGTGAAATCAGTCTGCACATAGCGTAAAGAACAAAGTTGGGATTTTCAACACCAATGTTAAGTCAGTCAAATCTATATGGTTCAAGAACTTGGCGATTCACGGTAAGCATTTCAAACAGGCTACTGCGGACTTTTATCATCAGTTGCCTTCTGTAGCTCCATACTGAAGATCAGATGGCTAGTGAGAATTGGAAATAAGAAACTCTGGAGAACGAACCAACCAAGAACATATTACTCAAGAAATATGCCGAAGAAAATGGAGATGGGTCCGACACATGTTGGGGAGACCGTCAGATGATATCCCGCAATAGGCCATCACTCAAATGGAACCTGAAGGGGAAACGACGAGTTGGGATGTAGTCCGAGGGTGGCACGTTGGAGACTAGAGACTATGGCGAATCGTTTAAATAGCTAAAGAGGTCCTCAGGGAATAGGACAAAGTAGAGATCAATTGACATGATTATGAACAATAAATTTTGTTCGAAACGTCATCCAGTAAATAATACTGTTTCACAGAGTCTGTCTGTTATAACGGTAGCGTAATTAAATGAGGACGTTGTCGCCTTATTCTATCTGCGCCTGACTAATATGCCTATCTGCTTTTGGTACCTTCCGATTCAGCGAACCACGCAAATATCAAAAGACAAAGTCTGGTCTGTGACTGTGTATTGTAGTACAACAACTACGACAAAGAAACTTATTTAGGAAATGGTATTTATACATTTTTACAACCAATACAGACAGCTAACAGTATTTGAAATAATTGGTCGTAATAGTCAATAACATAATGCGTGGGAAATGATGATATACCACTTATGCGAGATTAACAGTCGTTAAGATAATTGAACAATAACAAAGTGCCTGGGAAATGATAATATACCACTTATGCGAGATTAACAGTCGTTAAGATAATTGAACAATAACAAAGTGCGTGAGAATTGATGATATACAACTTATGCGAGATTAACAGTCGTTAAGATAATTGAACAATAACAAAGTGTGTGGGATCCTATCACTGTCACACATTAATCTATCATCAGTAGACATGTGTGGCTCATTGGTTAGTGGGTCCTAGGTTCATATGCCTCTCCACCTGCTTAACTCCCCGGAGGGGGGAGAAAGGCAACTGGATAACTCCATCAGCTTTCACACAATAAGTCTAGCTCCATAGCCTATTCATGATAAATCTGTTTCGGGTAACTGAGTCCCAACAAGTTATCATTATATCATTTCTGTAAGTACAATAAGAAATAAACAAACGTAAGCTAAAAAAGTTGTAGAAAGGTAAAGGAATTCGAAAAGATCAGTGTATATTCAAGTGTGACGATGGATTGAAGTCAGTTAGTGAACCATTAAAAACCAGGGAGTACCAGACAGCTGTTTCATCCTATTTCAGGACTCACTGGCAATACGTAGTCATTGCGGTTCGAAGCCAGGACCCTTCATTTAAAAACCAAGTTCGTAGACTATTCAGCCACTGAGACCCAACTAAATGGCTAGCCGATGAATTTTGACTTCTACCAATTCGTGATTTTAGCACGATTCGCACCAGTCATCTGTGGGTGGACCCTACTGGTCACAACTTCTCCCTAGAACTCCTGTAGCCACTAACTAGCGAACATCAGATTGATTCCATATTAATTTGTTTACTAGATATATATCACAACGAAACAGTGTTATATACTGGATGCCGTTTCAAACACAATTTATTGTTCATAATCATATGAGTAGGTGTCTACTGCCGATGAGTCCCAAACTAGGATGAAACAGCTGTTCAGTACTCCCCAGTTTCTCTAACTGATATCAATCCGTAGTCAAACTTGAAATAAATTAAACCTCTACAAACTAACTCATAAAAATATATATATCCGTTTATTACCCTTTTCTAGTATACATATATGTATATGCTAGATGGAACTGCTTCACTTGTACCGTTAATACATTAATTACAATGAACAATTATTACAATATAATGTAACAGTTTACAGTTGTTTTTTCCTAATTATTATGAATATTACTCACTGGTTTAATGTCTTTTTTATATTTTATTTTCAATAAATTATAAATTTTTTTACATAAAAATAGAATTTATCCGGTCAAATCTTGATCACAGTTCATAAGAATAGAATTTGTTTGGGCACTGTGGTAGAGTATAATTCCATAATTTTAAACTTTTTATGTGGCAAAACACAAAGAGGTACAGTGTTTATTTACTTACTGAGAAAATTTTGAGCATCACTTATTGCTTCATAATCATTTCAAGACACTGACACGACTTTCAGACTTTTGATTAATAATCACATGCATCCCAAATGATGTGTACTCTGACCTTTGCCTACTTCGTACCTACTTCGACCCATTAAAATCTTATTGATCATTGACGTGCACTCTTAATTTATACAGCTAAGTGTCAAACATTTTATTATATTATTGTCAAGCATACGTCAATCATCGTGTGCCCGATCCATCTCCATTTCCTCCTACATATTTGTTGAGCAGTCGACTCTTGGTTGGTTTGTTGCCAGAGATTTTTGTTGCTAATTGTTTCTGGCCGTCAATTTGATCTTCACTATGGAGCCAGCCACTGAAGGTGGTAGCTGTTGATAAAAGTCTGTAACTTGTTGGAAATCCTTTTCGTGACACGCAGACCAAGTTTCTGACTCGTATAGAAGAACCGGCTGACTTCACATTTGTGTTGAAAATCCGAATCTTGTTCTTTATGCTGGCTGAGTGCAGGTTGATGATCGTGTATCTTGCCTTTCTGATTCCGGCCTGCTTTGACATCTTCATCCGTTCCGGCTGCCTGCAGTTGAAACGATGCTTCCTAGATAAGTGAAGGAAGTGACCTCTGTTAAATCTCCCCCGTTGATGGTAATTGGTGCTGGTTGTTTTGTTGTTGTTCCTGTTGGTTGGTTATCTTCATCACCTCCGTCTTCTCTATGTTCACCTGGAGTCCTGTCTTCACTGCATGCTTCCTCAGCCAGTTTGTTGGTTTTCACCTGCAAGTCTTCTAGTTTATGTGACATTAAATATGAATCATCTGCGAAATGCAAATTTTCTAGAGTCTTCTTATCGGTCCAACTTAATCTTGTCTTCTCACTCCCATGCACAGTTTGACGGATAATCCAGTCCACCATAATTAAGAATATCATCGTTGTGGATAACAGATATATATATATATATATATATATATATATATATATATATATATATATAGTTAAATCTGAGATTAAGGGGAGTCATGAGTGTTTAATACTCTCTGGTTTTCAATGGTCCTCCTAAAATCGGTCGAATCCTTGCAAACCAACGTATTTGAAAATCTACCTGGTGTTCACAAGTGACTAATTGACTACTGGATGAAGTTGCCTTATGTTCTGGTGGGATTTCGTGATCAGAAGGGTGCACCAAGTTGGGCGCGAGGATAAATACCTTGTGATCTGTTACATCCAATAAAACCCCATTGTTTTTCCATGTCATTACTCTTTCTCCCTCACATTTCTTCTTCTTATCGTTCTTTTGAATTTCTTTTTTCACTCTTTTGTGTGTGTGCTTCATGGATTGTGGCAACCTGAACTGCTGCACTTCTGTGCAATGTTGTGTTTTGACATTAGTCAGTCTGACTGTCGCGTTGCATATTGAGAATTGACAGAAGTTGGAATTCATAGACCATGGGATCAGGTCCCGTTTTGGTGGGTGCTGCTTATAATCAGATATAAGTAGTACACCAGTAAACGAATTCAGAAAAGTAACAAAATGTTTTGGGCATTGAAAAAAGCAATCAAAGAAGAGAACTGTGAGAAGAACGTTATAACACTGTGTCGAATCCAACATTCTATCGAATGTAGTGATATTCGACCAATTTGCAAATGATGTGCAAATAAAGACCTAAAAAGATAGATTATGCAAAATTTATGTACCTACAATGCGTTTGTCCCGATAAACATGGCCTTTGAGCTTCATCAATCTTTTCTTCTTTACACTGGCAGCTAAAATGCTCTACTTACTCGCCTTGTAATTGGAATGTTCTGGGTTGGATCCCTGGTGGGGTCAGGAGTACGTACTATTAGAGACTCCCAAACAAGGGCGAAACAGCTCCCCAGTACTTTCTAGTTTTTAATGGCTCTCTAACCTAAGTCAGTTCTTTTGATCAGTTTTGAAATGAAAATATAGTTTCAATTTTTTTTTCTCGTTCCTTTCGTAGGTAAAAGTTTGTGTTGCCTTTATTTCGTAGAGTCCATCTTTACATTTTTCATGTTCATGTAAAAAATCAAAATGTTCTTCTAATTTATATTATCTGTTAAAATCCGAAGGTCATAGTCTCTCAGTGAGACACTGTTTTAAGACTTTCTAAATCACACATGTGCATATACTATTTTATTATTTCCGAGGCTACAAAACATTTTCATCACTTATCTGATGGTAGTGTCAGTCAGTGTCTTCATTGTAAAAGACTATGAGATTTTTTAATCATTAAAATACATCTTACTTTTTCCTAATCAAGTAATCAAGCACTCGTTGGGAATTATTATTATTATCATTATTATTCTAGTCATTTTGAGAAGAAAGGTCAAAAATATTATCCAACAACATCCATTTACACTTCTATTCAACTGGCAATAAGCTTCATCTATTGGGATAGGGCTACTGCTGATGCTGGCTGGTTGTACAAACTTCAGTAAGTGGAATGGGATTTGAGATGACATGACCGAGTGAGTGGCTTAGAGTCGAGCACGCAATACGTATAAGGCACAACTTCACTGGTGTCATATTTTATTTATATAGATCCATGAATGAATGGATCAATCAAAGACGACATTAACCTTTTGTAATGATTAATGATACATATTTTTTCTCTTTTCTTTTTTCCTCCCTCCCCCATCTATGTATAGTTCGCTTTTTCAAGATTTCAAGCATTCGATGCACATGGATATACTGAACAAGCTTTACAATGGGCAAGATATTTAGCGCTTTTGTTATTATATACAAGTAATGAATTTATTAATGAATGTGAACAAGTATCATTTGAAATTGTTGGCAGAATTAAATATCAAACTGTGTCTCAAAGTAATTCAGCACATTCAAATCGAAATAGTAATAATATTAATTCACAAGTGGGTGAATCAAGCAGCCATATACATGAATCGTATCCTAATAACAACTTTCAATCAAATAACCAACAGAAGTCAACATCGACGAATACGGTGTCGAATTCATTGATTGCTGGGTCTAGCGGCGCTGCTGCTGCTGCTGGAGGTGGTGGTATACCCGGGGGAAGTAGTTCGAATACACGAAAAAATGCACGAAATTCACGTTCTAAAAAAGCTACCACTAGTTCAACTACTGTTAATAGTAATCGTGAAACTACAGAGAAATATACCAGTTCAATTAAACTGCATCCATTATTCAATAAATTATCAATTGAATATACTGCAAAGGTATATTTTCAATGTTTAACAGTGTTATTCTTTACCAGACGTGTTTATTTTGCTTCTTCACCTGAGTGCTTTGTTGTTGTTTTTTTTCTACTTCGATGTGTACTACAAATATGGTAAGATATTTATAAAATCTAACTCAAGGAAGCTAAAGGAAAAGATATTTTGTCTTAAGTGTTTTCCTTGCCTTCAATATACTACTTAATTGAGAAGTAGTAAATATAATCTATAAGTGAGTACATGCACAAAATTCCTTATCGACTTCTAATTTATGAAATTTACTTGGCCAGTTAATTCGTTACTACTGTTTAAAGAACTCACGAAGGTTGTCTTTCTAGACTCTTGACATAATAATACTAATGAACTGTTTTCTTCATTTTCAAGAATAATTTAATTAACTTCAGGCAATTTGAAGTTAGTGAACTGGTAAACATACTTGAATATTCAAGCGCTAAACAGAGCATTTAAATATAAGTTGTGGAACGGAAACCACGTGAGCATATGGTTCATGCTGATTGCTCAATATTTAAAACTATTATGTTATTTTCATAATTAATGGGGAGTTTTTAATAATAATAATCATAATAATAACAGCTTTATTCTGTAGAAAATGAATACACAGCGTACAGAATTTTTCAGCGTAATGTTTTGCATAATATTTCCCCTTTACGCAGTGATATCAAGTAAAATCACAGTCTGTAGTAGTAGTATATCGTGCGACAGTGTTGTTCTGTTTGAAGCATAGACTATTCCCTCATCTCCGAGTAATGCACACCTCAGTAGTTTGAAAGCCAATCACAAATGTACGTGAGTAGTATATTCTGTGGTTGAAAAACATAACTGAATTGTTAAAAAAAATAAGAATTAACGAAAATATGATGTACTGAGGTGAATGTCGATTCAGATAGCTCAGTGATTCAAGCAGGCAGCTGATGGTTTGTTTGAGAATCTATTAATTTATTAAACTACCTTTCTCTGTCATCTCACAACATCACCGTATAACTCATGCTGTTAGGCTTACAGCTGAAAGGCGATTTATTTATGGGTATATTTGTCATTGAAAAGTAATTCATATCATATCTTGCTTTCCAATACTAACATGAACATATCGATTAAGTTTTCAGTGTGACTATTGAGCTCAATAACACTATTTGCAATTAATAGTGTTCTCTGAGCTGGTTGGTTTAGTTGCGGAGCTTTCGTCGTCCTTCTGGACAACATCTTCAGCGCAATTTTTAGCATAAAGTGAAGTGATTTAAATTTTTCATGAGTGATAGAATTGCGTCTCCCGGCAACCATCTTTACATACGTATTGATTATTTTCTATTGACTTGGATTTTAAACCACCTGAGGTACAAATCTTCTCTGTTATTTCAATAACACTATACTGAGTTTTTTGCTTTTAACCAGAAGCACAAAATCTTAACCCCCGGGTTTAAAAAATACTGTAGAATTTGTCAGTTTACGGTAACTAGCTCAACTTTGTCATCCTAAGTACCGATTGCAGTCTATCGATTCTAGGTGTACGAGATGAATGCGAAGTCGTGATACGACACTACTACTCACTGTAAATTTGATGTTGGATATTGGTTAGAGCGAAGCTTACCAATATCCACTATCGAATGCCTATTTTAGCGTTATTATTAACAATATAATTGTCAGTGAATCTGAACAAATTCCTCTCCGTATAACTTCCTAACGAATAATGACCCATATAGAGTTGATGAAGAATAATGTTCTATCCTAGGAGGTTCTTCGCCCTGACTAAATGGGTAACTCATCGTGTGATGCCACAATTATTATTAGTAGTACGGTGTGATATTAAGGACTTTTATAAACAACTGTATTTATGTGGTTTTACTGTTAGGTTTGTTTTTCCATTGTATATAGTAGTATGATATCATGCTACCTTTGGTTATAACTGTCTTTCAAGTTTTATATTTTACGATAAAAACGACTCTTTTGGGATTTACCGAATTTTCATCAACAATATATTCAGTTTATGGGGGTTTTAATGGTTAGACAATTCTATTGAATTTAATAAATATTATTGAGTAACCGAGTTAGCAAAATCGCCTATTCTACCAGTTGTTGACCTATCTAACCTTAAGTTTTACAAGGTCATATGGTTAGTTGAAAGGCGTTTTTATTACTGGTGTTTAATTTTTGTTATTCATTGTAATTAACATGGTTAATCATCCCTCTAGTTAGTTTGTTTTTTTATCGATTGACAGATGGTTGTTTTCATCGATGAATAATGACGCACTCTTAGACAATATGCCTTTGGGAGTTCTTTTTGAAGCATTTTTAAAACTTAGCAAGCTTATATGTGCTTCTTTATTGTCCTTATCCAATGTCATAGTTTTTTGTTATGGGTAGCATATACTGTAAGGTCAAGGTGTTTGGGAATTATATCTGTTATACTACTACTACTATGAGGAGTTGTTTGCAACTGGTTTTACTCATTTCAACTCACGTTATTTCCCATAATACGCAGATGAAAAAAGCTTCTTATACATTCGTTGACTTGTACTGTTTATGGTGTTTACGTCCGTTGAGGGACGCGTGCGCACACCCTTGTATTTCACTCGGTCATTTTCTACAGAGTGTTGTGAGTGTCTCTACAAAAAGAAGTAAATATTCACTTTTTTTGTTAAGTTTTTTGAAACCAGTCACCGTAGTGTGTATCGACATTATTCATAGATTTCTGCGCCTGGAGATCTGTACGGTTATTATGAATTTGTACTAGTTTTGGTGTACAAAATATCTGTTACACTTGTTGAACGGTTATCCAATAAAGTATGCAGGAAACTCCTGCTTCAGGAGGAATAGGTTGTGAGGGGGGAGGAATTGGTGGAAAAACTGGTGATGTCTGTGGCAAATAAGAACACCAGTGAATAAGTCCATATTAAGAAGTTTGAGTGATTTAGAAATTGTCTAATTAGTTTAGCCAATGGTTCAGTTCATGTACACCGGAAAGTATAATGGAAAATGATTGAACATGAAAATGAATGATAATCGTTTATCGCATTCTTCTTACAGTCATAAGTATTTCGTTATTGTTTTTTTTTTCTGTTTCTTTGCAACCTAAATGTTACTTTGTACAGGCTATTCGTTGGTTGGATCAAATTCGCTGTGTCATGGAATGTCTTTCTCGTTCACACGATGAATTTGTCTCTAATACACCAAGTTCTTCAATTAATGGAAATACTTTCAATATTAAACAAACTCTACGTGGACTTTATACAAAACCGACACGTTTTGAAACTACAAGCAATATTAATTATAATAACCTGAGAGCAGCTGCTACTACTGCTAGTAATAGTAATAATAATAATAATAATAATAACGAAGCTAATGCCAACAGTAATACTAATGGTTCCAATACTAACAGCACTAATGATCACAATCGTCAAACAGAGGATAGAAATGCTGACTTCATTAAATCTTTTGATGCATGGAAGTGTATTGATATTGAATTAGCATTCCGTTTAGGATTTTGTGCTTTGAAATTTCCTAGACCACCGTGTTGCAGCCCTTTATTAGAGGTGGAATTATTCGATATGGAAGTTGGTTTACTTAATCGTTTGTGTCTACTGCCAATTCATATTGCCTGTCCGCATGTTATATCAAGTATACGCAATGAAGCGAAACAAGTAATATCTGGATTAACATTACATCAAAAAGGTGAGTCTAGCATACCAAGTATAGAAGAAACTATTTAGATTAAAGCATTATTGTCTAAGAGTTGCAGTAGTAAAAATGATGATTGCTGTCCCCTCCCTCTCCCTGGATTTTGAAGAACTACACCGTAATAAATTGCAAATTTATCAGAATATTCAATAAGAGAGAAAAGTAGTAGCTTGATTGACTAAGGAGTTGTAATTTCGTTTCAGTTTCTGACAGACTTTATCTTTTGTTAAACAGTTAGTCTGGAGGTAGAAGTTATCAATTCACAGTGTATTAAAAGTGAATGTTCTTTGGGAAAGGATCGATTAGATACATTTTTCACACAACTCGTCATTTCGTACTTTTTTATTTTTACATATACACTTAAGTTTGATTAAGATGACACGTTGTACTACTCATCATGTTATTTATTTCTTGTTATATCTGTCTCCTCGAAATGACACTTCATATCCGTTTACTACTTTTGTACTGAAGTGGCTCCTAAAACTATTCAGGCATTTGTATTTATGATACTTGGGTGGTCTTCCGTCAGCATTATCATCACTGTTTTTTAGTACATTGTTCACTTTGCCAGCACCAAAGATGATGTCGTTTGACAGCTACAGAATAGGTTTTATCATGAAAATTTTATATATCGTGAATTGTCAGAAGTTGGAATTGATGGGGCATTAAGTTGGGTCCCAGTGGTTGAATGGCCTACTAGTTCGTCTGGTAACCGGAAGGTCCTGTGTTTAAACACCAGTGGGTACTGGTGAAGAGTACTAAGCCAACATGAAACCCTGTCCAGAATTGCCAGTTTCTCCAATGATTCTCTAACTGGTGTCAACTCGTGGTCAAGCCTGTAACCAACTGAATCCCTGCAAACCAACACTTGACAGTTAATATATCTGTAGGTAATTGAAATCGTAGAAGGCCGTATACTTCTAAAATGATAGAATACTTATAGCTGGATTGAATTTCATCCAGTGTTAACACTTACGAGATGAGTTTATTTGATATAACACGCTAGATAATACTGTATGTTCTCATATCAAATAAATATATCGGATAGAGAATTAATTTATATTACAGCTCTCAAATTCTACTTTTTCTTTCCTTAGAAATCAAAGCATAGTGAAGGACCGATCGGTCGGTTTAGGCTTCAATTCAAGTATTCTTGGGGAATGCAATTTTCTAGTTATTAGAATCTGGTTGTCTAATTTCTTCCTTATTACTGTTTGTAATGACTGCCTGAACATTCAAATCTATGTTGTTGGTTGTCCCAGGTGGTCACTCTTCGCACTTTCAGTTTAAAGTTGTACTCATAAGACAATGGATGACTCAACCTTATGAGCTACATTTTAGTGGTTATTCATAAGGAAAATTGATTCGTTTGTCACTCGTTCCTCTTGAATCTTGATGAGATTCGCTTCAAAATCAAGTTTGCCTATATATAATAAGTCAGATGGCAGTTATTATTTTTCCTTAGAAACGTCACTTTCTATCCATTAATTGAAGTATTTATTATTTTGCTGACCTTTATTATTATCATCATATCTACTCCTACATAGTTTGAATACGTTTCTTTTCTATCTTTCTAAATTAAATGTTATCAATTCATCTGTTCTTTCTTTTATATCCCTCTCAAAAATAGATATTCTAGTTCCATTCAACCTGGTCACATACTTATTTCATCAATTAGTTGGTGTATCAAGTTCATATAGAAATCCATTATGTCCACGGGTGGTCAATCTTATCCTATCTTTGGATCAGAATACAGAAAATGTTACACAGAATATGAATACAACAGGCCTACTAAATATACTGGCTTGTCCAATTTTAACAACTGGTGCTGTATTAAATGGAAGTGGTTTACCATTAGCAATGGAAATTTATAATTTACACAATGATATGAGAAATAATTCACCGGAAATTAAAAAAACAGATTATAATATTAATGTGCGTATTACATCAGATGCAGAACTAGGCCTACAATCTGTGATATCAGTATTGGGTGTAAAATCTCGTGTACCGGAGAAATTGTTCACCTATTTTATTGAAGGTCAACGTGCACAAGAAGATGCTTTAGCTCTCTATCTGTTTCATGTATATCGAGATGATATACCGAAATTGGATCGAGTAAGTTTTCTTCAGATTGTCTATAAGTTTGTTCATTATTATTATATGAGACCTTTTTTCACCTGTGAATCTACTACCGACATCTTAGGAATCGATCTACCCTTCAGGGATCATCTACAGTACTAAGAAGTCATTTCTGTTGTAGGGACGATATGAAAAACTAATGAAATTCAAGCATATTTAGTACATATTTTACATTTGCTAAATATAATGGAATATCCGTAGATCTAAAGATATCTCATATGAAGTGACTGAGTTCATTGACCAATTGACTTATCAGTTGCAGTGAGCTGATAATAAAACCTCATCAAGAATACAGATATCACGGATTCAGTGACTTCCTTAGTCTTAATTGGGCTTGGACGAAGTTGGGTTTGAAGAAGATTAAAGTTGATTGATCCAAAACCTGTACAAACTATGTGAAGGCCCTTGATTGGTGCTATTAGTCATACAGAGGTGGATGTGAGCAGCCTTGCTACAGTGTTCAGAATCATTGATCGAAGCTTCCAGGGGACATTACTCAGAATTGATCACAGTTGATGTAGTTGTTGTTGTTGTTTTTTTGTTATTGCTATTTATCACTTTAAGAAATAGTAACAGTTCCACAAGTAATTGTTTTATTCCTTTTAACTCTCTGTTATATTCTTCTGAATTCAATTCAAATTGCAAATTAAACTTATGATACACTTCGGTGTATATTTCTCTTCCATAATTAGAACTCCGTATTCATGCACATTGTGGTAAATTACTTTCTTACTTTCTTGGTAAATCTGTGTTTGAATCATCCTTCAGTCTAAACCTTTTAATTCTAGTAGAAGCGTAGAACTTAGGTAGCTCTGGTAGAATGTAATCGGATGTTAGATAAGTTTATTTGACACATAACACACAGTGTTACGCCATCCAGTTATTCATACTGTATCGCTGTGTTTCTAATTCTAGATCACAGTCAATGTATCAGTAGTTTTTCACTTGTCAGGATTTTTCTCTATACTTGAGATTTAAGTATGAACAAAAATCTGTAGTTATATGCTCCATTGATTTTGTTTTAATTTTTTTAAACACTAGTCCTTAGGAATGAGTGTAGCTTTCACAAATTTCTCTTTGTGATGTTAAAAAATGACAAGTTATGTGTGTGATGCCTGACATGAATGTGTTTTAATTTGCTATATTTTATGTTAGTCAACTGCAGAGGTTGGGGGTAAAGTTAAGAACCAACCAGGAGGGCAGAAAACTACTTTAGAAAAAAAGCGTTAAGATCGTAAAAAAATAATTGGGGGAGCAGATAATAAGAGAAACAAGAATACATGAAATATTAATATTTATGTAAAGATATATGAGGCTTTGATTCAATTTATGTCCTTTCTATCTGTTGATTTTCCAATTATTTCATCCATCTCAACCTGACAGTGTCTTCTTTCTTAGATGACTCAGATTAGCAATCACTGACTCCATGATTTATGACTATTATTATAATTATTGTGTGTGCCTATGCATTTGTAAATAGGTCACGGACATTTGTATGATAGGCTTGATGGAATGGATTTCGGACTCATGATTCATTCACTAGTTAAAAGTCGCCTAACCCCTGTGAACTCGTTCGAAATCGCTATCGTTAATTAGTCAAACTAACATTGTTCTAATTCTTTACCTTGAGGCAGGAAACTGCATTATTAGTATTATTATTATTTTCTCAAATTAATATAAATTATTATTAATCACGTTTGTATTTCTTGATTCTTTCTGTTTATGTAGATACTTGCCAGACTACTTGATCGTTATTACAATCCACACTTTAAATCACCACCTCTATGGGCTTGCTTAAACTTGGATTCTCGTGAATTAATGAATTTTCAGTCATTTAATATAGGTTATAATTCAGTTCCTGAAATGGCGGATATCATTAAACATGAGAATAAATCTTTTGCAGCACAAAATTCAGCTACTGCTTCTAATACTCCTCCTAATACCATCAGCACTGCAACTACAGCTGCTACTAATAATTCGGTCAAGTTGAACAGTTTATCAACAATGAATCCCGTAACGAATCCTGGGATGTCTTCAATGTCAAATTCAACTTTTCAAAGTTTAAATCATTTGACGGAGGTTGAAACAGTTGTGTGTGGTAGTAGTAGTAGTAATAACAATAATAATAATAATGATAAAATTTCACCAGTAACTGAAATAAATTGTAAAGAAAGCGATGATATCAACACTGGCGTAGATGAAGTTACTCCACGTATTCCCGAAGGTATATCGAAAATAATTCCCTTTATTTTCTTTGTCGTTGTCATTACTATTATTATTATTATTATTACTATTATTCTGTTTTATTTGTTTATATAATTCAAGGTGATATTATCTGCTGAGTGATATGGTTTAGCCATTCTGCGCCTTCCAGCAATCTAAGTAGTAGCAGTGATAGTAGTTAACCGGAAAAGATTTTTCATTTATCAGTGTACAGCACACACTGATAACTACCTGGTCACCTAGGATGAAATAAATGGAGTGGGGGCTTAAATTCGGGTCCCACTGGTGGTAATTTAAGCGATATAACGTAAATAAAAGTCAACATCTCAAATAAGGTAGTGCATTTCATTTCTGGTAAGCACATTTAAAATGTAGGTGTACGCATCCACATAATGGAATTATAATCTTAAATGGCTAGTGTAGTCAATCTGCAAAACTTTAGAAGGGTTTGGAGACCCTATCACTGTTTGCTGCTCACTAACTGGTATCGCAATAGCACATTAATCTCTACAGTGAAAAGTAAAGTAAAGTTGACAATGTCTTGAGATGTGCAGCTACATGACTGTGATAATTACTGATGAGAATCACAATCTTTTTTTACGTACCCAGTGAAAAATGATATTCAAGTTTTTATCAAAAGAAAACTACACACTGACCAAGTGCAACATCTTCAGAGCAAGCTTTAATACAAGGTGAACTGGTTTGAATTCTCCATGAATGGTGATAAAATTGTATCTCCTGACAACTATTGTCACGAATGGTTGTTAATTTGCATCTTTACTGGCTTAGAATTCGAACTTTCTTGTCATGTGATTTATTTTTAAATTAGTTGGTAAATTTGATCCACAGTAATGCGTTTGTTCTTTTTTATCATTCATCTGAGTGCCAGGCTTCTGAAAAGTCCCTGGCATTTTTTGTGTTCGCTATGTTTAAAATTTCCACATACTCTCAGTCATCCTGGTCTCCATGATTGTCTACATGCATCGATATGAATGAATAGTTATTGCGTCTTTTTGCATTCAAATTATGTTCTTGGACTCTGATTTGAAGAGGACGCCCACTTTGACCAATGTAGTCTTTATTACGGTTTATGCAGTTTATTTTGTAAATAATATTGACCTTATCTTCTTTCTTTTTCTGTTGGCTCCTTTGGTCTGTGCAATATTGAATGAAGCGGTCGTTTTGGCTTATCTATTGTATCTATTTCAGATTGTCTCGATATTCTAGTCGTTATTTCAGCGGTATTGTTTATATGCGGTTCTTTTTTGAGGATGGTTTCTTGATGGTATTCCGATTTGAGTTTAAACATTTCCTGATGAAATTGTATGGGTATTCATTCTTCTTGAAGACATTATTATTATTATTATTATTATTATTATTATCATTATTATTGTATCCTTTAATTCCTACAGGAACATAGGGCTTGAGCCGTGCGTCTCCATTGCGTTCTGTTCTCTGCTAGAGTCTTCACCTGGCTCCAAGTCTGCCCACACGTTTTCATCTCCTCTTCACATGACCTCCTCCAAGTCACCCTCACCCTTGCACTGACGACCAACTCGCCGCTTCCCTTTCGGGTTCCACTCGAGCAATGGCTTGTCTAGTGATGTCACTTGATGGTTTCCTAAGAGTATTGCCAATCCATTTCCATTTCTTCCTCCCTATTTGTTTCACAATCGGCTCCTGCTGTGTTGGTTCGCTCATTGCCAGAGATCTCTGTTGCTGATCTTTTCTCGCCATCTGATCTTGAGTATTGAGCGAAGACAACTGTTAATGGAGGTCTGTAATTTGTTTGAGATGCTCTTTATGACGCGCAGTGCAAGTCTCTGGTCCGTATAGTAGCACTGACTGACTTCACATTGGAGGTGAAAATCCTGATCTTGAAGACAATTAGTATATAATTTCTCTTTTTGATTCTCTTCAGCACTACAGTGTGGTACAGTGCGTTTGAACTCTTTTGCGCACAGTTTGTTTTGGATTATAAAAGTGATTGACGATTATCTCAGAAATGCCTCAAAGCATAGTTTCTCACAGAACTTTTCTACACGGATACGTACTTGTTGTATTACAGATATTTTCCGTTGTATGATCGAAGTAGTTGTTGAAGTAGTCTTTAAAAAACACAAATTATTATACTGTTGATTGCTTAGATATTACAAACATGTTTATTTTTATTTGTAATTTGATAAGTGTATAATGAATGTGTTTTTTAGTTTCTTTTTTTTCATAAACTGATTTTAACTGTCTACTGAAATTTGACTATCGATATTTTTCTAAAGTGATTCTTTTTCTTTGGTATTCTGATGTCTAGATAAATATGCCTATTCAGATATGCCTGATACATCGCCAGTTTCAGATGGGGATAACTTATCTAATAAAGTGAAACAGCAGTATACATCTGTTAATAATTTACCATTATCGTTTGATCCAGTCTCGGTCAGTGAAGACACGGATACATTATCTGATTCGAAGGTATGTTGTGCGCAGATGGTAAACAACAATTCATATAAGGTAGACTGCTTTTTAAAATATTTCTTTTAAAATAAATGCTGTTTTTAAGTGTTGCTCTGTAGAGATTTGATTTGTTTGAAGGTGTGTGTGTGTGTGTGTGTGGATGCTTGGCCACAGACACACATCAGTTACAGAACGATTGAAAACCAGTGAGCATTTGAAGAGCCATTTCGTCTTTGTTTGTGTGTAGTCCTATTGAGACGTTTCACCGAGTTGGGTGCTCTGCAGTGAATTGAAAGGACTTAGAGCTCATAGACCATTGGATTCTGAAAAGTAACTGTTAAAGAGTCTTAGTATGTGGGATGAAACAGATGTCCACTGGTTTTATGTTAGTTTGTAATGAAATTTACCCTAAAAGTAGTCCTTTGCGTTTTTTGCAATCAGATTTATTCTACGTAAGAAATGTTCCATTTCTTTGTATAGGCTTACATTAGACTGACTGACTGACTGACTGACTGACTGACTGAATAAATAAATAAATAATTTTGGTGAAGAACATTTTCATCATCTTGTTATAAAAGAACATTCAAAGTGAATTTCGTAAAACGCCATCATTGTTAAATTTCGCTCACTGTTGCATTCTGATTATTTATTTATTTAAACGCAGAAAAACTTGGTACAATATGGCACCAAGAAAGATGCGCCACACAATAATAATAAAACAACATAGATTAAAAGTAAAAATATAGGTAGAAAACGGATAAAGAACTTCATCAGGAAGGAAAACAGTCATGTTTAACAAGTTCAAACAGTATTCGTTAACTATCATCAGGAAGAGAAGAAAGAAGGAAATTGCAGCACGTTCGCCATTGATTACGATTCTTGGCCATATCCGATAACGTTTCGAGCCATCGATTCGGGCTATCTCGTGGACCCCAACCAGGGAGTCGTGACACACCAACCGATGCTAATCTAGCACAAATATACTTCATCCCACGACGCCACGTCATGGACTGACCACCCCTCCGCCTTTTCCATCCCGTCCCAGGGCTAGCGAACAGAGACCTGTACGGAAGCCTCTGGGATGACATTCGCAGCACATGTCCAAGCCACCGGAGCTGGTGTTTCCAGATGACGACACTCAATGAATGGTGATCTCCACTGTGTTCAAACACACGCCGCCGAACCTCAGAATTACACACGCGATGATGCCATCAAACGCAAGCAATCCTGCGGAGACAGTGATGATCGAACATGCAGAGCCGCCGCACATCCTCAGCTCGGAGAGGCCAGGTTTCACAGGCGTAGAGCAAGGCAGCCCGCACCGAAGCATTGTATACCCGACCTTTGACAGCCAGGCTAACGTCGCGACGGCGCCAGAGGTGGCTCAAGTTGATGTATGCCACCCTAGCCTTCTTTATACGGTTGAAAATCTCATCCGTCACCCCTCCGCCAGCACTCACACAACTACACAGATACACAAACTTATCAACAACTTCAAGTGGTTCACCTGCAAGATTGAGTGCAAGTAGAGGCTCCTGCCCATCTTGTAGCAGTACTTTGCACTTAGATGGTGCAAAGCACATATCATACTTACAGACACTGACCTTCAACTGATTAAGTGCGATTTGGGCAGCCTGCATGCTATCGCACAGTAGGATGATATCGTCTGTATACTCGAGGTCGAAAAGTCTATCTCCAGGTAGCAGATCTACACCACCTTCACGCACATCCTTCAGAGCTGACTTCAGAATGTCATCGATGGCAAAGTTAAAGAGAAATGGAGAGGTTGGGCAACCCTGTCTAACCCCACTGTTTCTGATTAAATAATAGACGAATTTACAGATCAAAAGTGAAAATGTATTCTAAATTAAAATTTTAAGTATCTGTGAATTCAATTACATACGGTACTTCCATTTATTAGGGAGATTAAACAGAAGCCTTAGGCACATCTTTTTTTATATATTATGATTACTACTTTTTGACGTCTTCTGGTCTTCTCAAAACCGACTGGTCTTTCTAAACATCTTGTACGCTTACCTCAATGACAACATCCACTCTGTTAATTATTTCAACATCTCAATTTCATTTTTGTACATTTTACATGTAAGTGTCATTCCATTATTCACCATCTTAAAATCTTGAGTGTGATCAACTTAAGGTAGCTGACATCGCGGTGAAATGTACCGGACTGAGTTCCAACCTAGAACTTTGCACAGAGAAGGTGAACACCAGTCCAAGTTGTCACACTTTAATGTGTAGCACATAAAAGTAGAAAAAATAAAGAAAAAAGAGACTCAAAGGAACTATAATAAGCAGAATTGTGAGAAAAAAAGAGAATTGAATAATGGATATGCACCATTTTGAGCTATATCCATCAATAGTATTTAGTTATTGATACTTGGCATCTTCGAAGACTCCAGCCAGTCAGTTAATCTACACCTGTTTACATGACTCAAACCGGTTGTTAGGTTTTGCCTTGACCTACCTCTAACTCTATTCTAACCTAATGCTATGTCAGCCAATATTGCTCGTTGAGAAAGGCGGTGAATGGATTGATGTAGCTTCACCGCTTCATCGATTGACTTACCCTCCTTACCTAGCACTCTACGCCTAACCTCATTATTACTAACTATGTTATACCATTTAACATGTGAAACAGAACGCAAACACCTATCGTCAACACTCATTAAATCCTCCACTTTCACTGAATATGTCCCACAACCATAAAGAAGGACGCATTGAACTGTTGTGCAGCACTCAACCTTTTTTGATCTATAAACTGGATATCACATTTATGGCAGGGATGATGTAAGTTGACAAATTCTATTGTATTTGTGCTAAGATCTGGTCAAAAATCAGTCCATTAGAGTTGATGCACCTTCCCAAATAAATAAGTCAGTGTAGACTTACACCCTGCGACATTATCTCACAATTAACAGGAGCGAATCGCATGTCAAACATTCCAAGAATTCTCCTTAAAGTGTTGAGAAAAATCTGCATTTTACCAGCATCTTCATCTATGAAGACAATTTCATCGGCATACTCTAAGCCTATGAAACTGTTCCCTATTAACAAGTCAATCCTTGAGTCGCTAAAGTCAGCTGGCGTCAATACCACTGATACATGTATCATGAAATTAAACAGAAATGAAGACATTGGACATCCCTGATGGGACACCATTGGTTATCATCCCTTCAGACGACAAATTTGTTACTCGTCAGCAAGGTGTTTCCTCAGCGTCGAAATAGCTGTTGCCCTCTCTGAAATTCTATCCCAATCGACCAATTTCTACATTTAGCGAGAAGTTACGGTTAATATATATATATATATATATATATATATATATATATATATATATATATATCTGTTACATCTAATATTAGTTGACCATTCACCTGTTTTATTCCGCGTATTTTTCAATGGGTTATTTTTCTCTTCATACTCTTAGCTGGATAACTTACGATGTGCAGCTTTGTGCGATCCACGTAGAAGACTATGTCATTTCTCTGCAGTTGATACTAGTGCACCAGAAACAACAAGTAGTGATAATTCACCTGATGCAATACGTCGGTTAGTTCTAGTTGGTCAAAAATCGTCAGCTGCTGCCTATACAACTGAAAGTAGTGATGGTGGATGTGGAGATATTGCTGAACGTTATAAACAAATGTCTATAAATGATCATACCTCGAATTCAGTTTCTATGTCTACAACAGCAACTTTGATTGAAAGTAAAAATTATAATAAACATGAGAATGATAAACAAATTTCAATGGGACAGAGTGATAAAATACAGTCGTCGCGATCACCCCCTTCTTCCTCTTCCTCCTCCACTGATGTTGATGATGATGGTGGTAATGAATGCATTTCAACACAGATTCCGATTACCAAACAGTTAATCAATAATGATAACAATACAAAACCTTGTCAGGCAAATTACTTTCAAAATATGGTATGTTATTGTTTTTTTCTCAGCATTTCAAACTTCTTATTATTTAGTGTTACATATATATTCAGCCTATGCGAATAAATATTGTGGTCAAGCTTCACACAATACCTGAGGCCTTTATAGCCAGGCACATGAACAGTCTGTCCGGAGTAACTGGGTTCTTAGGATGTATGTGATCTCAGTTTAAGAGTTTCTATAAGTGATGTTTGGTTGACCATCAACGCAATCGACTGCAAATTTAGACTCAAACAGCAACCTACTTTAGTTTAGGTAACCATTTACTGTGATCAGCATTCACATAATCTTAATGACTGTTGGCTGTATACATAGCAAACTAACCGAACTAAAGAAAGCAATCAGTGTGCAAGTTACCGAGGTGTTTTTTTACCAACGCTTTAGCACTTTTCGGGTTGTTCCTTTAAGAATCGTTGAACATACCAGTCTAGATTTAACTGAAATTCTCGGAAAAATTATTTATCTTCAATAAAATTTCACTTTTTCCATGGTCTCTCTTTTCACATGTATGTAAGACTTTTCAAAAAAATTGTGATAGGAGTGTTAGAAGGTTCAAATTCCGTTTTTCTGGTCAGATTGAATTTCTTTCCAGTGTTCCTATATTTCAATATCTCGATTTGCAAGAATACACCATATATGCATAATTTATGTTTTGTCGTTGCAGTTAATTCAACCGCATCTTATTGAATGACATATGATCCTCAATGAGTGATGACTGTGAAGGTGAAGTGAAAGTCTGTCTAGGTCGCTGCAGGGTTCAAATCAAAGACTTCTGACTTTCTAACCCTACCACAACTAAGGCATTCATTTCACCTTCATTTGCCGTACTGTTTATCAACGATAGTCTGCCAAACGAAAACTTTGCCGGGGAGTATCGCCATTTGGAAATTATTTCATGTTTGCTCAAATATCTTTTAATCTTGGCATTCATTCGAAAACTGGTTGAGAATTACGGATATCTTGTTCAATATTCTTTTTATTAAAGTCGGAACTATTAGAGTGGAACAAATTCTCTTCAAAATTGTTTCAATAATAACAACAATAATAACGCTAACAGTTGATTATGTAACAAATAGGATCGAAAATCGGCTCATTTTAAGTATACAGGGTGTCTTGTATGTCGGTTAGGACGCTCGCCGACCATGCACATGGTCCGAGGTTCGATCCCCGACCGACGCACATCTGATATCAATGGTTGGCCTGCTGAATTTGGTCTACCGATATCACATGCTGAAAATTCCATACTTGTGCCAAAAATACTGTATGGAATCAAACTATAATAAAATTAATTAATAAATATGGTGATGCCTAAAATGTATGAATACATTTATTATAACTAATCACAATTCATTAAATACTTGTTCTACTATTGCATTTTATAAACGTAGGAAAGGAAAAAAAGACTACTCTATGAAGAGTATTCTTTTTCTAAACCAAATTTTGTTTTACACTACTTTTTCATTCCTTTACACGTTCTCAGTGGAACATGGGGTTTGAGGTTTGAATAGCGGTGTTTTTTTTCTGCAGGATGAGGTCGCTACCTGCCTGACTTCCAACCTGCTACGCGAGGTTTAGACTTGTTTCTATGCCCCCCTTGTAATCTATGTTCATACCTTCAAACTCTTATATCAAGTTGAAAATCAGCATCACCTTTAATATCTTTTCCTTACTGCGTTGAATTGAATAATAATTGCAACTAATATAAACTTGTGTATGAAAATGCGATTGTGTACAGCTTTTGAGGATGAAATCGCCAAAAAGGTATATATTTGCTATGCTTCTTGTTCCTCTCTCTCTAATATCCTGATGGATATTTTCCATTGCTTAGGAGTACGTCGAGCAGGAGTTGATCCTGGGCTATGTTTTTGGGTGGCGAGATTTTATGATATGCAAGTACTTAAAACTCTAAATTTGTGTAAAATAATTCTTACAGTGGTTAAAGTTGTCATTCACGAAAATATCGCTTTCTGTATATAATGCTGATGACTTTTTGTTGTTGTTGTTTTTATGTTGTTTTTTATACTCCTTTAAAATTATAGTCGGATGACGTCAATGTTCCTTCAGGTTCGCATAGCGAAATTAAAAGTAATACAAAGCGTAATACCAATTCATGTAGAGATTCAGAGTCTTATCCTTTACCTCTTCGAAATTTATCGGCAACAACTGGTCCATTTCGTTTACGGATTGGCTGGCACTCTCATCTTAAACGCCCACCACCACAACCTTTATCCGATTCAATGGCATTTCATGTATTCCAACTGGCTAAAAAAATTCGCGAAGGTGCTTGTGGACCAAGTGGTAGTGGATCAATGTTTGTTGCTGAGCCCGAAGCAAATGACACTGTGCATCGTAATCTTCAATTGGTTTCTTTCCAGGTTAGTTTCATTCATTTAAAAAGAAAAATTGTTATTGACAATATTTACAGTCTTGTTTCAAGAGTGAAGTTTTGAAATTTGATAGAATTCGTTACATGCAAGCATCATTTATCGAATCATTAGGATTTTCTGGGAGTCTGTTTCGTCCTCTTTTGTGACTAATCAGTGTTTCTCATTTATGATAATGTAACAGGTCAAATGAGCTGTTGTCATATTACTATTCAGCTTTTCTGGGTTGAAATCTAACAGTCCATGATTTATAACTCCACCACCGCCATCTTGCGATATGGTCTAAATTTTTAAAAATATTGACGATTGAATTACCCCATGGAAAATTCCCATTGTAACATATAGAAAATCAAAACACATGATTCAGCGAAGAGACTCTTTTCAACGAATTTATCATCAAGCTGTACAATCGTATATATATGGTTTTTAAGAAGTTATATCCGGTGAGGGAATTGAAACATAGGTGTGAATGCATAAAATAATAATAATATGAAATGCAATTAAAACTAAAATGTTTGTGATTATAATCGTAGTTAAATGTCAAGTGCAAAGCAAATTAATGTCATATATAGAATAATTCATAGGATGGATAGAACTTGAAAAAGGTGTGCAATTATAAGATTAGTAGACAAATCGAATAAAATAAAAACGTTACGTAATATTGTGTGAAATTTGATAGCATAGAATTTAACGTTGTAAAAAAGAAGAATTGATTTAGAATGACAAATGGAACAAGTGAAATAATACCGGGGACAGTTCAAAGTGAAGATAGTAATAGTAGTAACAATTGACATTGTAATAAAGGAAGAATATACAAATTGAATAGACAAAATGAAAAAATGAACAAAATTGGTAGAGCCAAAATATGATTGGGGATTACTATACTTTAGCATAGAGGGATTAAGACCATGAAAGTTGGAGGGTTGAACGAACTTTTTCTGTACACAGAGTTCTATGTTGAATCCAGCAGCAGCAGCAGCAGTACACAGAGATCTGGCTTTTCTTTTTCGATAGCCAAAGCTTTAGCAATACAGATGAGTTGGGTACTTAGTGATTTGGGTAAATTACTTTCCGCCTTGTAGATGACTTTAAAGGCGGAGGCTATAGCGATAGGGTGATCATTATCGACCAGATGTTCAATGATCGCGCTTCTTAATGCTCCACTTCCACCTCTTCGTAACCATGAAGGAGAGTGTTCTTGCGCCCTCCTGGACAAAACTCGAGTGGAACGACCGATATATCTAGCTCCACACGAGCAGGTGAATTGATAAACACACATAGAGTTGGTCAACAGCGGGATCTTGTCCTTCAGGTTATTGAACAGTAATGGTCGACCAGTAAAGGCTATTCTCAGAGATGCAGCAGGGAATGTTCTTTTCAGAGACTGTGATATCCTTCTTTTCATGATATCGGAAGCTAAGTCCCCTTTGAATTCCAAGCTCATGTACAGTACCATCCAATGACTGAGAAGCAGCATTTTCACTAAAAAGTTTTACTGTCGTACAGCTTTGTATGCCTTGTAATGGTCACTTTGTGAATACTGCTGAAGGATCTCCTACTTAGATAAAGTAAATTCTCAATGTTTGATTTTTAGTGATTGTCTAATCGCTTACAGGGCAGCAACAACGTTGAAGTAAATATGTAGTAGTTTTGACATCCTTTATCAATTTCGCAATTAAAATTAAAATCTATTAATAGATATTATTTGTATTATTTTTAAAGTTAAATCTCCTGTACCGGAAGAAAGTCTTTTTAAAAAAAGAAAAGAATTCACCTGTTTAAGTTTCTCTGTGACCATGAAAATGTAATACAGCGTAACTGTTCATCAAAGCTATCATTCTGTAGTTTTAGTCGTTGTTTGGAGCACAGACATTATAGTGTACAATGCATTATAATTAATATTTAGTAATTTCATCAAACTGTAGTTTACTGAGATATGTTTAGTTTCAAGTTGGATAACGGATTGATATCATTTGGGGAGAAGTATTGAAAACCAGGGAGTATTGGACATTTTGGGACTCTTTAGCAATAAACTCACGTGACTACAGCGAGGATAGGACCCAGCAAGTTCAGATCACCAGACGAACTCATTGACTGTCCAGTCCCTGCGATGGCATCCAATAGCCCATGAATTCTGACTTCTGTCAGTTAAAAGCGATTTATAGCTCTACCAGTAGCCAGTGTCATTGGCTTTTATTTGTCCTCACACTGGACCCTATAGTATTTAATTTCATCATAGTATGCTTTTGTAATATTTATCCACTACTAAATCCCGTCCAGATTTTATTATATATGTAATAAAACCATGCACATGGGTCGGGATTCGATCCCCTACCGATGCACACCTGATACCAATGGTCGACCTGTGAAATTTGGACTACCGATATCACATGCTGAAAATCCCATACTTGTATCAAAACTACGGTGTGGAATCAAGCTATAATAAAAAAACATACATATCGGTTGTATAATTGATAGAAACGAAATAAGATTGGTTCAGATATTTGCCAATCTAAGTTGTCACCAGCTGATATCAGTAGAGAAAGATAGTAAGAACGATAGGCTGGAAGAAACAGAGGGGTAATGTTGTGGGGAAAACGAACAACTCTTTCGATTGAAATAAATATATTAAAAAGAATGTGAATGAAATTGAGTAAGGTAAGATGGAAGCTGTACAGTGAAACTAATAAATTAACAGGAATTGAACATTGTGATGGTGGGTGTGGTTTCATTTTAGTTTGTTTATTTGATACGGTGTTCCATTCCGCATTATTTGTCGAATGGAATAGATAGTACTATATCACAGTATGGTGCGTCGGTGGCATAGCGGTTAGGACGCTCGCCGACCATGCAAATGGTCCGGGGTTCAATCCCCGGTCACCGACGCACTCCTTTACCTCGCTAAACCAGTAATAAAAAGCCAGTAAAGATGAAAGGTTGGGCATGAGGCTAGCAACCTCATCCTGTAAAAGTAAACACTGCTACAGAAACTTCAAGCCTTTAGCTTGAAGCCCTATGTTCCACTGGGGAACGTGAAGGAAAAAAAAATATCACAGTATTTTCTATGAAATGTACAATGAATAATTGAATGTATGCAGTGAGGTGAAATGAGAGATTTCTGCAAACATAATCTGAGTGACTTATTAACTTACAGTTCGAGTTGTCATACACTGTGAGAGCATATCTGCTACCAACTACTACAGTCCACTTTCAGTCATATCACTTAGAATATCCAAATGTTAGTATTATGATGGATTTCAGTTGGAGAATATGCATTCATACTTGTATTTTTTTCACACCTCTTTAGTTGGGACTTTATGGTTTGGGACTTTTCAATGGTCTTCTACCTTCATGGCAAAATCGTACATTTTCAAGAAATGGTGGATGGATTAGTCAACAAGTATTTGAAATCGGTATACCGGCTGCTTGTATTTTATATCATTCTTGGCAACAACATCTTACAGCTTCAGAGCTTGCTGCTATTTCATTCCAGTTATCAAGAGAAAATAATCGTTTGGTAAGAATAAACTTTATTCTGTTTAATGTCCATGGTGGCGCTTATTTAATTTGCTCACAGATATTTGACTTTAACCAGCCTAAACATTTGAATGCTTATTTATTTATATGTGAAGACGTTTTCAAAAATGAGGCAAATATGCATTGTGGATATTAGCCGTACAGACAGCTTATTCCATAGTTTCTAACTGAAACCTCGTTGAAATAAATGTATTCCAGCGATTTAAATCTACTTACTAGGCTGATACATGATAACGATACCCAGTTACTCAAGCTGGATAACGTGTAACGCGATTCAGACCAGAAGCTCATTGACTTAAATTTGGGATCTTAAGTCAATGACCCACATCTTTGGTTTGCTGTTAAAAGGTACCAGTCGATAAAGAGGTTGCTTGCTAATATCCTCATCAACAAAGCGTCTTTGCAACTCTATTAAAGAGCTCTTCTCCGTAGCGCAGAAGCGGAAGACTTCACCGCCTCACATATTGAGGCTAATTAGCATTAGACTGCTACACTAGTTGTCATTTCTGACAGATGCTTGTATAACATGATGTTCATTATTAGTGATTTCCTGTTAAATGAATTTTCCGAAATTTTAATAAAATCAGTAAGGCAAACTTAGTAGAGTGCAAATATCTACTGATTAACAGCAGAAACACTAACTTGGAATTGTTTTAAATGAAGTTAGCAACTATGAATCACTGAAATCTACGTTTTACCTGTTGGTGGTTATATTTTCTCACCACGAACTCTGGAAAGACAACGGAAGCTTCGAGTTGATCTTTTGCTTATTAGCATTTTTTGAAGTGTCCTATCAAGGGCACTTTTTGTAATAAAACTATTCTAATATCAATCATTTATTGAACCTGACTGACTGGTTTCAATATACAACATTGCACAGAAGTGCAACAGTTCAGGTTGCCATAACCCATAAAGCACACACAAAACAGTGAAAAAAGAGATTCATAAGAAATGTGAGGGAGAAAGAGGAGTAACATGGAAAAACAGTAGGGTCTTATTGAACGTGGTAGATCACAAAGAGTGAATGGATCTACGCTACTGACAACAATGAGTTTGAGCCATATCACCAATTATCTGCAGCCTTCATTGGTTCTTAGGATCCCAAGGACCCCAACCAGGCAGTTAGTCTATACCTCCCTACTTGGTTCAAAACTAACTGTCAACGATTTGATTGACTGATTCCATTTTTTGGTGTGACTATCACTTGGTCTTTTCCAGTCTGATTGTATGTCAGCTAAGATTAGATGTTGAGGTAGTTGATGGCTAGGGATGCGTAGCACATGTCGCAGCCATCTCAATAGATGTAGCTTCACAACCTGATCGATTGATTTCATCTTCTTACGTAACACTCGATGCTGGACCTCAATATTATTCCTCCTATTATACCACGTAAGATGAGAGAAACAACCGAGACATCTGTAATCAAAGACAGCTAGCCTTTTCGTGTTTTCGACTTTCATCGACCATGTCTCACAGCTATAGAAGAGGACAGAGTGAATTGGTTTGATTATGGCATAAAAGTATTGTTCCAAGTGCGTGTTCTATTTTAACTTACTTCCACTTAAAGCTTGTAACAGCACTTTATCGTAAATTTTATGATATGTCTCAATTGTTGTGTGTAATCTTAGGTGGACTGATGCATGAAAGTAAGATGCATAAAAGTAAGTTGAAACAACTGTCTAGTGCTCCTTAATTGTTTTATGATTCCCCCCCCCCCCCCAAATTGACGTTAGTTGGTTTGTCATAAAATCCATCGTGAAATTTAAAAAAATCTCACTGTTACAATAAACGATTAAATGAATAAATGAATGAATGAACGTTAGAAAAATATGCTGAGATTTATTCAAATGAGAAGGCGCCTTCTATTTGATACTGTTATTAGTCTCACTATTCAGTCGATTGATTATTTTCTATAAAACAATCACTACAATCTAATTGACTTCTACATGAAAATTTAAACAGAAACTTAAACAATTCAGAGAAGAAGTAGATAGGCAGACAGGGTATTTTTTTTGTGATTTATTTCCTTCTTGTTAAATTATGCTCAGTAAATTTCGTTGTTTTATGTTGATGAATAAATGTTGTAAATGTTAACAGTGATGAAAATATATCCGTCAGTGTTATTTTCTGTTCTCTGTTAAGAAAAGAGATTATAGTAAAGTGGCTCAAATCAATTTTTTCATGCGTGTTATTCAGAAATAATTACGATATATACTTGTTACTATAGATGTACTTGATTTTGTTCTGATTTTTTGTTATCAGATTCACATAAAAGTGTTATTCGCTTAAAAGAATTTCATTTATGGCTTTGTCACTAACAGACTGACTGATGAATCGGCGTGTAGAACAAACACGTATCTACATATGCTCGTTGTTACGTGTCAAAGAGATATACTTGTTTTTTTTTAGTGGGAAAAGAAACATGACGGTGTATACAGTAAACAAACGGACCTGGGTGTATCGTGAACAGACTAATCATCAAATGACGATTACTGATGAAAGCTTTCATAGTCGCGATTTGTCATTACGACTGACATTGTTATCCGTTTTGAAAAGAAATGGAGGTGCCATTAGTAAATCAATTTTGGATCAATGAATAATCAGTTTATGTCTTTTCCAATGTATATTGTCTAACGTGTACTTGCTCACATTGATTTGTCGCTAGGGTGTAACCAATGTCATGTGTGCAGACTGAACTCTACCAGTCAAGTTTGCAATTCGGCTACCAAGCTAAGTGGCTCACCATCTCAGTGTACTCCAAATTTTTGTTATACGACGTTTGGAAGCAATCAGCAGGAAGTCCTGGACTTGGTTTTCGTGCTTGTTGGCACTGCAATCTTCAAAGAACTCATGACCCTTTGAGATTTGAACCCGCATCACCAAGTGCTGTGCGTCGGTGGCACAGCGGTAGAATGCTCGCCAACCACGCAGGTGGTCCGGGGTTCGATCCTGGGCCGACGCACTCCCTTACCTCGCTAAGCCAGTAATAAGACTGGTAAAGAGGGAAGGTTGGGCATGAGGCTAACAACCCCATGCCGTAAAAATAAACACCACTGCTACTGAAACTTGAAGCCCTATGTTCCACTGGGAACGTCAAGGAATAAAAAAAATCACCAATTGCTGCAATCACCGATGTCACCACTGATTTATTTGGACTCGTGATTGACCTCCTGTAGGAGTAAATTTGACACAGTTGATTGGTCACTAGGTAGTAACCAATGTAATGTGTATGTAGTTTCGGTATTGGTACAAACTTAACGCTTTAGTATCTCTTCTACTTTTTATGCAATGTTAGGAATTTCTTCTTTTGAACAACTTTTACTCATTTTTAAATGATTTGTTTTCTACCACTAGACAGTGTCGTTGTCTTTATTCATGAATATATATTCTCATCACACAGTTTTATTATCTTCTTTCAATTTTGTTTTTGTTTATTTTATAGCTTGTTGATATCGCCGCAGAACTTTGCCTTGCAAGTTTATCACTATGTAATGTATTGAGACCACAAGAATTATATCGAGCATTAGAACAATGCGGTGAACATTCAAGTATGACACTTGAACGTGGTCTCTTATGTACTGAAAAAAGTGTACATCAATCCTCTCATGGTACTCTACCAGAAATCTATTTCTTTTTAGCAAGAAGTTGGTTCTCTTTATATCATTCTGTCACAAAGGAACATGAACAAGCATTGAATTCACTAGATAGCATGAATTTAAATCAACAATTATTATCAAAGATTGCAAGTGAAGGTAATTCAATTATAACGTCTACACTAACTAATAATACACCTCCACTTTCTTGTAATACTACAATTACTACTACTAATACTAATACTGCTGTTGTTGCTGCTGCTGCTACAATCACAGGAAATTCTACTTGCAACACACTTTTATCTGAAGGTAATGTTTCATTAAGTAATTCAGCTATCCCTGTTCGTGAAATAAATAATAATAATACTGATAATAATATTAATACTAATAATACTTCCGGTGTACAACTGCCACCATTATGTGGTTCAACTGATATGGGTAGTGTGGGTAATAGTAATTCATTAAACAGTGATTTAACCAATGCATGGAATTATTATCAATCAGTTAACTTATTTCAACCACCAATTTTACGACCAGATCATCATCAACAACAACAACAACAGCAGCAACAGCAACCATTTATGTATCCACCCTCAGTATACCCTATCCATCCAAACTATTCCAGCTTCTCACTTCGGCAACAGCCCCAACAACAACAACAACCACCAACACCACAGTTCCCTCCTTTTCCGTACTATCTAAACATGTTTAACTTACAGCAAACACAACCACCATCTCAACCGCAAACACAACAACAACAACAGCAAACGAACAACTTATTAAATGCGAATAATTCACAGCCACAATTGCAATCTACGCATCATGTACCGTGTTATTTACCTCAAACACAATTAGTATCATCAGTAAGTTATTTGTAATTAATGTTGTTATTACTGTAGGTGTAGTTGATTCCTTTATAGTGATCATCACAGTCACCTGATTGACATAAGTATTCGATTTAAACCTATATTTCCTATGCGAGTATAAAACTTGGCCACTGTGGTAGAGTATAACTCCATTATGGATAAGATTTTATTTTGATAAACCACACAGTGTTATACAGTAATATTAACTGATGACTATGTTTCGAACAAAAACTATTACTCATAATCATATCAAGTTACTCTACAGGATTCTTATCACTATTATTCCTTTGCGTTCCAAGTGGAACACAAGGTTTCAAGCGTGAGCCTTGAAGTTTCAGTAGCAGTGTTTATTCTTTACGGGGTGAAGTTGCTAGCCTCATACCCAACCTTCCGTCTTTGCTGGATTTACTATCGGCTAAGCCAGGTTTAGGAGTACGTCATGTGGAGTTCGATGCCTATGTGGGATAGAACAGATTATGTAATCTTATTTCATAATAGTGCTTCTGGACTTTCATTTGATGTACTTCGCTAGCAAAGTTTTGTTAGGTTAGTGACTGTGACAACACACATACAGTTGTCTAAAAGACTTCCAATGCATTCAACAACTATTTATTGATGCTAAATACTTTAGGATTAATATTTATTCACAAATAAATTAGAAATGTTCTAGTGTTGGTTTGTCTGGATTTGATTGGTTATAAGTTTAAGAGTTAAGGGTTTTATTATGGTGACTGTTAGCATGAAGACCGCCAACCCGGTTGGGCGTGATGACAAGTACTTGCCAATAACATTGGTTGGTAGTTGCGCTAAAATCACTCATTGTTGGAAGTTGAAATTCAATGGCCGAATCAGGTCCCAGTGGCTAAATGGTCTACGAGCTTGTCTTGTAACCGGAAGGTCTCAAGTTCGAACTCCAGTAGCTGCGTACTGTCTATGAGTCCCAAACTCGGACGAAACAGCTGTACAGTACCCCGTGCGTTTTTTTCTTCCAATAGTTCTCTAACTGATATCAACCCGTGGTCGAGCCTGTAGTCTTTTTGTGTCAGAATTTTTGAAGTCAATATCTAATAGAATGTTATCTCTCCAACTTGATTTCGCTTCCTAGCAAGAAAAAAGAAGTACAATTCATTTTCAATTAGTTACCAGGAAGAGAGCACGTTTCCGACTATTGGCATTTAGTTTCTGTTTGTTTCTATCGTTTGTTCGTAAACAACGAATACTCATTATTTGAAACTAAACGTTTGTTTGAAATGCTCGAAAGACAGGCTTCTGTGGTTCAAGACAAAATTAAAAAGAATTTTCGAACCTGTAATTTGCTACTTTTTGGATGACCTCTAATTTTTGTGCTAGTCATCGACTCAGTTTATGACATGGTGATTTTGACATTGACATTATTGGTAACGAAAATCATACGTGAACGGTGTGCTTGAACCTCTTGGCCTGAAGTCATTATAGTTCTGGTCAACTAGTGTTTTCCTAAAAGACTCCTTCAGATGCTTGTTCAGTTGGTTTTCAAATGCCTGTTGTTGAATTGCTCTTGGACGAATCTACCTGGAATCTCATCGTATCACTCAAAACCACTGTTGACACTAGCTGTTTAGCATTGGTAACTGTTATTCATATGTGTCATGACTATTATTTGAATGAAAATTAGTCAACTTCCTTTTTAAATTCAGTAATACAATTGTGTGTATTTATTTGATTATTTTACAGCCGAATACATCGTACCCCTTTGGAATACCGTCTATGCCTCAGGCAACACCATTGGGTAACAATCTGGCATCTGTGCCTGTACAGAAACTACCAGGTAATTATTTCCTTCACCCGCAGTTTATTCCAAACGCTAATCATCCGACATCACCATCATCTCAATCTGCAAATTTAATTCAAAGCAGTCCATTCGTTACTATTGCACATCAAATTAATCCTTCTAGTTCACTATCTCCTACGATTTCAAATAACATTTTACGTAAGTGAAATGTCTCTCTCTTTGTATATATATATATCGAACTATTGGATTATTATTATTATTATTATTATTATTATTATTATTATTTTTCATTTTTTTTAAGCATGCAATTCATATCAAACATATCCAACTGACCAAGTAATTGATCCATCAGTATATGCCTACAATCCTACAATGGTTATACCAAATATTCATCCTACAATGGTTTGTAATGTTTTAAGTAATCCACCTCAGCAACAACAACAACATCAACAGTCTGTGGAGTCTATCACACCTTTATCGTCTTCCTCTATAAACAATTACAATAACAATGGTTGTATTAATACATTAAATCTTAATGCAATAACTGACGCTACAGTGATATCAGGAAACTCACTTTCATCAGTCATTTCATCGGCACTGACATCAACATGTCAATTGACTACATCGAGTACTGCGTCTAGTTCAATTGTAGTACATCCATCAATGTCTGATCAAGGATCTATTTTATCCGAAGGGGATTCATGTCGTTTAACTGAATCAATAGCTGATGGATTAGGTGATGAAAACAATCCTAATTCTAATAACAGTAATGGTTCTAATGAAGCATCTTTAAATAATAAAGAAAAATTATCTAATACATCAGTAAAATCTACGCTAAGTGAATTACAAGCGTTGGAGGTGAAAGCACAAACATATTTGGTTAAAGCATTCTTTTGTGCAAAATGTGCTATTAAGAAAATGTCTGTTAATCAAGTGAGTTTCAATTATTTATTTTATTTTATTAATGAATATTTTTGAGGATAATCTTGATGAACTCGTATTGTGAGTAAACTTTAGTCTTCATTTTTAACCTACTTCTGCCTTATGATTATTATTATTATTATCATTAGTAGTAATAGCAAAGCTTGAAATTGATTTCCCTAAGTTCTCACACTAGTGTATATTGGTCGTTGAATTCGTACTTGACGATGAATTGTTAACCGAGGATTTAGGCTAGTTGTTTGGCTTCTTTTCCATTGATTCTTTTTCCATGATTTGTATGGAGGCTGAAATAATGCCCAGGCGCCGAAGGTGAAGCAGACGGTGGTTGTCTTAAGTGACCACTCCACGAGTTATTGGAACTGCATTCTCATAGTTGTCAGTGACTAAAACAGGTTTATCCCTTCAGGATCCTGAAGCCTATGTACACCATAAGTTTGAAATCAGGGTTCTCCACATTCTCTAGGTGAACTCCTATGTACACCAGTTCAGCTCCTCGAACATTCGTACTCATCTGTTCACTTTTGTTAGAACACCCTCAATTACGTGAAGGTGGATAATGGGACTTTCCAGGTTGAGTTTATGGATGCATGACTAAGTGAGAGCATTTCAAGGGAAAGACTAGAGTCTGTGAATCAGGTCACTTATGGAGGATTATAGGTGAGCTATGCGTCAAATTGGTTCCAACCTGCCTAATATATGTGAGACATGGAAGTAAAAGAGAGGTTAGTAGATCTTCATCATTGGTGCTTTCTTTCACTCATCTGTATTTCGTGGTGTAATGTGATATGTAAGAATGGGGTTGGGAAACGAGTGCTAGACAATATGGACAAGTTGATAGACGGGGTTATAAATCTTTGACATGTTACACAAGACAAGTTACTGTCTTCCTCATGTGGGGGATGTTATCCGAAGTAGGATAAGGTTGGAATAAGAAGCAAAACTTACCATTAATTCATGAAGTCATTGACTATGGATTGAAGAAGATGTAAACCGCCTAACTGGATCATTGAAATGTTAATAATCACTGGTTGGAAACTCTTGGTGACATAGTTCAAAACTGTTCACTTCGTACCATCCTCCACATTCCGAAAGTCATTGTTACTCTTCTGTTGATTAGATACTTACATTAGTTGTTTGTTTGTTTGTTTGTTTTTTGCCTTAATTACTTCATTGTAATTTTCTTTTTGTTCAACATAGTCTGGCACCAGTACAAATTTCAATCGTCAAAATAATACTATTGTTGTTTCAATGCCATCAAAGAATATGCGTGGAAAGCATTACTATCATATGCAACAAAATCATCGTGGTAATGTACCGCATCATTTTCAACGGCGTTATGCAACACAAAATGATGCTCCGTCTTCTTCTTCTTCTCATAACAATAATGGTAATAATCATAATAGTAATAATAATAATAATAATAATGGTTTATCAGTAGCAAACAATATTCGTAGTAATCTAATCAATGATGAAGTTAATTCAACTAATTGTATATCATCAGAGAATTCATCATCATGGTATTTTATGCCTAGTGTATCTTCATCGTGTGGATCGAATCAAATCAAAGTACCATCAAGTGTTAGTGCATATTTTAATCTGACTAATTCGACCACTTCAAAATCGTGTGATTCACATATCCTATGGACTTTAGATGTAAGCAAGATTATCCGTATTATTTTCAAAGTTTTGAATATTATTGTGCATACTGGATGTATATATATATATATATGCATGATTTTATTTTATCGTCTTCTCTCCATTTTAATTAATTTTAGTTTATATATATATATATATATTTGTACACAAAGTGTTTATATGGTGCTTTTTTAAAAAAAAATTCTAAGGCTTGAAATTATTTCTTTTAAACCTCAAAATGGTTTTTTAGAAAATGAAAAGAAAATTAAAGTGATATTAAACAGAAAATGGAAGGAGAAGAAAGATAAGAATATAATAGGTAATAACACAAATACTGATTCATCTAAAAAGGGTTAATCAGTTTTCAAAAATTATGCCTAAAATAATAATAATAGATTAAACAATTAATCTTTCCCTTTAATACACATAAATATATTTACTGACATATCTAAATTTCAACAAGTTACTTTTGATTTTCATTAGGTTATAAATTAGACTGAACAAGTCAGATTTTATATAGTAATACTATCTGTTGTCACCTAAATACAGAGTAGTAGTGGTTACAGCAGAGATTCATTTTGAAACCTTCTGTTTGTCAGTTGTTGACGCATGTATCATCCACATTATATATAGTGTTCATTGGTTTAAGCAGTGTGAAGCATAGATTGACGCTCTGTTTGAATTACGGAAGTTCAGTCAGCTAGGCTGCATCATGTGATCTCACAAAATATAGGAATGGCTAATCGCCGAATTTGCGTCGGTGGCATAGTGGTTAGGACGCTCGCCGACCATGCACATGGTCCGGGGTTCGATCCCCGGCCACCGACGCACTCCTTTACCTCGCTAAACCAGTAATAAAAAGCCAGTAAAGATGAAAGGTTGGGCATGAGGCTAGCAACCCCATCCTGTAAAAGTAAACACTGCTACAGAAACTTCAAGCCTCTAGCTTGAAGCCCTGTGTTCCAATGGGAACGCGAAGGAAAAAAAATCGCCGAATATATGTGTATATGATACTCTTGTTATGATTTATGGTTTATCAATTCATTTTTATAATAAATTATATTAGCATAGACCGTAAAATTCAAAGTCCATATTCATTTATTAAGCGGTAACGTGGGGTGCAGAGGTAGAATGCTTGCCAGCCGCTCACGTGGTCCGGAGTTCGATCCCTGGTCGACGCACTCCTAAACCTCGCGTAGCTGGTAATGAGTCCTGCAAAGAAGAAAGGTTGGGTATGAGGCTAGCAACCCCATCCTGTAAAAACAAAACCGCTACTACAGAAACTTCAAAAAGCACTAGTTTGAAGACTTATGTTCCACTGGAAATGCAAAGGAATAAAATAAAAATAATTATAATAAACATGTTCTGCTGGTATTCTTATAGTTAACAGTGAAAGTTTGTCTCGCTGTTGTACGTTTTGTAAATTATGTACATCTCCAGTAATATTGATATGGTATTCTTCTGCTTTTTTTGAAAATATTTTTGTAGGTAGCCAGTAGTTTAGGTCCTATGGCTGTAAATGAATACTGCAATTTAGTTTTACAGTGTGTCACCTGTCCATTATTAATGGAACAAATAACCGCTAGAGTTATTGACTATTATGAGAAACGTATGAAGGAGAACACATCCACTACTACTGGTACAGTTTGTGGTGGTGGCGGTCCCAGTGTTGGTAACAGTTGTGTCAGTAATGCTCCTATTACAAATCCATCATTTGACCAACAGAACTATTTTGGTATTCAGTCATCCAACGAAGTTATTTCTGAGACTGCTGATAAAAATATTAACTTTTGTCCAAATACATCTCGAAATTTTGCCGATCATTCTCATATGCCCAATCAGTTGTGGACAACACTGCCGTCTATGACTACATCCAACTGGCCAATAAATACAAATGTTCAGAATCCACAGGATTTTATTCCAATTATGCCTGTACCTTATTCTCATTCAGATCCAAACAACATGGCTTCCTCATTTAATTACCACTCATTCTTACCACCTTCGATTCACCCGTCAAATATACCGTGGTCACATTCCACTGGACCTATGAATTACCCTGTATTACAACAAAATTTATATTCAAATCAGTTACAAGAAAATATTTGTCAATTTCAACAAATGAATTTAAATTCTGAACTAAATATAAATTCTAATTCTTATATCAATTCTAACAAACCAAATAATTTAGGGCATCCATTAAATCGACCACCTTATCAAACACCAATACAATGGCAAATGAATGCACAACCATACATTCGTCCTTTCCTTCAAAATTATGCATACACGAATTCAGTTACACCACCGGCTGCAACCACTTCATCTCATACTAATTACACTGGGACTGATGAACAAACAAAGCCGAATGCAAATGAATTTACTGGTAGAGATGTTGTAGAGATGTTAATCAACCAAACGCATACTTTGTAAGTTATTGTTTTGACTAATTTTTCCCTAAAAGTATAATAACTTTATTTTCAAGAGACATTGTTTACAAGTTGCTATCATCTACAAGATTATTAAACATCATATAGCTTCTTGCATAACAAATGTGATTTTTCTTGGGGAAAGCACTCATAAATGCATACTAGAGTGAAACTTCATTGTACACACCTTTATATTTCATAGAGTTTTAATTAATTAATTCTCGTTGACGAGCTCAAGACGTAGATTGACACAAAATGTCTAATATTGTCTGTTTGTCAACACCGCTGTGATTGGTGCTAGTTAATCTGTGGCACGACTGTTTTATAAACTCTTAATGGCCACCAATCAACATAATTGTTACTGCTTTTAGTGATAATATACCCGGCACTCAATTAAAATAATTGAAACAATTACGTTCACTGGCTGTATTTTCACTCAAGATATGTGAAGTTCAGTTTGAGTTCTGCGACATGCTATAGGTTGAAAGTTTCGGGTTCCAGTTCTACTCCGACTGCTTCAGCTTTGGCGACTGGGAATCTCACAACAAGTGTGGCTTATATTTCGATAAAAAAAAATAGAAAATTGGCCTGGATAATGAATGAGTTCTAACAATGACACCATCAACTTTCAACTTAGAATCAAACTTGTGAATTCCTAACCGTATCTCAACAAAGAATTCCTTTGTGATCATCATTTCTGTCTTTTTTTATTGTTGATGTAATGAAGTAGGATTTATTAAATTAGATTAGAAAGAGTTTTGATGATAAGTGGGTTTCTATCTTCTACAAATAAATTTGCTTAAAACCTCGAGTTTCCAGTTCCAATTAAACTTTCACTTTCACTCTAACACTCTTCAACTTTGCTCTTCTATGTATTTAACAAATAATTCCGAGGAATTACCCCAGCAGATACTTATATGTTATATGCAATGTAGGAAATTCTCAAACTGAGGAGATAATAAAGACGATTAGCTATTTCGAAGTTCTTTAAAAGTGAAGAAAGTGGATTATTCACATTTCTATGAGTTGAATTACATCGCTTGCAATGATTTCCTTTTTTTCCTCAATGAAACCTAATCAGTTCTCAAATAGGATTTCTGCTGTACACATATGATTTATGGATGGGAATGTGATTATACATAATATATAACTCTGTGTGTGTATGTGTGAGTGTGTCTGTTATACAAGTTTCTCTTAAATGAAACAAAGGCTTATTTCAGTAACTAAAATTTACAATTCAAATCTTTGTTATAATACACATATAAGTAGAGACATTTGCCGGCAAAATAACGTAAGAATTTCAACAGTAGTCATGATACATAACATTGTTACAAATTAATTATAATTTAAATATGTTTCCATGTTTCTGGTGTGTATGCATTTTAAAAGTTACTATTTCCCCCTTCCATCTCTATGTCTCTCTTAAAATTCCACTCCCAAGCAGCAAATTAAGTACTGGTGTTACTATAGTGAATTTCATCCAGGTGATGATGTTTACCAATTTAGAAACACAGTAGGTAATAATTATATTTTTCTGAATGTAAATTGAATAAAACATGATGGAAAAATATGTATATCACTGGAAGACAGTTGTTTACACATGATTTATATATTTATGCTTTTTTAATATAGTAGATAGAATATAATTGCTATTTTCTAAAAGTAGCTTGGTTGACCAGAATTCTAGTTATCCGAATTGATTCGGCTGTCTAAACTGAGTGTAATCGGATACAACTGCTGACGAAATCAACCGTAAACAAACACTTTAACCGTCCAGTATTTAGATCGCTTCGATTTGGCTAGCAAGAACCATTAGTTGTTCTGATTGGTTTTCACCTACTCATATCAATCAGTAACATATATCATCATGCTATTTTCGAGAATTTGTTTGCTATTTACACTGAATTTAAGTAACAAGAAATGCATCATTCTTCGTGCTCTTCTTCTGTCTTTAAATAATAAACCAGGCTAACCGCGTCCGTGGTTCAATGGAAGAATGCCGACCAACCACACACGTCGTCGGTCGATGTACTCGTGAACCTCGCGTAGCCCAATAGTTAGTAGTAAGCCCAGTAACCAAGATAGGTTGGGCGTGACCCCACCCCTTTAAAATAACAACTTCACTGATTGAAGCCACCCTATGTTCCACTAGGAACACTAAGGAATAATAAAGAAACAAGTGATTTCGACGTTTTATATTGATGAACTCCAAAACTTTGTAGTAGAGTTATGAAGAAAAAGCCATTTCAGTCAGTTCCGTATTTATTTATTTATTCTCTTTTTGATTATTAAACTATAAATGGCGCTAAAAGTTTCCTGTCGATATCAGTTAATCGGTGATTTTATGAGACGAACTCATTCACTTGCTTATTTTATGTATATACACACATATTGTCACGAGAACTAACACCGTGTGTTTATATAACTACTAATCTTCGGTGTATGTGTTGTAAATAAATATGAATATAATCTTATCTACCTGGTCATTTGGTGTTTTTATCGATTTTTGAAGTGTAAACTAAGTAGTATTGCCTTGGGATAGCTGTATGTATTATTCTGTAATATTTCTTCTATGTGTTTATGTGTTTCCTGAATAACTTATTTTCTATATATTGTATATTTTTTATTCGCGTTTTCCTATGATCAGGCAATCACACATATTTATAACCACCTGCAAGTGTTGTACCTTTAGCACATGATTCTCAACCATTGGTGGTGGTATCAAGGATTCGAGATTCATTCCACCACCTACATGTATGTCAGTCTGAGTGATTTGGTGGTAGAGTGTCACCATCCTTCATAATACAATAAGTGTGGATCCATACATAGCCTGTAACATGAGAAAAATCGTTTCTGAATAAACTGAGTCCTAAGTTAGTCCAGTTTTTAAAAAAAAATTGATTAAACAATAGTGTGAAGCAGTATTGTATCAATCTGTCATCGATCTTGCTCATATATGGACTATATACAATGGAGAAATGAATAAAGTAGGGAGTCTTCGGACTGCGTTTATTCATACCTATGGGGGATTTGTATAAACTTGTAATATTTCGGGGTTTATGTAGTCGATAAAGTTACATTACATCTTTTATTTTCTTGATGTGATTCTAAAAGGTAGACATGGTATATTTTGCATGAATTCTTTTAAAACTGTCTATTTAAACACACATAGCGTCATCATAATGCCGTGTCAGTGAATGTCAAACCTTATTTTCAGTCAAAAAAAATCGCCATATGCGCCTAGGCATTTGTTTTAATGGTGATGCAATGTAATATGCGTCTAGTCTTAATTAAATTGAATTCCTGTAGGGATGATACAAAGGAGATGTGAAGTGAAATTTTAGTGAACGACAAGCTGTGCATGCATTTGACAGTGATATAGAGTTCGAACCATTGATCTTCTAGTTGAAATTATTTCTCACAATATCGTGTGGTTGATTACAACCCGCTTATTATAGACAATTATATATTCTCAGTATTATTACTGTTGATTCCTTTTAACACAGATTTCAAAAGTACATTGGTCAAAGACTTCAGTTTATTGGACAAAGTCAAGCCGAATGGGATGAATTCGTTGATCTTGTTTTAAAAGCATATAATGTTCATTTAAGTATGCCGGCTATTGATTGTGGACTACATTGGAATAATTTACTCACTCGTATTCGTCGTCATCAAAAGTGTAGTCCAGCTTTATGGCAGCGTATACTTGCTGGTATACAAACAGCTGATTTGAAGAGAACGGCATAGTCTTCTTCCTTCTTTTTTGTTGTTGTTATCGTTGTGTTTATTGCTCCATTCCCTTATCCATTGATTTGTTTTTTCTGTCTATAACTTTTCTTTTCTCTTGCAATTACTGTTGTTGTTATTGTTTGTCGTCGTTGTCGTTATCGTTTTCATTGTTTTTCGTATTAATTACTTTTACATACTTATATATTCGAACTATTCGTTTGTTTGTCTCACCTATGTACTTATCCTTTTTGAACACAAATGAACTTGCCATATTTTCCTATTCATGGGCTATATTTACACATTTTCTAAATCAACGTTTCTTTCTCCCTTCTTGCATCTTCAGCTCTACTTTTTCCTCTTGTTTTTACTCTACTCTCATGTATTCATTATGCGTTTAGTAAATATATGTTACTTATTTGTGTAAAAGTGCGTCGGTGGCGCTCGCCTACCATGCACATGGTCCGGGGTTCGATTCCCGGCCGACGCACTCCTTTACCTCGCTAAGCCAGAAATAATGCTGGTGAAGAGGAAAGGTCGGGCATGAGGCTAGCAACCTCATCCTGTAAAATATACACTGCTACAGAAACTTCAAGCCACTAGCTTGAAGCCCTATTTGTGTAAAAAGCAATACATTGGAAGGAGTTATCAAAAAAAAAACGACTATCAAACTATGATAGTGTTGTAAAACAATGGCCTTCTCCTCTGTCTAACGCATACACATACACACGTGATCATTCCTAATTTCCTCATTGTCATCACCATCATCATACTAATACTACTACTACTAAAAGTGCTCAATCGTATATTCTCTTTTAAGCATTTTCTGTTTTGATAGTCGTTGTAGTTTTTAAAATAGTTAACGGTTAGTAAAATATACCTTTTTTTAGAAAAAACGAAAGAAAATCATGAGTTTCTCGTTTTTTTGTTCTTCTTCTTCTTCTTCCAATGGTGGTCATCATCGTATTCTTGTCGTATTACGTATGCGTGGAGTTATGTGTACAATTTGATGTATCTCTGATCACCTTATATATATATGTGTATTTTAACTATTGTTATATTCCTTCTTAATTATGTATTTTTTGGTTGTTCTTGTTGTTGTTGTATATGTAAGCATGTGTACTTTTGTCCACTACTAGTGCTATAGTAAGTAACTCCATTGGTCATTATAACTCTCATCATTATCGTTGTCATCACTTATATATTGGTAGCGGGAGAACAAGTACTTTACTACTCATTTACGCGTTTACTCACGAAAATATTGTCAATGTTATTATCTAAATCTTATTCGTTTGGAAAGAGATTTTTTTCTTCTCGTTTTTTCATCTTTTTTTTATCGTTCGTTCTCCCTACCATCCTAGGTTGAAAGAAAAAGAAAAGAAAATCAGTAAAGTATTTAAACTCTATTCATAAGTTGTATTTTATTTGGTTCGACTAGTGTTGGTTTTCACTTTTTGAATTGGTTACAATTTCGGTAACTTTATCGAAATTGTTTTTATGTTCACATATAAAAATATTCTCAAATAAATTACTTAACAATTTTGGTATATATATATATATATATGGGGGGGTGGTGGTTTTGAAATGTTTAAACTCTTGAGTATTCATTTCTTTTCTCTCTAGGGTTTAAGGTATTCATGTTCAGGTACAGTGTTTCCAAATGATAGAATGGTTCAGAAATTTTATAGCAATTTTACTTCACATAAGATACAAGTTTGACTTTCACTTGCACATGAAGATCGGTGTTTCGTTTAGAGTTATTGAATGCCACTTTGTGTTTGCATTGCCTTTCGCCTATGCATTACATGTGGTTGAAAATACTCTAAAAGTAAGCGAGTGTCAGTACATAGTGTGATGTAAAAGTTTAATTCAATAGTTATAAACATAAATTCAATGCAACATTAACCACATAGAAATTAGTAAAACAGAGATTGAAGCTGGCTACTCGACAATATTACTAACGCCTTCTTTAGAAATTTGAACAGCCAATTGAGTAGAATGATATTATATCAATCTTCGGGGATAGAAGTTATAAAACTGAACGTGCCTTGTCATTGCCTGCATTAAGTGTCTCCATGTTGGCCCAGCGTCGGTTGGCTGATACACTGTGTTCAACTCCAGTCGCTGACCATCGAGTGCAAGAATTTGAATTTTTCCGTAGCTTATACTGTGATTTTCTGTTACCTGTATGCAACTTAAGACTATTTTCATATATCAGAACAGAAATACTCTAACTAATTAATTAGAAGATAGGGAGCATTTGTGATGCCTAATCAAATACACGGAGAATTAAAAAACAGTATACATACATGGAGTATTATCAAGTCTTTTGATCCACGTATGAAAGTCACACAAATGTCCCAAAAGTTTGCGATCAAAGTTTCACATGAAATAGAGATTTTATACAATTGACAGCACATGTAGACTTCTAGATGACTGAAAGTTATTGAAACCAGGTGGCCGTGAATGAGATCAAGTAATAGGTGTGGAATGACATTTCTAAACTAAACAATACCTTAAGAAATAAACACTTTCTACCACTGTTAAGAATGACTTTACGAATGCACAAGTTGAATGGTTACTGCCTCGAAGAAATTTGTTGAGTAATCACCTTAAGTAACTTTGAAACTTCTATCTGTCAAATTACGGCTAGTTTTAGTATTAAGTTTTGTTCTAACGGTTATATTGGGATGCCATTTTTGCTGTCCCTCATTGTCTTGTCAGCACGCACACACTCAGAGTCCATAGTTCAGCCACAGTAGCTGGATAAGTCCTAAAATGTTTTTCCTAAATAATCTTAACTTTCTATTGTATTCAGATGTACTGCTCATCAGAGCACATCTCATAATAACTGGGCCATTTGGATTTGTGTTTTGTTATGGGTACTCACAAGTCAGGTAGTGTACTGATTGCTAGGATGATTAGGCATATTAACTTTAGTGAGGTTGGTATACTTTATTTTATGAATGTCGCAACTAATACCCTACAAGTTAATTCTCGTACAAATGTTCATATCCTACTTTCGTTTATTTGTAGAGGCTTGGTGTACCGTTGTTTCATAACACGTGACAAGTATTGAACGAAATGATATACACTAGTATTGAATTGATCATGAGCCTTCTTAGCCTGTAAACTGTGATAATATAAAGAAGAGTAGTGTAACCAATATGTAGGATATCGCAGGTTCTTTGGGAAAAATGTTAACAGCCTATCTGACTTTTAACTCTTGGACTGTGCATATCTATCAGCATGTAAATGGAGAGAAAATGACATCTGAGCTTGACCATATGCATAATCAGCACCAATGATCTTCGTTTAGAAATTCGGTGCGAATCTTTTGGCCTAAGAAGCAACCGTGAAACAAGCAGCCGCCTATTATAATTGTGTTATATGTGCCTTCCGAAAATAAACTGATGATACAAGCTCATTGGAAGAAAAATCCAACAGAATTCACCTACATTTTCTTGAGTTGCAAAAGAAATTCACAGGGGGTAAATTTGTGCACAAGAAACAATCCGAGGGTTTTTTTCCAAGTTGTGTCCCACTTTTTTCAGTTTTCGACATGTCTAAAATAAGGAGACAGAATATCAGTGGAAGTGAAAACCGATCACAATTGATAAGCGGCACATAGATAAAGAATCAACGCTTTAAGCCGCTGACTGCAGAGGTAGGGGATTTCGCGTTCTCATTTTAGGTTTAGATTGTTACATGAGAATGATAATTTTGTTGGATACCTTTTGACTTTACACCGAATCTCCGTCCTTATTAAGCCAATCGGATAAGTTTATATGTATATATGATGAAACCTTGTCTAATATAGTTGTTCATACAGCCAGTACTTGACTCTTAGCAGTATCGAATCTCGGCGCAGTAGAAGGTGCTTGTGGAAAAACAGTGACATTCAGTGTTCAGTCGAGTTGCTTGTTGCATTTCGGCATCGATATATGCATATATTAATCCCCTTTGCTTCCTCAAATCAGTGAACGACGATGCGATGGATATGAAGACAACACTGAGAGGTTGATTATGTAGTGCTTGTAAAGATTTTCAAACAGCATTCAACTATTGAAAACGTGTATCCAGTTCAGACGCTTCATATCTTGCTTTCACTGCCTCCGTTACTGATGGTTGGCGGTTGAAAGCTGTGTATGAGGTACAAGATTCTGTGCATAGTTTTATCTGTCGTTAGAGTTTGACGAACGAAGTTCCAAATGAAATAATTAACTGGACAGCTTGGAAATAACTTCTTAAGAGAATTCTGTGGGAGTGAACTAAAAATATTCCTTTAACAGAAGGCAAATAAACCGGAGATGCAAGGCTGAAATTTCCGCTTACCCCGCTTCCTAATACAATTAGTGAGTCTTCAAGGTGACTGCGGAAACATTCTACTTCCTTTTTGACTAGTGTCTGACACCATTATTCCTATTTATTAGTGAAGAGTCTTCGTCTTTCTCGACTCTAGAAACACTTCTGAATCACATTTCACCAGGCCGTGTGATACCAGTAGCCAAATTGAATTTGGAACAGGTGAAAGCTGGAGAGTGGGGGCAGTTAGCGACGACCAAATGAACAGGTGCAGGCCACTATCCAAGCGTAGCGAAATATCACAGTAGTATGACATCATGTTGAATTAACATAACATATTGAGACAGTTTACAAGCAGGAGTCAACTTTACAGAGTCCATAGCGATCAGTTCCTAGATGGAAAACTTAAGTTGATATGAGCCTATCGGTGGGATGAATACTAGACTATACGAAGATGTTAACATTGAAAATTGAAGTTTACGAAGGAAGTTGAACCACAGATCTTACTGTATTCAGGGATGCATGAGACGAACTGGTTCACTGGCAGTTTACAAACTATGTGTCGCATCATTTTCACATTGAAGTCTACAAATTTCTCGCGAAATGATTCTGTCACCCTTTACAAGAGGAAGTTTAACGGACGCAGCGACAACCACACAGATTACGAGAGCAAGACATGAGCTTAACAGAGAACGCATGTTCAGCCAGAATGAAATTTTGAAGAGTGCGTGAGTAAGTTTCCCAAAATTCTGGAGTCATTGCAAAGCACGGTGATCTGTGAGTACTCGTAAAGGGCGCCCGTGAGGATAGTGATGAAAGTGCTGCATGCATGGGACCTGGGCAAATTATCTCCTTTCTGGTAGTGGAATATTGGGTCTGGCATATGTCTGTTTTCTTGGTAGCGTGCGCTACGACCCGCTCGTGTCTGTCAGGTGACACCTGTGACAAAACACCCCTTATCACTTTTGTGTTGGTATGGATGTCCAGAAAGAACAGATTAGCAGTCGGAGATGTGTTGAGAAACGTTAGTATGGCTGAAGAAACGAGGCGTTTCTCTAATTCATCAAATGCATTTAGACACTTCCAGTCCATGCGAACCTCCTCCCTTTTTGAATTAATCGTTGTAAAGCTGCTACTAACGACGGAAAGTAGGCTACAAACCGTCCATAGTATGAAGCTAATCCAGGGAAACCCTGGAGATCACTAGCTGATTTACGTAGAGTACAGGTTGAAATGAGTCCAGTCCTACTCGGATCTGATTAAATTTTTTTATGCCTTGTGGTGACAGTAAGATTACTTCACACTAGAGAAACTGGTATTCCGCAGGTGCAGTTTAGCACGTATGAAGTGGTGTCTATTTGGAGTAGTGGAAATGAGTCATAATTGGTAGTGACATTCAACCGACGGTAACCAAAACAGAGTCTAGTAAAGCCATCATTTTTCTTATTAAGACACTAGGTGATGCCCAAGGAGAGGAGGATGGCGTGACAATCTTTCTCCTTAACATCTCACCGATCGTAACGCTTAGTTGTGGCTGATAATCGACTGGGATTCTATGAGATGCTTGGCAAGGTGGGATAAGATCCCCAGTTTCGGTGGCGTGTTGTACAATGCTTGTGCACCCATGATTGTGTCCGCCATCAAATATATAGTTGAATATTTGAATAGAAGAAACAATGTCAGGGCGAATCTCATCTGTTAGATGGGTTTAAAGAAATTTTATCAAGTGTTCGTGGCATACTAACACTTGATACTAAATCCGGTTGACAGCTAGGTAAAAAAAGTGCGAGGGCAGAGTATATCTCGATATGCTATCTGCTAGGATTTAAAGTGCTGTGACGGGCAGTTACGAAGTTGACGCCTAAGATGATGTCCCCGGCAGTTTGTAAACATACTAGGAATTAAAACTGCGCATTCAGACGATGTAATCCTAACTGAAATGCGGTTGTAGCATGCATGTTTACTTGTGCCCCATTCACTGCTCTAAGAATGGTATGACAGTGCTCAATTTTCAGTTATGTGGCCAGAAGAATAAACTACCACATGTTTATCATAGACATGGATATGCTTGTGTCTTTCAGGACTTATGATTTTCGTCCATCGACGGTGCCGGTTATAGAGATAGGAGTAACATTAGAGGAAAACACAGAACGATTGTAGTTATGGGGCATTCCCATTTACCATATTTTATCGTGATTGCAACCCTGTGCTTTCTTAACGAGTCGGTGACAGTGATAGCAGTTTAGGAGGCCGGAAACCCTAATTCCTTCGCGTCCACATTTGTGTGAGCTGGTCTGTGTATGGTGGCAGCAGCGATGCCTGTGGAAGAGATTACATGAAGTTGCCACACCTGCCGGTCAGAGAGTGTCAGGAATTCATCTGCTTCAGATTCACAATGCTGGCCGCAAGTATTCGAAGGAGGTGGGCACGGAAATCACAGTGCATCAATCCTTCCATGAATTAAGCACAAACCATATTATATGTGGCTGTTGCATCCCCAGGAATTTTTGCGCGATGCCCGTTCGGTCTGAAGAAGATTGAAGTAATCCATGGGGCTCTTCAGGCTGTTGTCAGCGCACAAATAGATTCATTGCCGCGTTTCGCAGACTCAATTCCTAGTACAAACATGCGCCAAGTATTTTCCAGTTGTGACTGTCCTAGTTCGCGCTTCGAAACCCCACAACTTTAGCTCGCATAAAAGAGTACTCAGAGAGGACGTCCAGGATATATTCATAATAGTAACAGGGCCAAACTAGGTACAGGGAAGTTTGTATGCGTTGTTCCGATACTGCGTAGTTAGCGTTAGGGTGGGAAGCTGGCAGTTTGTGAATAGTAACGAGTCGTGGAACGATCGGAACTTATTCCTATAGGAAAATTTCTGGTGAAGCAGAATCTGATGGCAATTCCATGTGTATCCGGCAGATTTGTTACCTCCGATGCCAGTCTCCACTGTGAAGAGTGAAATTCATACAAATTACGAAAGCAAGACATGAGCTGAGCAGATAACATATATCCAGACAGAATCAAATCAAGTATTATATAACGACACTGATGCTGACACTGAAATAATAATAATAATGGCTTTATTCCAAAAAGTGGACATAGATGAGTCAACGGAACATAATGTTGAAATACATCGTTTTCACACTGACACAAACGTCAAGAGCCCGAAACCATCAAAACCCATCCCACTGGTGTTCCATCCATCCCCTTATAAGTCAGTTACTCCTCAGTCTGACAATCCATCCACTGTCAAGCACTACTCAAACGTAGCTAACCAAGTTAGCAAGTTTTCTAGGCGTTATGACAAACGTCCCATTTCCATTAAGAAAACTAAAGCGCATGAGGTGTCCAAGCAACAGAAACCCTACATGGCATGTGCTGGCTGCCCTGTTAGCCATCATCAACCAGTTGATCATAATAAAAGGGAAAACGAAGTAAATAAATTAAATACTGAAACCGGAGTAAGAAAGCCCTTTGATATGATAGAGGCGAAAGCGCCTCTGAGCCATCATTCTAAGAGAAAGTCAAATATGATAGACCAAGCTCCTAGAGGTAGGCCTAATTGGTGTCAAGTGGAAAGCCAATTATATCCTACCACTAATTCTAGACAAACAGCACAGCGAGGTAGTAGGTATTATTCTGCTCATCCACTACGTAAACCCATTGTTAGCCAACCCCCTTCTAATGTTCTATCAACTGAAAGTTATAGAAAATCCCCCAAACATCGGCCACAGACCACATTTAGCAAGCCAACAGAACCCACTCATACATCCTATGCATCTAGTAGGGAGCATGTGCCAATTTCTGCACAAAACTTGCTATGGTTTGATGACTACCCGAAACAAATACCAACACTTCATTCTTGTACTGGCAACAAATTATCGAATACTCATATCGGTTATACTTTCGGGCAGGATTTTCACCAGCGCCAGTTAACAGAAATACCTGGCATCATGCATATAGCACGCATGATATCAGATCAATTCTTTGCCGGCATAGCGAACAGTCTACAGCTAGGGCAAGGCATATTTCCCGGGAGATAGCTGACACAGTGTCGACACCAAATGAGTCTAATAACATGCATATAGAGGATACTCATGGATTATTTTATCAAGATGTTGTCCACTCACTGAAACCACATAATCAGTGTTTATCTATTATCCTAGTAAATACGAGATCAGTTCTAAGCAAACACTTAACACTAAGTACATTAGCTTCTATATGCAGACCGTCATTGATTACGATCACTGAAGCCTGGTGCACAAGTGATATCTTTAATGATAGCCTAAGAATTGATCAATACAACCTTTTTCGGGGGGACAGACAGAGATGTCGTGGGGGTGGAACACTAATTTGCTGTGAACAATCCTTGTGTGCAACCCAGTTCAGTAACTCAATTCTGCCACAACTCAATGACTCGATCTGGGTTGAAATAAAAGTTGTCAGAAGTAAACCTATACTTGTGGGTTGTGTGTACCGACCCCCTTCATCCAACAGGGAATATGATAATATACTCAGCAATGTTTTTAATGTCACAGCCAATTTTCCCTACAGTTATAAAATTATTGGAGGTGATTTCAACATGCCAGAAGTATCATGGTCTTCAATCCGAGGACCCCAAAGGGATGATAATCTCCTGAATTCCATCGTCACAGGAGGGTGGACAAAACACATAAATTCACCCACTAGATCCGCAAATATCCTAGACCTTATTTTCACGAACAACATCTACAGTACATGTGGGACATGAATTTCCAGGGAGTGACCATAAAATAGTAGTGTGTTCTTTTGACATCTTTCCTGAAACAAAACGCAGAGATGAAGCTGGCCAGACACCTATGAGATTGTACACACATGCTGACTGGGACTTGTATTGGCACCTGATTAGATGTTCTAATTGGGACTCGTACTTTTCGGCCTCAAAAGCCTCTGGTTGGCCACCCATCCGCACACCTCTTGAAATGCTCCCATATGACCGGGCGTCTTACATAGCCTCTCCTGGGGAAGTCCTACTCACTGCCTTCACGTGGCGGAAGTGTTTTTCACCAAAGTGAGAGGGCGAAAGCAGATGCCCGGCGCTCTTCACCGGGTTGACTGTCCATTGGATGACAGTCTAGGGGAGATGGCTAAACCCTGATTCCAAACCTCCAACGACTGGCGTATGAAGCTCACTGGAGCTCACCGGCAGACGTATGGACAAAGGGCTTGTTGGATGTCCTGGATGTCTGGCCCCATTCAAAAAGGCGTATTAACCGAACTCCGGTCACCGGCTGCCAATGGATAGTGAATTCCCTACTCCACTCCTACTGCCTTGTAGGTCACACTTGGTTGTGTAAAGGCTAGAGCTGCACTCTCAAACAAAAGGCCGAGCGATTCTGGGGACATCACTCGTACCAAATTCCCATGAAACTTCATAAACTCTCTTACAAACGACTCTCACCATGCCTGGGCAGCGATGATTCGAGATGTTCATGAAGCCGGCTCATCCTCCCGTAGGAGATAGCCGAAGTAAAGTAAAGTAAGTAAGTAATGAGTCCTTAGAGGCAATTCTTAACAACTTTTATCAGAATATTAACTCAATTCATGACGTCATTGTACCTGAGAAGATTCTTAGCTTCAGATTCCCCCAAATCGATTATATTCCGACATCGTTTAGGAAAAGTCTACGAAAGCACTCAATAAAATACTACAGATATCATGACTTATCATCGTTAATTGCTATTACATCCTTTCTCAATAGAATTGAAGAGTTGAGAAAAATAGGCCTCAGAAACAAAGAAATGCGAGCCATTCAGGCTCCGCATAACTCAGGAGAAATAGCCAAACTTTTCAAAAGTAGGTTGACGAACTTCAAAACAGCTAATCCTAAAATATTACACTTAAACGGGATTGCTTACGAAAATGCTGAAGTGATATGTGAACTGTTTAGCAAGCACTTCGCCGGATTATACACCTTAGAGAACGATGAGGTCGTGGATTTCCCACGTAAAACAGACGAATGTTTAAGTGACATACTTTTCACCACACGAGATCAATAAAGCTGTTGCAAATCTTAAGCTTAGTAACACTATTGGTCCAGATGGTATATCTTCCATTCTGTTGAAAGACGGTGGTAGTGACATGAATTTACTCATACTCAAGTTATACTCAATTTCACTAAGCGATGGGACATACCCTACCTGCTGGAAGAAGTCTTATATTGTACCTATCCATAAATGCGGGCCTATAAGTGATATCAACAACTATAGCCCCATCAACATCACGTCTGTAGCTTCACGTGTAATGGAAAAGATAGTAAAGACTCAAATCATTCAGTACTTGCTGTCAAATGACCTAGTATCCCCATCCCAATACGGTTTCTTAAGTAGGAGGTCGTGCATTACTTGCCACTTAGATTATTTTGACTACATTACACAATGCATTGATAATGGGCATTCGGTAACAACATTATTTCTCGACGTTAGCAAGGCCTTCGATAAAGTCCCACATATCAGACTACTAACAAAACTCCAGTCCTACGGAATAACCGGAAAACTTGTCAAATGGATAAGTTCTTTTCTCACAGGAAGAGAGCAATTAGACAAAATCAACCACCAGCTGTCTTCATCGAAGCCGATAACTAGTGGTGTAATACAGGGTAGCGTTCTTGGCCCTATTCTATTCCTCTTATTCATAAATGAAATAGTCTCTGTAATCAGTATGGCAAGCCATACCTCTTTGCAGATGATCTCAAGATAGTATATGATTATGGGTACGATGATATGAGCGTCGAAAGCAAAATCCAACATGACTTAAACAATCTAGGCGATTGGAGCGAAAAGTGGCAACTGACTTTCAACCCAGACAAGTGCGGTATAGCCCACCTTGGACGCTGGAAACTGAGAATGTGCCTATATATGTACAGTAAGCTCCTCTCAAAACTGAACACAGTCACAGACCTCGGCATACCATGCTCAGATCTAACCTTTTCCGATCATGCGAATAAGGTTGTATCTGACTGTAAACGACTTATTGGCTTTGTACTGCGTAACTTCTACACCCAAGAAGCAAGATTAGCTATATATAGAACATGTATCCGCCCCAAACTTGAATATTGTGCTCTCCTGTATAGTAACCTAAGGTCTGCAAACCGAAAAAGAATCGAAAGTGTTCAGAGATTCCTAACGAAACGCATAACAGGGTTTGACCAACAAGTGGGATATGTTGACAGGTGTATGCGTCTGAATTTAGAACCTCTGTGGTTAAGGAGAGTGAAGTGCAACTTATTTCTACTATTCAGAGTCATTAGGAAACATTGTTATAGTAACTCATCCATAACGTGGGAAAATATTAAATCATATCAGCTGCGAAACCACGACTACCTTGTCAAGGTGGCTACCCACAGAAAATCCATTAGGGCAAACTTTTTCACCATTAAATATTGCACTCTTTGGAACCAACTACCATCTGAAATTAGATGTTGTGAAAACCCCGATAGGTTCAGACGGAGCCTAGAAAGACACATTAACATGTCCACCCTAGCTTGTCTAAAAGACCACAACTGTTGGTAAAATGGTAAGTGAAAGCCGGTCCAGTCTTCAGCTCAGTCAGTTACATATAACTCGACTCTACTACTTACGCAGCGAACGTTTAACTAATTCACTGATTTTCCTTTCTGTATAGACTTCAATAAGTCATGTTAATATAAGTACTTCTAGAAACAACTATATTAGCAACCACACCTTTTAATATTTTACATATGTATATACAGTTAATAATACAGTGCTATTTTTTGTGTCTGAATGACTTTACTCAGCCAATAACCACCTTTTCTCATACACCTTCCTAAAACGTATAATCTTTATAATATTTCGCAGTATTTCTAACATTATATAAGTTGAAGAGTTACTTTGCAATGTCTAATGCGCACCGTATGAAAATCGGTCAATGAAAATTTAGCATAACTAGCTCTGTTAACCGGCTGTTTTCTTATATAATAATTATTATACATAATTTTATCACTAATTGTTCCACTACACTTTTTACTCTGCTAAATAGACTACAACTTAGTTGCTGTAATACTAGCTACTTCTATACATTATACTTCTTAAACGCAATTTCCTAGGCGTTTGTTACAAATATATTATTAGTATTGTTAGTACTATTTTTGAGTTGAAATGACTATCTTCAGTCAACAGTTACCCATTTTCATATAATTTTCTAAAAAATTCATAATGTTAAAATTATGTAGTATTTTTTCCATTATATAATTGATGAGTCACTTTGCAATGTGTAACGCACACCATATAAAATCGGTCGTGAAAATTTAGCATAACAAGTTCTGCTAACCAGTTGCCTTACTCAGGACCACTTTACATAACTTTATCACTAATTGTTTCACTATTCGTATCACTCTGATAAATAGAATATAACTTAGTTGCTCTAATATTAGCTATTTTTATACTTCATAACTCTTAAGGGAAACCTAATTTCTTAGTCTTTTGTAGTAACCCACCTGTTCACTAGTATGATGATAATATTGCTAACAATGTCCTCTGGTATTATTGTGCCATGTGACCTAATGGGAAGCACTTGTCATGAAAGCTGTTAATGAGCAGCATACTGTATGATTGAGATGGAGTCAAAACAATCTAATATTACAACCAATGCAATATTACAGCTACAGTCATTGCAAAAGGTCTCAGAGCTTAATGTCAAAAAAGGAGGAAGGGTGGTGCATGCTGATCAGCAGATATGGTAGTGGTCACAAATGTGAATCGCTGCCATCTGTAGGACAGCAACATGCATTATTTTGGCAGCTCGAGAATTAAACATGAGTTTAGATACTGAATGTATAAAAAAATATAAAAAATTAGACTTTAAAAAAATTTAAAAAAAACTAAAACAATAATGACTGTACAGATTTAACTTATAAAAAAAAATTTACTTTCGCTCCTAACATCTACAAGCCTGCTCAGTTTCTTGTCAAGATGCTACCCCATGGGCCATACACAAGTTCGCCAGACATCCTACAGGTCACCATATCCAACACGTTCTAATCCTTCAAGCCACTTCTCTCTGAAATGTCACTTATATACTTCACGATAATCCTTCTTCCTAATTACTATTATACTCTATTTTATCTCAACTTCCTAGGACTTTAATAAAGCTGAAATTTTCTTTCTTTTTCTCATTTACACTCTTCTCTTGCATAAAGTTCGGTTGCTCTGATGATAAAAAACAACACTCATGTTTGAGAATAACTTTATTTTCATAGAAAACATCATAGTTTTCCACGGTAAGACCAATATGGTTAACATCATACATTGCAAATGTGCACCATCATATCAAGTACTGTATAGCTTATTCTTGTAAATATACTTCCAATAATGTATTATTGATGATTGCATTTTATACCACTTTGTAGCTGTGCAGGATATTCTCCTATTCCTGAAAGAGCGTTCAAGCACGTGGGGTCACAGTACTCACTCAAATATATGTTGTTTATCGATAGGACATTACTATCATCAGGAAATGGAACGAAGTATGGGTTGTCGCTCAAATTCGATGGAGACCTTCGTGAAAGATTTACAAATTAACAATTATAAGAATCTGTTCCGATTGCTTGTACTATAATTCAACAATTTCAACCTTTTTAAAAAGTGATAATGTATGCTAATTCACAATTGTAATTCGTAACATAATTGATTGTGCCTGTAAAAATGGCATGCATTTCATGTAAACTTACCCGTTTATACGAAATATAAATTATTATTATAGTGACCACTTCGACATTCTATCGTGTCTCTCTCTGGTGTAGAAGAATATCCTTACTGAATGGCAGACTGTCTATATGCTGTTTATTTTTTTTATTACAGCTTGATTCCACACCGTACGTTTGGTACAGGTATGGAATTTCCAGCATGTGATATCGGTAGCCCAAATTTTGCAGGCCGATCATGGATATCAGGTGTGCGTCGGCAGGGGATCGAACCCCGTACCATGTGCATGGTTGGCGAGAGTCCTAACAACTGTGCCACCGACGCATAGCTGGAGAAAAACCCGTTGAGGAATGCACGGAGGAGCGATAAGCCAGCAAGCACTGGGGCAGGACGTCGTCCCAGGTGTTTTCCGGAGCGTTATGCAGAAAGGCACGGAGAAGATTCTTGATGGTTCTGTTGGTGCGTTCCGCCAGCCCATTACCTTGTGGATGGTAGGCCGTCGTGTGCGTTTTCCGAACGGTAAACGTATTGCAGATGAGGTTACTCTCGAAAGCAGCGCCTTGGTCGGAGTGTAGGTAAAGGAGGGCACTAAAACGGGATACCCACGTATTAATGAAAGCGCGACTGATCGTCAGGGCATCCTGTTGTTGCAGGGGGACAGCCTCGCACCACTTTGTGAAGTAGTCTACCATAACGAGTATGTAACGATTATCGCGTCTCGACGCTGTGACTGGCCCCATAATAGCTATCCCCACTCGGTGATTGGGAGCCTCGGTTAACATCGGAACCAATGGTGCTCGCGAAACTGGATTAGCCTGCTTAATTTGTGCACATGTAGCGCAATTTCTGCAGGATTCAGTGACGTCATGATGAAGTAGTGGCCATCAAAAGCGTTGACGGACAGCGTGTTCGGTTCTTCGTTGGCCAGCGTGACCAATTTGCTGTGTACGAGATGTATTACCTCCGGGACCTTCAGACGTGGCACGAGAAGGCGAGGTGACAATAGCGGTTCGACTATATACAAGACGTTATCAATCAGGCGTAGCATACCCCACTTACCACATATGCATTGGGTTGCGTCAGACAGACTCTGTAGTTCTTTAATCGACGGTTTAACGTTCCCGTGAAGCTGTCGTGAGTAAACAAGTTGGATGTTGGCGTCAGCCGCCTGCAGTGCTGCCAAATCAAATTCTAGGCCTGTATTTAGTATAGCATTTACCGGGGAAACGTAAGGTGGCAGACGGGAGAGGGCATCAGCGTTAGCGTGCCGGGATCCAGGGCGATACTCACAGGTAAAACTGAACTCCTGTAACCGCTCCTGCCAGCGAGCAACCTGGCCTTCGGGTTCGCGAAAAGTTTGAAGCCACTGCAGGGCACGATGGTCAGTGAGTGCTGGAAATGGGCGTCCGAGAAGATAGTGGCGGAAATGTTTGAGAAAATGGACGAGGCCCAGCATCTCTCGGCGTGTCGTGGAGCACCGGGTTTCACGTTTGTCCAGCTTACGGCTAGCATATGCAATAACCCGTTGTTGACCATCAAGCGCCGTTTGCATCAGTATCTAAAATGAAGGACCCAGCGGATGGAGGCGTGTCAGGAAATGCGAGGATGGGTGCTGACATGAGGCGTTTCTTCAACTCGTTAAAAGCGTTTTGGCACTAACTAGTCCACAAAAATTTTCGACCCTGTACCGTTAAGCGATGCAGGGGTGACGCTATAGTGGCGAACGCGGGGACAAAACGACGATAGTACGACGCTAAACCCAGGAAGCTGCGAACGTCTTTACTACACTGCGGTACGGGCCAGTCAGAGATGAGGCGAGTTTTCGCTGGATCTGTCTGGATGCCATCTGGTAAAATACGGTGACCCAAGAAAATAACTTCTTGTTGAAGAAAGGCACAATTAGACGGTTTCAACTTTAAGCCAGCAGTTCGTAAGTGTTTAAAGATAGTGCGCAGTTTATCTATGTGCTCCTCCGGGGATTTTTCCGTGGACAAGGATATCGTCAAGATAGATTAAACATTGGTTTGGAACCAACCTATCCAGTACAACTTGCGTCAGCCGTTGAAAGTGGCGGGGGCATTACACAAACCAAAAGGCATGGTGCGAAATTCGTACAACCAAGTCGGGAGTATGAAGGCAGTTTTTGGGCAGTCGTCCGGGTGTACTTCAACTTGCCAGTACCCAGATGCTAAATCTAACGTGGAAAACCATTTCGAGCCGCTCAGTGCGTCGAGAGTAGAGTCAATGCGAGGGATCGGGAAGGAGTCGCGCCTCGTCACAGAGTTCAGTTTGCGATAGTCGATGCACATACGGAGAGATCCATCTTTCTTTTTAACTAACACAATAGGTGATGCCCATGGGGACGAGGAAGGTACGATGATCTTCTTGTCTAGCGTGTCCTGTAACAACCTTTCTAGTTGGGGCTGATAATGAACAAGGATGCGTCTGGGTGGCTGGCGCAAAGGTGAGTGGCTACCAGTGTTAATACGGTGCTGCACAATATTAGTACGTCCAGGGCTGTCCCCCTCGTCAAAGACGTCTAAAATGTCCCCAAGTAACGCTAGCATTTGGTCCCGGACGGTGGCTGGGACGGATGGGTTGAGTGAGACTTGATTAAGAATAGAAGAAACGGTGAGAGTGGGCTTAATAAGAGGTGGTTGCTGAGAGCTGTCTAGAAGTATCGGCGTTGCATCGAGGGTGACCTGATTGTGAGAAAAGTCTATGACAGCAGAGTGTGCAGTAAGAAAATCGACGCCGAGGATCAGGCCCCATGTGATTTCGGGACAGATGAGAAAACGGTGATCGACTACTAGGTTCCCCAGGTGTAGCTGTAGGTTGGTGACTGCTTGGGCATCTATTTTAGCGCCATTCGCCGTGGAGACAGGGGGGATAGTGGGTCAACCGGTGCAGGGGGATGTCAGTACTAGGGACACTGATGCCCCGGTATCCAGTAAGATCCTAACTTGCATACCATTAACAAGTCCCCAAAGAGTGAAAGGTTCCTTATTATATGAAAAGGTAGACAAATTGTTAAAAAGGGACTTACTATTTTCCCGGGGGCGGTTGTGGCCACATTTGCGAGCCTTCTTTCCATAGCGTAGGCAATAATGGCAATGGCTACGGGTGGTATCAGCATCTGGGTGCCTCTGGGACCGCGTTAAGTTGCGAGGGACGGTAGTCAGTGCAGCTGCGGTCGATGCCGTTGGAACTGGGCAGAAGGAGTTGCTGGCTGATGCTGCAGTGTCGCGCTCGGCGTCCATGAACCGCAAAATGACACGATGCAGTTCAGTTATGCTCGCGGGAGGGTGTCGAAGCAGGTCCGTTCGGAGGTCACCGGGCAAAACCCCTTCGATGGAACGTGTCCGCACCAGGCGATCTTCGTGGTTGAGGTCTTCATTATCATCCACCCCAGCTGCCATAAGTTGTAAGGCATGGAAGTACTCTAGGGGACTTTCCCTGGATAATTGTCGACAGCTGAAGAATTTTAGGAGAGCATGGTCGGAGCCCAATTGTAGATCAAAACAGTTGTTCAGGATTCGCCAGTTTTCCAGCATGGATTTGGTGTTGCTGAACCCGGCAGCATCGGCACGCGCGTAGGCATCCTCGGAGAGGGCATTGAGGACATGGAGGAAATGGTGGGCTGGTGGAGAGATGCTGAGGAATGCCTGGATGCGCTTCTTCCAGCGGGGGTAATCTGATGACAGCTGCAGCGTTGGGGGACGGGGGAACGCAGGCACAGTAGGCGTGGTGATGGCACTTTCTTCTGGGAATAGCTTGGGGAGGCCATAATCTGATGATGTGTCCATGTTGACTGCAGAATTGAACACCTTCGACACCGTCATATTCGCGAACTGCGCAAAGACAGTATGGTAGTGCTCAAGTTTTCCTCCTCCTGAAACGTCAACTGTCGGCAGGACTTTCTAACGGACACCTGATTTATGGATGTCTGAAACCATAGGTTTCTTTGTCAGTCGCCGACTATCGACAAACTCTTGTTCTCCTCGACTGGTATGTTGATATTCTTTAGGTGGATAGGACTTTTTCGGCAGCTCACCTAGAGTAGAATGGTTTATGCAGTGTGTTTGAGTGTGACGGGTTTAGTGCAGCTGTCCTGTGCACACTCCTACTTTTTTCATGACAATGTAGTGAAAATGATATTATTGTGTTCGAATGCGTAGATAAATGCTCTACTCCTTCTATAGCGGCGAAGCATTGGATAAGGACATCGGGGCGCATTTTCGCAAGAACTTTATTTAGTGCCATTATATCTGGCCTTACTTGTAAGTTCGATTATGGTGAATCTTTTTTAGAAAAGCTGTAACACGGAGTTTTAACATGGGCACAAGTATGCATACTTGAATGGCGAATTCACACAAAGCACAGAAGAATTATAATGTGATCTTTCAATCGATTCTCCCTTTGATCCCCTACCTAGGCATCTCTCCGAGATTCTAGTAACTGACCTGCAAATCACAGTTGTTTGGAAGTTTGATATCAGTGTGTGCAGCCACGGGATCTACGGCGGTTCATCAAGGTAAGTAGAATTAGCGTACTGCTTTTCAGGTTGAATACGTTGGTTTCGTTAGCCAACTTCTTCTAAGGAAGCATCCTTAGATGGATACAATTCAGTATATGTACCGAATTACTTAGCACATTAAAAAGCAAAGTCAGCTTCCTTACTTCATCCGAGGCTTTCTGATTAACAAAATCAGTCACTTAAATTCGAACATGTGGTAAAATGATATTCAGGAATTCTAGGTAACACTGCAGAATTTGAAAGCAAGATGACGTATCTTCCGAAAATTTGACGGATTTAAACCCATGTTGAATTTACAACAACCCTCGATACCTGGATATTGTTTATATTTTACTCATGCTCAATGTTAGAGTTCATTGAAAGCAAAAAGTGCGCTGTTTCGAAGGTTTGATTAACACCAATGAGATGCCGCTTGCTCACTTAGGTCAACCATTTCTGAAGGCAAGTGATATTAGTGAGGAGGTAAGTCCTTCAAATTCATAAAATTATAGAAAGACAAAGTGTATTTCTATAGATGAGTCACCGGATGAGACGTGTCAAAAAGTTAGTTTAATTTTAATGTTCGATAACTTCTAGGTTGACGTTTCTGAGGTTGAAGTCAATATTGAGAACTTAGCCCAAAAGTCAGAGAAAGTTGACGCCTCGTGCTTTGATTTACTTTATGTTATTGGTCAGGGATCATTCGGAAAGGTACGCTGAACTTCACTAATCACTAATTACCTTAAGGTCTTCTTGGTTAGGAAAAACAATGGCAGTGATAAAGGTACTCTGTATGCGATGAAAGTCCTTAAAAAGGCAGTGCTGAAAGGTTAGCTATTTGGATATCGTAATCGAAATTGTAGTGCGTGATAGAATCAGGACGAAGTTGGAAAGAGACATATTAACTAGAATTAAACATCCTTTTATAGTAGACTTGCATTATGGTATGTTCATTGCTCTAACCTAACTATATAAGCCTTCCAAACTGAGGGAAAAGTTTACTTGATTTTAGAGTTCCTTCGAGGTGGTGATCTTTTCTCTCGTTTGTCAAAGGAGGTAACTGTATAATCTCATGTTATATTTTATTTTGCAGTACATGTTTACAGAGGAAGACGTGAAGTTTTATTTGGCTGAAATCGCATTGGCCTTAAATTACTTACACAACAATGGGATAGTTTATCGGGATCTCAAGCCCGAAAAGTAAGAATACTTGGGAAAATTATTTTTAGTTAATATGTTGTGATCAGGAGTATTTCGCATAACTTCCAAACATTTACTTGTAAATAATTTTTTGCCTATGACAGTGTGTACTACTTTGACTGAATCACTGAACTTTATATTGGCTTATATATAGCTACTGAATATAGATGTGTTTAATGCTTGATTAAATTCATAACACTGATATTTCACAAATTTTGGTAAGAAATTATTGACTAGCCTAAATGAGAGGCTGCTCACTGCATGTAAATACAGGACAGTCATGCGAGAATATTGAAGACCTATGCTCATATCATTTTATGAGAAAAAATACATGTCTTGCCTAGTACGTCTAAGATCCTAAGTTATATGGTGTTATTGAGACTCAGTATGGAGCCGAGAGTCCTTTAACCAATTTTATTACAGTGCACTTATTTGGCTATGGGACTGGTCTCCTCAAATTTCTAATTCGCTTGGGATGTTACAACATCCTTTATTAACTAATTTCTAACAAAATGTCATGTTGTGTAATCTTCCGCTCTAACGTGATATCAAGTGACTCACCAGAAGATGTTTACATATGAAGTGATTTGTTGTGTCCTACTTTACAACTGTACAACATGGTTTGTATAGAGTAGGAGACATAAATGGATCAAGGCTTTTTGACTATAAGTTTCTTATTTCAAGTCATACGAAGTTACCTGTTAAGTAACATTAGAGAGGAAAAATATGCAAAATGATTAGGTTGTTCGCCTCCATCAGTTGAAGTGACCGGAATATGTTTTATACTGACTGACTCAGGTTTCCACAAGTGGTGCTAATTTAAGTAAGTTCATAATAACTAAAAGCAAGAGATGTTAAAACAAATACAGTTTCAGTTTATTTAGTGTTTGGTTGTTGATTTATAGTATATAGAGTGATTTAGATTGTTTCACTTAAATCCCAAGGATGGTACAGGCTAATATTCTGGGGTTCTTGTTAAGATGTCTCAGGATATTTCACACTTACATCATTGAGTTTGCTGCCTATCACCCCCGAAGTTCTGGAATCTGCAATAATATTCGTTCGTTTATTTTCTTTATAACACTTATGCAGTCTGTTGTAGTAATTATTTTTACTTTGTTGGCAGTATGGCAACATGAACTAATGTGCTTTAGGGAAACATTTTGTGTTTATTTGATTTTCTCCTCCTTTTGGAAGCGAGGTCGTGAAGTGATATTTTGAAAGGTAGACTACGTGTTATCATTTGCATCCAAAATACCAGAATCAAATGACACTCAGACAGATTCATATTCCAAGTGTAGTTGGTAGAATTAGTTCTTAATGTCTAGGACTCTAAAGTTTAACGTGTTGTTTATTGTGGCCTATGTATTTGGCTGTGAAACCTGTAATAGGTCTTAAATGTTATCGTTTTTATTCGTATGTATACACGTATATTTGTATATACATATATGTGTAAAACGACACTAAGATATATCCTGTTTGTAGGTTAAAAGTAATCTAAGATTTAATAAGTGAGAAGTCGAAGACACCAAACTGTGTTTAGTTATGGCTTTTTTAGTGTTCAGTACCAGTAGAAAACCCAAATAACAACCACAACAAGACAAATTCAAAATCAGAACTTCCTAGGGCTGTATACATGTAGCTTTCAGAACTTGTTCGTCTGTAAATATAGCTTGCTACTTTGTTAAATTGCATTGCTTTTAAAGACCTAAATCACTGAATAACGAATAATAAATCCCAATGATAAACACCGCTATAATACAGTTTAGGTAATATTATGCTTATACGGTAATCGCTAACATTTGGTTTTCTCTGAATTCGAAAGGGCATTTTGCTTATATTTCTGGTTACGGAGCGAAGTGAACCAAGTAAATGACTCTTCATGCTTAAAATAAAGTTTATTTCATAAGGAAAGTCAAAGCAGGTAATTAATCGTAAGAAACGAGACTATCCACTATATCACAGAGTTTTCTATTTAGGTTGGACTGAAATTGTCGACACTACTTTATTGTTGCTGAAAATGCCAGCTATGAATGCTTAGATGCTATTTGACGGTGAACGGATGCATAACCGCATTACTCATATCACAAAGCAGTAATGAAATATGAGAGTATAGAGCATTACTTTTAGAACTATACTTGTATCGTCCCTCGAGAGTGATTGACGTTTGTGTCATGTTTTAAGTTTAAATGCATTTATCTAAGAAATATATTAGCAAATTAAAACAGTGCATTAAAAGATTTCAGTGAATACAGAAATTTAACCTAGTCAACGCCAGATTATTTTATCAAAGGCAATGTTCCTGCTTCAAAGGTAAAAAAGCTTGACATTTCATTTACCTGATTTTTGAAGAAAATCAAAGTCGAATCAAGTGTTTGACTCGTTTCTCGTGATAAACCATGCTGAAATTTCATTTCTACTGTGACTTTTACATTTTTACTGAATAGGAGGCCACATATTGACTTCATTTATTGCCAAATAAAAGCCTTACAAATACAGGTGATAACTGAAGATTCTATCAGATTCCTAATTTAAAATTTTGTATCAAGGTATTTTGAACAAAGTTAATCGTAAATGCTTGAAAGTCCCGGAAACAGTACTGATCTCAGGGACAAAAAGACGAGAATATAATTAGAAAGATACATGGGTGAATAAGTGATTTATGCGTAGACTTCCAAAATTTTAAGATATGTATTATCAGAAAAACACAGCTCACACAAAACTCTCACACTAATATCCAACCTTCAAGATGCATATTCTTCACTCTCAAGTTATAGTGCAAGTGAATCTGAACGGCTAAGATCGTTCCAGTCCAACACTGTCATTACTTTTAAACTCGTAATCACATATGTATGCAACAGCCAATAAATGCTTCATCTTACAAATTGTTTAATTCTGCTTGTCTATTTTCTTATTTCAATTCAAATAACTAAGTATTTTGCTCAATGAAGAAGGTCATGTACGACTGACAGATTTTGGTCTGTCTAAAGAGTCAATTTTTGAATCTGCTGGCGATCGAACGTACTCATTTTGTGGGACAGTGGAATATATGGCTCCAGAAGTTGTTAATAGACATGGACACGGTACAGCGGCTGATTGGTGGAGTTTCGGTGTGCTTATGTATGAATTACTTACTGGCATGCTACCTTTCCATAGTGAAAATCGTAAAGATACAATGCAGATGATTTTAAAGTAAGTCTCCTGGTTAATTTGTCAATGAGGAATTTCCTTTTTTTGATAATACACGATTAACACACACACAAAAGAAACTTCTCCACCCCCTCCTACTACCGTGGGTTTAATTTCAAGTTTATCTGTCATCAACATTTTGTTATCAAATTTTTTTGCAATCTTCGTATAATAATTTTTAGTAACTAACCCATTCAATCTTTTCACCTATTATCTAGTTTATTTTCATAATTGTCTCCATACTCCTTCAATAACATCTAATCTTTCTAAACATGTCTATATTACGTAACCCTACTCACATCTTACCAATCTTCACCCCAGTTAGTTACAACTTTGATTATTAATCACACATTTTAATTTCTTTATTATTTTGATGATGTAATCAACGACCCACACTAACTGTTATTTTGATTTTGATTTTGACAAACCTAATGTACACACACACACACACACAAAATAATTGTATATATTTGCGAGTGTACAGCTAAGTGAATGAATTCGCCGAAAAGAGATAGTTTTATCTTTAGCTTATCGATTTATAAATGATTTGACTACTGTCTAGTCTGGTCCTGGAAAAAACAACTTGGTAATAAGCTGCATTTTTGTAAGTGTAAGATTGATGTCAATTACTGAGAATGAAATAGTACTTAGTATAACACTAATCTAAACGTCTTTGAATTACTGATATCATCTGATATTTCTAGTTATCAATAATACAAAATAGGCTATGTGTTCAACTATATTAGCACTATTCAGTTATTTGAATAGTTTAGTTGTGTAATTTAATTATGTTTCGACAACAGGAACTTCTACTGTTTGATATTTTTTAGAGCTGTGTTTGCTGCATATATATATATATATGTATGTATATATATGTATATGCTCAAAAAGAGTTGTTACTACCTGGAATAAGTTTGTACGCCTACAACATATTTCGTTTGCCATTGTTTACTTTGTTATTATTATTATTACTACTTTACTTGATCTATTCACGAGTTAAATATAAATCTATACGAAGAGATCAGCTATCTTGTTTGATTAAAATTTTGTAGCAAATGAACTAGGTAGGTTTTGAATTCTATTCAAAATGATAATTCCATTATGGATAAAAGTTATTTTGATAAAGCTACACAGTATTATACAGTAATACTTATTGATGACGTTACGAACACAATTTATCGCTCATTATCATCTCATGATCACCCTGATAAATAAATTGTGCTCTAAACGTCATCAATAAATATTACTGTATAACACTGTGTGACTTTATCATCAAAATAAATTTTATTCATAATGGAAATATACTCTACCACACTGCCGAAGTTTTATCCTTATATTAAAAGGATAATATTTATCTACGCAGGGAATTTAGTGCCTTCCTAATACTTACTTGTTCAATATCATGCGAGCCAGTATATATTCTTCACACCTATTTTTCATTCCTTTACGTTCCCAGTAGAACATAGGGCTTCAAGCTAGGACTTTGAAGTTAAGGTAGTAGTGTTGTTTTATGTTTACAAGATGGGTTTGCTAGCTTCATCCCCAACCTTCCCCATTTACCAGTCTTATTACTGGCTTAGCAAGGCAAATGAGTGTGTCGGCCGGGGATCGAATCCAAACCACATGCGTAATTGGTGAACATTCTACCGCTGTGCCACCGACGCTCATACAAATTTAATCATATAATATTATGATCCTTCCTTCAAAAAAGTTTTCCTTTACGCTTTTAAATAATTTATTATACAGAGAGAAGTTGATAAGATTTCATATGTAGTAAAAGTGAATTTTTCTAAATTCAGTTTGCTCTTAAGAATATATTGAATGTGTAACATATCAGTGATTAATCTTATCAGGAAAAAAGAATCAAACAAGAACAAAACTAGGCAGAAAGAAACAACAACAAAAAATACGGTCTCATTGATATAAAGAAAACATGCATAAAAATGTTGATGGATGACATCATAATTTTGTAAAAATTTGAGAATTTTACTGTTGACATGTTGAAGATGAAAATGAATGGATCTGTAATAAATCTACATTTTAACTGTTATTATTATTATTATGAATGAAGTGTTCATACTTATATTATCGATTAGTAAAAAGAGAGAAACCTATGTCATCTGTGTACTTCTTAGTTTTGATAGTGACTAAATCCTATCACCTAGGGTAGCTCAGTGTTAAGGTCTCTTCCTGCAACACTTGGAGGTGGACATCATTCTCTTGAAGACTGTAGACATACCTTCCTGACGAGTGCAAATAAGCACAAGACCTAAGTCCAGGGCTTCCTGCCAAATACCTTCAACTGTCTAACACGTGTACCATTCTTAATAAATGAAGCAAATAATTTGACAGTAATATAAAATAAATACAAGTCGCTAACCATTAATTGTATACGTCATATCAGTAAGTGGTTTTGGTTATTCTAAGAGTATGAGATTGCACTTTCTCTTGAATATAATTTTACAAGTTGTTAATTGGTAGGGAAACTGTTCAGGATGGCCTTTGATTGACTAACTGCTGTTGACGACTGCAGTGACATAGTGACTTTGTCGATAGTTGTATCTGTTCTCACTTGACAGAACATTAGAATGGTTAATCCTGGGGTGCTACCGGTTCAAGTTATTTAGCGGTCCAGATTTCCACTTTACGTCCAATCATCATTCATTACATGAATTTTCGCCATCGATGTGACAGTATTTAAGTGATTTGATTCAGGTATTTGAACTGCATTAGTTTACTAATTAGTAAGTTAAGACACTTTAAATAACAAAACCAAGCAGTTGTTATTATAAGGGAAAAGTAAGAGAAATGATATCATTGAGAACTAGTGGTTTTACAGTTTCCTATTATAAATCCTAATATTTAATTTCTTTCCTGTGTCTTGTTTTCAAGTCCAGTACTTTTTGTGACCTTTATGTATTGTGCGTTGGACGGGTTTTACCGCCCTCCATACATTTATTTTTTCCGGTTGACTTCCTGTTTGTCTTGACGATCTAAAATGTTCTATATCGTTTTGCAGCCTCTTTTTTATAATATAGAGTTTATAATAAGAATAAAGTCAGTAGTTTCCATAGAAAAGATTACCAGTATACGGTTTACATTTTATTCATTCTGTTTGCCCTGTTATCATTTTGAATAAAAAAATTTACTGCTCTTTTGTTATTGCGACAACTTTAATTAGTCGTCCAGGAAAAATGTATTTATCAAGGCTTGGGATTCGTTTTAATGTAAGATCGTATAAATTAATGAACTTCAATTTAGACATATCATAGCATACTGAAGTTATAATAGCATAGGTTTGAAATAAAAGCGGGATAGCTTTCGAAACTTAGTAAATAATATTTTTTGCAGTGATCTTGAGTGACCACGGTTTTCATTGTTGTATCTTACTTCGTTTAACATAACAAGCAGATGAATACGATTCTATTCGTTCTCATAAGTTGAAATATCAATCACTATGTGTGGGCAGATTCCTAGAATGGTTGACATTTTTGTTTGATCCTTAGACCTTACACTTAACTGCAATATATTTAATCACATGATTTCGCTATAAAATATAAATGACTTAAAGAAATCTGACTCTGAATCTTCAGGTTCCTGTCTCTATTTTCCCCTGTTTTACTGATAACCTGAACGCTGATTATCTTATTCCATTACTTATTTTGTAAAAGTCACTTTTTAAGTAGTATTTGTTTGCAGAAATTTGATTGATTTTAAGTTGAATTTCATTGAAAAAAATCTTTGACAACCATGAAGTGCGGGATAGCTGTTTCGTTCTTATATAGGACTCTAGGAACAGTATTAGTCACCACTGATCCCATCGGAAATGGAAACCGAGACCCTCAGTTCATGAGGCGATCCCCTTGATCATTGAGCCACTGGGACGAAATGCAGTGATCTCTGAATTCTAACTTGTATCAAGAGAATATGAGGACGGGTGGAAACCGACAACACTGTCAGTTGGTGGAGTCTCTGTGTCATAAGTAGGCAGAAGTTATAAGTTCGTGGTGAAAAAGTCTACTTTGAAGTTAATTTTTTGAAAATCACTCATTCTGGAGCTAATTTATCATTAAGATAACGATTTTAGCTGACTTGACAAACTGGTTTATTTGTCTTTTCTTTATCTGTTTAGAGCTAAATTGTCAATGCCACAATTTCTAAGTCCTTCAGCTCAGAGTTTATTACGTGCCCTTTTCAAACGAACACCATCAAACCGATTAGGTAAGAAAACTGTGGGTTTGTTTCTTCTTTTTATGTCTATTTCAAAATGCATACTTTTGATTTGAAACGAACCAGTTGAATTCTGATATTATTATTATTTATCTTTTATTATTATCTCCCTGGATTCCGAGTGGAACATAGGGCTTCAGCAAGACATTTCCATTTCATTCTGTTCTCATTCTGATATTAACTTTCGCAGTAAATCACTGCGTATATGTATCTCCTGCCACACTGGATATACATGTATATTCCTTGGTGACTTTCACTGAATTTGTGCCTATCAGGGATGTGTCATTTAGATTAGATAATTGACATGAAGAACAGTAGATATCTGACTGTTTGTTTACTGATTGATCACTGGACCGTAATCTGTGTTAGATTACCATTCGTTCAATTGACTGTCGATTTTCATCAATCCAAGTGTACTTTTTAATTTTTTTTGTTTCATAGTTGAATACACTACTTTTCATTATAATGACTACTGCGTATTTCATATTTCAGTTTGTATTTCACAAGAATTAATCTCCTTTAATTTTATATTCTCACTATGTTTTCTTCTGTTTTTTTTCTTTTTAACTGCAATTGGTCTACTTCTCCTGTTTGTTTTTTGTCTCGCGAAAGGCAGAAAAATAATTTTTATTTCTCATTTCAATTTTGTTTTCTCAGTGATCAATAATTATGGCAAATTTTAACTTTAGCTGTGAAATATTATCTACTTATAATCTGTCTCATTATTTGTGACTTGTGGCAGAATATATTTATTGTAGTAAAGACATGGTTTACTGGCTGTTTTTTTTTAACTTAATTTCTAAACCAGCACTAGCCTGGCAATCCGGTGTTTTTGTTGATTCGATAGCTTTCACAACATACTTTTCCTTTTTACTGATGACCCCACCCCCATTACACTAATGTCACGTTGCTAGCCTATGATTATCACAAGTAATTTCATCAATACCTAGATGATCATAATTCCTATTTGTTTTTAGCTGACATGGTTACAGATTGCCAATGGCGTTATTCATCAGTTGAAACAGTCAAACTGATTGAAATTATTTATCCTGAAATATGAAAAAAGCACACACTTAACTGCCTTAAGATGTTTGGGCCATGCATCGTTTGTAAAGATAAAACATTAAAAAAAGTATTACAACTATTTGAGTGAATATTTATCCCCTTATAAGACTAAATTATCCATTCGATGTTTTAATCGCAAATTTTTGACTCAAATGCACCAAAAGCCTATTTGTTAGCTTACTTAGTGGGCAGACTGTACACTCGTTCACGTGAATTCAATCCATACATATGATATTCGAAAACTACGTCGATTATTATTCGATGATGGATTCAGTCAAATGTGTTTTATATATAGACGGAAGAGAACTACCGATTCATTTATCACCTTTTTCATTAAAGTGATCAGTTGTCGCTTATGTGAATCCATTGATATAACGGAATCAAAACTACTGCAGAAGTATAAATTAATGATCTATATTATTTCCCCGGGTTTCGATTGGAACATAGGGCTTCAACAACACATCTCTACTTTGTTCTATTTGGTGCTGTCCTCTTCATCTGGGTTCACGATTGCCCATAATCTCCCATCTCTTCCTCACACGATCTCATCCATGTCACCCTCTCACTGAAGACCCATTCGTCTCTCCCAATTGGTGTTCCACTTGAGGGCCTAGCGTGTAATGTCGTTCGATGGCCTTCTCCCTGGGATCGGCTAGAAAACTAGCCAACTAATAAACTAGGCAAGGTTAAATAGTGTTTAACTTCTGCCCAATGCTGTTGTACCCACTCTTGATGATATTTTGAGCATCTCAGTTTTCTTCAACGTTTCAGCGAATAGGGAAAATGTTATCTACAACTGCACTTCTCCATCCATTTGGTTGTACTTGTATATGTGAATTAAAATGGAGCATAACAGATTTCTTTATTAGTATGTTACAGTGGCAGCGTTGAAATGTGATAATGTTGATTGAGGTAAAAAACAAATCATAGTCAGGTTACCAAAGTGTTTAAGGATGAAGGTATTATGGTAAGCATGTAGAAATATTAAAATTATATCCGAAAAAATCCCTTACTTTAGTACACACTTAATGTGTCTCATATCTAACAGATTGATTTATATGCAGAGGTGTACCATCTTTATGGATTATTCATAATTTCAATTGTTAGCTGATGCTTTCCAGTCAATGATGAAAAATAATAAACTTATAACAAGTTATAAACGATTAAGCTTTTCCAAAATGTATGTTTGAAAAGGTTTTCACATGTTGGTTGGCAGGGATTCAGTTGGTTACGGGTTTAGTCACGAGTTGATATGACTTAGAAAAGCACTGGAAAATCTGGGAGCACCAGACAGGTGTTTTTTTCTAGTTTGGGACTCTTCTTCTGGTGAAAAGTCATAACCAGCGGGGGCCATCAAGTCAGGTAAGAGATCAGTTACTCGCCTGTGACACTGTCTGGAGGTCGCGGCAAACTGGCAGAAGTTAGATTTCATGTGCCATTGGATTACATCCCAGTGGCTGAATTGTCTACGAGTTTGCTTTGTCATTGGTGGGTCCTAAGTTCGAACCCCCATGGGTACGCACTGATGAAGAATCCCAGACCATATTGAAACACCTGTGTGGTAATCCTAGGTTTTCCAATGCTTCTCTAACTGATGTCAACTATTGGTCAAATTGTATAATGGTTTCATCATGCATGGTGATAATTTTGATGGACAAAACATCTATAAGACACTCAGAAACTCTCATCTAGAAAGAAACTGGATCGTTGGCTTCTACAGTCACTTGTTTAAAAAGTATATCACATAAAGAGACAGTATTGTTTACTGAATGACGTTTCTAACATGATTTACTGTTCAAAATAATATTAATTGTCATTTTTATACGGTCCTATTTGTAAACAGGTAATAATTTTTTCCAAATAGCCTGATTTATCTAATATCACTGTAGGAGTGATTTTGTCTGATTTAGTAATTATTCTATCCTTGTTATTCTTAATGTTGCTTAAGGCTTCCACTTCTAGTTTCGTTATGTTTTCGTCTTTCCTAACGTTTTAGTGCATGCATACACTAAGTGTTTACTTCGTTTTTAGCTGTTTTATCTGTTGCATTCGGAGTTATTACTCTTATTAGAATGAAATCTATAGATTTCATCCCATCTACTGGTACACTGAAATGTAGTCATTTTTCGAACACTTATTGATAGTCCACTTTGATTTATTGGTTTTCGATAACGTCTTTTTACTGCTCCCTTTGTAATTAGATACAGATTTCTGTTGCACTAATTTCCTGAATTTCTTGATCTGATTATGACATGATTATTAGCAATAAATTGTGTTCGAAATTTCATCCAGTATATAATACTGCTTCACTTTGTAATATATCCAATAAATACGTTAATACGGAATACACGTACTAGTGTTATAGTGCCCAAGTTTTGCGAATGTAATAGATTGTTGGATTTCTTGATGAACTACTGGCGGAGACAACTGTTGCATTTCTGTAAAGATCGATTTATAGATAATCTTAAATCTAACAGCTCACTACTTTTTACATATATTCTCTCTTAGGCAATAGGGGATTTAATTCTTTCTTTCTTAAAATGCCTGTTGAGAATTTTCAGTGAAAACAATGCTGGAGAAAAAAACTTAAATAACTGAAACCAAACTTCATGGAAAATGGATGTCTGTTGAGATTTGTGGGAACTAACAGCAGACAAGTAATACAAAATTTTAGTCTTGACAAGATCAGTGAAGCGGCTTTTTATAACTTTGCGTTACAAGCAACTTACACAAACCAACCGTTCACTAGTGTCCCTTATTCTTAAGAAAGTTTTCTCAATAATTATTCAAATTCCCACAAATCCGATGTCCACTTCAATGTGTACTTATATGTTAACTGACTCTTTTTGAGCTAGGTACACAGGACAAACATTGATGAATGTTTCACATTGGTTTAGTAAGCACTTTGTGACTTTACTGAGTAAAAGAGAGCGTACACCCATTAATACATCCTTCTTACAGGTTGAATTTCCTCAGTATAAGAAAAAAACTGACGATACACTATATGAAGGCAGAAGAATATTTACGGCCTGTTTCATAAATTTTAACCTAATGCATCATATTAAACACATGGTACTTGATGGTATCTGTTATAAAATTGCAATATTTTTGTTCTTAATGATAACAACATTGCATTCCTCTTTTTTGCTGTCTTATCCAGTTTGACCTGACACATTACTATATTTGCCTTTCTCATTATCACAAATTATTTTCTTTATCTATTAATAAGGCTCACGCTATATTCATGCTTTTATTTATGTGGTTTTTTCACTTTGCTTTAACCTTTAGTTGTATAAAATTTTTCTAATCGATTTGTCATTCATATATGTATGTAATAACCAACATTATTTCACTTGAACATTTTCACTTGAATATTTTCACTTATTGTTAATTTTTAATATATATATATATATATATATATATATATATAAATATTGTTTATGCTAATTCATTTATAGATGCTATGATAATGAACTCGTGGCTAAGTGAACTTTCTCAGAATAATCCTTTTTTCTTATTTCTTAATGACCATTGCTAATTTAAGCTCCCGGGTTATTGTGAGCAACTTTAGCTGAATTAAATCCCATCGAAAAAGTTATGGGGCAAAAGTATTCAACAAATTGATCACTTTTAAGTTAAGTCTCATGTAGGCTGTATAATTGTGATATATTCCCCTCGAAGCTAACATCTGACCGCCAATTTAGTAGATAACTTCGACTTGAAAGTTGACAATAGGGTCCACTGACTGACTAGCTGACTGGTCTCAACATTGCACAGAAGTGCAGCAGTTCAGGTTGCCACAATCCATGAATCGCACACAAAAGATTGAAAAAAATAGATTCAAAAGAAAAATGAATAACAGAAATGTGAGGGAGAAAGAGTAGTAACATGGAAAAACAGTAGGGTCTTATTGAACGTGGTAGATCACAAAGAGTGAATGGATCTACGCTACTGACAACAATGAGTTTGAGCCATATCACCAATTATCTGCAGCCTTCATTGGTTCTTAGGATCCCAAGGACTCCAACCAGGCAGTTAGTCTATACCTCCCTACTTGGTTCAAAACTAACTGTCAACGATTTGATTGACTGATTCCATTTTTTGGTGTGACTACCACTAGGTCTTTTCCAGTCTGATTGTATGTCAGCTAAGATTAGATGTTGAGGTAGTTGATGGCTAGGGATGCGTAACACATGTCATAGCCATGTCAATCTATGTAGCTTCACAACCTGATCGATTGGTTTTCTCTTCTTACTTAACACTCGATGCTTGACCTCCATATTATTCCTCCTATTATACCACCTAACATGAGAGGTCGAACGCAGATACCTATGATCATAGGGCCCATCAAGTTTGATTGGCAGAGAGATTATTGTCTTTTAACTTGGACAAACAAATGTCAGGGAAGACAAAAGAAAATATTATGAAGCTATGGCAAGTGAAGCAGAACAAGCTGCAGGCAAAGGAGACCTCACAACACTCTACCGAACAACTAGGTTCCTATCGGGAAAACGTTCGACACAAATTAAGCCAGTGAAGGATGACAAAGGGAAGTCATTCACCAAAGAGGTGGAGCAAAGGAAACACTGGGGTGGACATTTCAAAAGAATTCTAAATCGACCGCCAACTACAACAAGCCCAATAATACCAACAGCACAAGCAGAACCACCAGTGAACATCAACCCTCCGACGAAAACAGAAATCCTGAAGGCCATAAAGATGCTAAAAACGGGAAAAGCAGCAGGACCAGACGGAATCCCAGCCGAGGCATTGAAAATGGACCCAGAGACATCAGCGGACTTGATGACACCACTACTAGAGGAGGTGTGGAAAGAGAGCAAGGTACCTGCGGGTTGGAAGAAAGGCTACCTAGTCAAACTGCCAAAGAAAGGAGACTTAAGTCAATGCAAGAACTGGTGCGGAATTATGCTCCTGTCCATCCCAAGCAAAATACTAAGCCGCATCATCCTGGAGAGAATCAAACACATCCTGAATATCAAACTTCGACCGGAACAGGCTGGATTCAGGAGGAACAAGTCATGCATCGATCAAATCTGAACACTGGGTGTCGTCACTGAATAGAGCTTGGAATGACAGTCAGCTCTCTATCTCAACTTCATCGACTTTGAAAAGGCCTTCGACAGCGTCGATCCAGAGGTGATTTGGAAACTACTTTGCCACTATGTCATGCCACCAACAATTATTCACCCCGTCCAACAATTGTACGACAATGCTGCACGACAAGTAATCCACAATGAGAAACCCACGGAAATCTTCGAAAAGAAGCAAGGGGAAAGACAGGGCTGTCTACTATTTCCAATGATTTTCCTGATTGTGGCAGACTGGATAATGTGACAGACATTGGGCAACGAGGAAACAGGTATAAAATGGACCCACACAAAAAACGTGGGGGATCTGAACTTCGCCGATGATATTTGTCTGATTTCCCACAAACTGGAATATATACAAGTGAAAAGCAACATGTTGGCGGAAGAGGCATCGAAGGTAAGACTTCACTTCAGATGAACATAGAGAAAACAGAGGTGATGAAGATTCCTGGCCAACAGCAACAGCAATCATGGCAACAGGCAACAATCAACATAAATGGTAGAAATCTCAAAGAAGCAACTTCCTTTACCTACCAACCTGGAAAGCATCGTTTCAACTACAGGCGGACGGAACTAACGAGGATATCAAAGCTAGGATCGGAAAAGCAAGACAAGCTTTCATTTCTGTTAAGTCTGTGTGGAGGTCAACAGCACTCAGCATGAAAATGAAAATAAGATCCGGATTTTCAACTCCAATGTGAAGTCAGTCAGTGCTACTATACGGATCAGAGACTTGGCGCGTCATGAAGAGCACTTCGAACGAACTACAGACTTTCATCAACATCTGTCTTCTCTGAATACTCAAGATCAGATGGCCAGTCAGAAAAGATCAGCAATAGTGAGGGATCTCTGGGAGCGAACCAAGCAGGAACCAATTGTGCACTGAATATGCAGGAAGAAATGGAGGTGTTCAATCAAATTATCTAATGCAGTCCTACAGGAGGTCAGTCGCGAGATGTAATATTTCAGTGCTAACTTCTCTGTCTGCAGAACTGAGTGACATAGATTCGAATCTCAGAGGGGACATGTGTTGCTTCAAGATTACAGATACGCCTTGCTGACTGGTGAGTGCCAACAAGCATGAAACCCTAAGTACAAGTCTTCATGCCGATTGCTTCCAACCATCTAATGATTCATTCAGTTTAATTGTTCATGATTTCATTTAGTATGACGTCACTTGGTATCTAATTGTATCTGTTAACCTCGTAAAAAATTCCATTAACATCTTTGTTTATCATTGATCTGTTTCAGTCTGTTTGAATAACCCTTCTGATGATTACTTAATCACCTCCACTCCTTTCTAAATATACTTCTGCATTTTAGGTTAGTCTCCTCCTTAGAGTACAAGAATGTGTTTTGACCATGCTTTATTTATTCTAACATTCTGTATGACTGACACATCGTCTTCGAATTTTTATTCGATTTTTATAAAAATGAACTATTCTTTTTGGTTCCGAGTGAAATATAAGGCTTCAACAGCACATCTCTATTGTTTCCTGTTCTGTGCAGTCCTCTTCAGCATCCCCGCACGATAGCCCATAAGCTTTCATCTCTTCCCCACACGATCACATGCATGTCACCCACGGACAACTCGTCGTTTCCTTTTCGAGTTCCACTCGAGTGATGGCCTGTCACGCGATGTCATTTGACGGTCTCCCCAGCATGTATCCTATCCATCTCCATTTTTTAAGATTACTTGTTGAACCATGGGTCCTTGATCTGTTTGTTTCCAGAGTTTCTGGCCGGCCATCTGATTTTCAGTATGAAGCCAGCGAAGGCAGCTGTTAATAAAAGTCTGCAACTGGCTGTTGGAAATGCTTTTGGTGACGCGCCAATTTTCTGTCACAATGATTACTTAATTATTTTATTATTCAGCCTATAAGCAGATGTTAAAAACCCTATGAGATAGAGTAAATTCATCTTATCCTCAACAATCTATTATCATTTCACTGAACCCTATATGTGTGTGTGTGCGCGTATTTACTGAAACATAATGCCAATGTAAAGTACAATCCACAATACTTCTGTTGGTTATTAGCAATACACTCTGTGGTTTGAATTTTGTTTCATCGTGATTTCTTGCATTTTTACTACTACTTCTATTATATGTATGCTTGTCCTAGTTACTTTTTCATTTCTCTATTCTTTTGCTTGTGTTTTATCTAGGTCATGGACCAGATGGATTCGATCAGTTAAAAAGTCATGAATTTTTTGCTACAATCAACTGGGATGATCTGTTAAGTGGTCGTATTCAACCTCCATTCAAACCTCCGTGTTCGTCAATTAATGAGATACTAAATTTTGATCCAGAATATACATCTCGTACACCACACGGTAGGTGGCATTATGTCTATATGTACAAATTTTACAAACCAATCAAATGAGTGTAGTTGATTCGAATTATATATATATATATATGTATATATATATACATATATATATATATATACATATATATATATATATATATATACATGTACTTGCAAATAATTTATTTACACACCACTTCTAAAACTGTGTTACTCAATCTTTGAATAGCGATTTGATTCTATAATACTATTGTAGTTCCTTTGGGTTCCTGCTGGAACATAGGGATTTAACAGCACATCTCCACTTTGTCTTGTTCTCTCCAGTGCTTTTTATCTGGCCCTATGACTATTCTGAAGCTTTCATATCCTTTTCACACGATCTCATCTATTTTACCCATGCACGCCCAACTCGTTGTTTCCTATTCGGGTTCCACTTGATGATTTCATTCGATGGTCTCCTCAGTGTGTGTGATCCACCTCCATTTTCTTTCTTCTACATATCTGTTAAGCTATAAGTTCTTGATTATTTTGTCCTCTCATAGTTTCTTGATGCTAATTCTTTCTCACTAGCTATTTGATCTTCAATGTGGAGCGGTGAAGACTGTAGCAAAATGTACAATTCTTTGTAAATCTTATTCAAAAATCTTATGCATAGCCTAGACAAACTGAATGATTTGGTAAAAATCACTTACAATGAATGTTAACATACCATAAGTTTTAATTTCTGCAATATTCAGAGTAAGGTTACTGCATGTAGGCATACCATTTGCACTAACTTTACATTCACAGAATGATATATTCACTGTATGTGAACATTCATTACAAACATATTTCCCGCAAACTGCTACATACCGGAATAATATCATCCATGATTGTTTTAGAAAAGGGTAAAGTTGCAGGGAAAAAAAACCTCAACTTGTGTACAAACAACTACCTTCGTGTTTTTAAGTATCTGAGCGATAAATACTCTGTCGTTTAATTTCTTTATTCCTTATTCTCAGATTCTCTGGTATGCAGTTTTTGCTTAGATGTTAAGTGCTACCGCTAAAGATGTTGAGTTTTTAGAAACCATGTTGAACAAAACATTTTTTGAACCTATTAGTCAATAAATTCTGTTTCTTTTTTGCAACAAAATTTTGAAATATGCAAAATTGAGATTGTTACCATTAAGAACTTATTATTCAATGCATAAATTTGCAGCTTGAAATAAGTAAGTTTTTGTTCAGTTGACAATGACAAATTAGGATTTAAAAAGTCTATCTACGTGCAAGTAAATGACAGATCAAATCCCTGCAAACTAACTCTTCAAAAATTAATCTGTCGCTTGCTAGTGACTGGCTTTAGGTTTCTTTGATTATAGCTTAATTTCACACCGTATTTTTGGTACAAGTATGTAATTTTCAGCATGTGATATCGGTAGTTCAAATTTCGCAGGTCGACCATTGATATCAGGTGTGCGTCCGCAGGGAATCGAACCCCGGACCATGTGCATGGTCGGCGAGAGTCCTAACCACCGTGCCACCTGGATTTTTAGTGAGAAGCCGTGACTAGTGGTGTCCACCCGGTTGGGCGTGCGAAAAAGTACTCGCCGCAGATGACATTGGGTGGTGCCAGTCGTGTTAAAACCACCAATTGGTAGAATACAGAATTCATAGGCTGATTATTGAGTCGGGTCCCAGTAGCTGAATGGTGTGTGGGCTTGAATTGTAACTCGAAAGGCCCTGGGTTCAAGCCTCAGTGTATGCATACTGCCGACGATTCGCAAAGTAAGACGAAACAGCTGACTAGTAGTCCCTGGTTTCCAGTGGTTATTTAACTGATGTCAATCCGTAATCAAGCTTAAGACAAATTAAATCCTGAAAATGCCCTAATTAATCAAATAGTATACCTCAGTAATCATTTGTTTTTATTTTGACTAAATAAACTATGGTTTGTAGTAGTGACTATTGCGCTTTTAATATTTTATAAACTTTTCAGCATATGGATAGTGTTCAGACAAAATCAATAGTCCAAATTTCATCTCGTTTAACATAATGTTCATTTTTAATTTTTCTCAACTTGCTAGCAAGTACATTTATGTTGCATAACACTGTAAGTACATAAGCAACATGTTGTTTTATTGAAAGCCTTGTAAACAAGATTAGTCCCGTTTGTTAAAACAAAAAAGTGTTCTGCGTTCACTTTTAAACTGTTTCATATATATATATCCTTTGGTTGGTTTTTGGAAAGCAGTGGAATTCAGGAAGTACGTCTTGGTCTATTTGGAACTCGTCAGCTGAATGCACTTGTCTCCCTTGTAAGCGATGGCATTCCCACGAAGACTTGACTTCATCACTCATCATTCTAAATGCCAAGACGTCTTATTAATACTTCACAGTATTTTATGCAGATTGTATTATGAACTTTCTAAGCAGACTTTTTTTTAACTAAGTGATTGTTGAAACTCATCATAACAAGTTGTAATGTTTATGGATATATAAGGATTGTTGGACTTTTGATATAAATAGGACAGTTAATACAGTGAATGCCTTTCTGCCTACTATGTTGCAATTTTATTGTATAACATTGTCTCCCTACTGTAGAAACGAAGCAGAAGAATTGGAACTGTGAAAGCTAAAATTTAAACTTGTGAATTTCTCATTCGATATGATTAGGACTGATAAATTGTGTTTAAAATGTCATCCAGTGAACAATTCATTTTCAACAATCTAACTCAAACGAAATAATTGAAATTATATACTAATATAGTGCCTAAATTCTGCACGTAGATTACTGTGGTGAATTAATCTCATTTTCGTTTAATTAATTTAAAACTTTCTTTTCTGTTGATCAAACAACCACGTAGTAGTTTAAGGTCAGGAATTTTTGTAAGTTAGTGTTTGATTTGATGTCTTATTAGTAGTGCCATGTTTACATATAAGTGTAAATATGTTTGATTTAGATCCTCCAAAAAGGCCTGTAGAACAATAGGTGGAACAAACCAATGACTAAATTTCGAGCAGAATAAGATGATAGATGTCGTTCTGTTTACTCAATTTATTGTTCGAACGTCTACACCCTAATTTAACACTTCTGACAGCAAAATAAACAATAGGATAGAAAAACCAATTAAATAAATTATTACCCCTTATTTTATCCTCCACTGACTGTTGTGTTTTTCTTACTTCATCCCTTATTATCAATGAATAGATATATGTGTGACATATTTTCGTAAAAATGTTTATCAATATATTTTATGTATCTGTGATAGCTGTGACAAATGTCCACGTAATGACTAATTATTAAAAAAAAAATATTTCTGCTATAGGAGTCAAACCGGTGATAGCTGTATCATTATCTAGGCGTTCTATTGATAGAGTTGCGAATTCTAACTCTATAGTTTATATTATTCATTATTTTATTCCTTTGTCTTCCGAGTGGAACATAGGACTTCAAGCTAGAGCTGTGAAGTTTCTGTAGAGCAGTGGTGTTGCTTTTTTTGCTGGATGAGGTTGCTAACCAAAACACCTAATCTGCCCATTTAACCGGGCCTACTATCAACTAAGCGAGGTCAATGAGTACTTCAACCGGGGATTGAACCTGAGACCATCTGCGTGACTGGCGAGCATCCTACAGCTGAATCATCGACGTATCGTTTAGTCTTTTTTTTTGATACTGTTTCGATGGATTAAGTTTTCAGTGACCTCCGTAATGATCCAGTAAAGATTAAATTTTGATAAGTTGTTGTTTACTGCTTATAATAATTAGTAATCTAGAAACTATCCTTTTATAATTTATAGAATTATATTCACCGTCTATCTCCTAAATTAGACTAGAGAAAATTACCAATTTTCTCGAAACAATTACGTGACTATAGTAAACTTCTTTTTTTGTCGTCATTCAACAGTATGCATACATTATAATAAATAATAGTAATAATTAATTTGCATATATTGACACTGAATAAAAATATTTTCAAGAAAATGAAAAGATAAGCATAATAATAATAGTTTGTAAACGCTACAATGTTGATTTGACTGTATACTCGCTAGTGTGATTGACTGTTAGACTGTTCTGTTCATCGGTCGAAGTTACCATTTGATAGATTGTTATGGAAGTATATCAAAATTATTTAAATACTGAGTATTTATTAACAACAACAGCAAGTGAATTTGAATTATTTTCTTTTTAAATAGATGTATAAACGTTTTGCCAAATTTTATTGATGTGGAATCCATCTCCCTTCTTTATAAAACTACTGATGAAATGTTAATAGTTGATTTTTCCTTAAGCAGTAGAGACGTCCTTTGCACATTCTAAAATATTTGAAAAAAAAATTTTGTTAGTTTGATCAGGAGTTTTCATGTCGGTACTTTCCATTTAACACTTGAATATACAATGTTAAGTAGAAAAGCAATTTCATCTATGTGTTTGAATGCATTTCAGAGACGTTGAGAGATGGGCTGTTAGAAATTAATTAAAAAGTCTGATTATATAGAAATGCATATTGTAGATGTTAGTACTAAATGTGTTCAAGAGTCTGTAGAAGTGGTGACTGAGCTGTTCTGAAAGTCTTGCATTGCTAGTCAAAAAAGTCTGGTCAACTTTGTTGTATTTTAACAACAGAAGACAAGGACCAAGCAACAGAGCGTTTATTAAGGAAAATCAACACATATTTATAGATTTTAATGTACATTATTGTAGATTACTGTTAGTAGAAAATATAGTCTTTTGATTGGTTGTTTCTCACAGAAAGTTAACCTTGCATCTCTTTGTGGCTGTGTCAGATCATCCATATGCTAACTGTATCCGCCTACGCAAAGTCTTTGTTCGCATTCTTCTCACGACCAATATTGGGGACATAAACATTGACGTCAATTACTGTCTACCAATTTTGGCTAGCAGCCAGCTCTCACCACAGTATTACCTCAGACTGTAAAAAGCGAGAATACAGGAATACGTTAGACTGATAAGATGATTCTGGAAGATCTAGATTTCGCGGATAATTTATGTCTGGTGTCACATAAACTCGAGGAAATGCAGGCGAGAATCAACAAGTTGGCAGAAGAATCAGGCAGCAAAGACATGACTTCAAGTGAAAACAGAGAAGACGAATGTCATGAAGATAACCAAAAAACCAACGAATGACAACAAGCAGCAATACCTAATGACGGAAGATATTCGAAAAACGTCACTTTCTTCGCTTATCTAGGAAGCGTCGCTTCAACTAACAGAATTGGAAAGGGGATACAAGCCTTCAAGACCCTGAAATCAGTATGGAAATCCTCTATACCCACCATATAGAACAAAATTCAGGTTTTCAAAACCAATGTGCAGTCAGTCAGTTCTTCTGTATGGGTCATAGACTTGCACTGTGCGTCACAAAAGGCATTTCCAACAGCCGGCTCCATACTTGGGATCAGATGGTCGTTCGGAAACGATTAGCAACAGAGAACTAACCGATTAAGGACCTATTGCTCAATAATTATTCCGAAGACAATGCAGACAGATCGGGCACATTCTTAGAAGACTGTTGAATGGCATCACACGCCAGGCCATCACCCGAGTGAAAAAATAGTGAGGTTGGAGTGCGAGGGTGACATGGAGGAGACTGTGAGAGGAGAAGATAAAAAGTTTATGCGCAATCGTAGAGTTAGCTGAAGGGAATTACAGAGAACAGGACATAATGGAGATGTTCTGTTGAAACTTTGTGTTCCATTCGGAACCGTAGGGTATAATAATATTATAATAATTGTTGTATATTTTTAATATATTTGATTCTTGTTTTAGTTGTCAAACTTATCTTTGTTATATTAGATTTCTTTAACCTACGGTTTCGTCTACTGCATTTTAAAATAATCGGAAGGGTCAACATATAGTGTCGATCACCTCATTTATCTACTAAATATTCTCAATTGCTGAAGACTTTCATTTGTTTTTGGACGGATTTCCCCGTGTAACGAAATGTTAGAGAATTGAAAAGTCACCTCTTCCTAGTTTTAATCTCTTCATTCGCATATAACCACAAAGAATCGCCATTTCATTAAGATGACAGCATTGGGATTTACTCTGATTTGTTTAAAGTGTAAAACGTATTTTCACAAAGCTTAACACAGAATAATACTCACTGCATAAACATGAATTGAACTCAGAAAACAGTGGAATGTGGGGATGTGGAAGATAAAAGGAGTTGAAAAAACTGCTCCATTTTGGATGATCCTCTCTTACTTGATGCTTTTGAAATATAATCTGTCGATACTGCTGATTAAATGTAATTAAAAACAGCATTAGTGTTGGTAATAACAACAATCGTGCTTTAATTATAACAGTCATATAAATGTAGATAGAACCTGACAAGGAATTTATCAGAAATAATATTCTTCGTTCAGTAATCAGTCTTTTAAAGCTCATTATAAACGACATATTATGTGTTACCGTGATTATCTTAACCTGTGTATTATATATTTATATATGTTAAGTGTTTCAAAATTTAATATTTTTCTGTAACTTATAGATTCACCATGTCCACCGGCAAGTGCATCAGCTCACGCGTTATTCCGTGAATTCAGCTATGTAGCACCAGGATTTTTTACAGAACAAGAACCTAACTTTTTTGCTGCCAATAATAACAATCATGTAAACAGTAATAATGCTAGTAGTAGTAATAATAACAATAATGAAATGTTGAATGGTGCAAATATGGGTCATTTAAATTCAAATGAAGGAAAAATTACTACTAATAACAATAATAATACTCCTAGACGTGAAGAAGGTATGTTTACTATGTCTACATTATTCATCTTCTTGACGATATAAAGGGGAAAAGGTCTTACTGTTTTGATTTTGGCAACATTTAATTTTTTCATTAATTTGTATGAATGGACATCCTGTGACTACTAAAATTTGGCATGGATTCATTTCATTTGCGTGTTTTTTCGTTTATAGTTAATATTTAGGTGAATCTATTCAGCTGTCTCTCTCTAATTATTTCACCACCTACATACATCTTTCATTGGCATGATGCAGAGATTAGTTCTATTCCTGTAATAGGAATATTTTATCCATAAATTTTGTTCTTCTTACTATTATTATTATTAACTTTAGAAGAACAACTTCCTTCCATTTATGTGAGAATCAATAGATTTTATTTATACCAAATTTAAGTTTCCTGTGATTGAATGTATGGACAACGATCAGATATACGTGGGATATATATGGGTGTATGGTCTAGGAATAAGTGTTTTCATTATAATGGGAAGTGTGACTTTTTATTTAAAATGTAACTAAAATTTTTAAAAAAATGTTTAGATATAAGCGATTGACTTTGGGATTTTTTTAAAAATTTGTACAAAACACAAATTGATTTGAGTGTATTATTAATTCGTGTATCATATACAAATCGTACCTTAATTTTTGCAGTTATTGTCCTTATTTTTCGAGTTTGTAGGGATTTCGATTTATGTCAGTGTAAAATGCATTGTGAACAGACACGTCAGTTAGAAAACTATTGAAAGCCATGTAGTACTAGACGGCTGTTTCGTTCTAGTTGCGGGCTATTCAACAGTGTATTCCCAAGGTCTGATCAAATTGAATGACCTATAGATCACAAGACGAGACAGCTGTTTATTCAGCCACCTGGGTAGAATCTAATGACCCGTGGATTCTTATCTCTTTCAGCTCAACCAATTGTATTGATGAGCATCCGCTTTTACCTCTGAATCTGGCCACTTTGTTTCATGATATCCAACTTGTTACCATCTAATATTCAGGTTTTCCGATTTTATAGGGATTTTAATTAATTTTAGGTTCTTAAACCGATCACTTTGGAATGTAAACATGATGCTTACTGTTTGCGGTAGTTACTGGTTGCTCTATATTGCGAACTGACTGGAAGTAGAATTGACTGATCATTAGATTCCAACGGAGTTTCTGAATAGAATGAAGCATTAAGATTCGACAAATTGGATAAAACATTTCAATGACAGATTAAGTTAACCTAGGCTGAAGTATGAGAAATGAAGTACTGATAGATTCGTGAAATGCATGTAATTTACTCATTTGACCAGCTATGAAACGACTAAGTGTGTATTCACGCTCTGGAATATCAGTAAATTAGCCCTATAATTGTGTCAAGTTGTAGCCATATCTTTTATTTAGGTGTTTATTGCATTTTTATTAACCATTTTTTAGTGAACTTAAGACATAAAAGACTAATTAGTACGGGGATAAAGGTACTAACAAGTTATTAACACTATATTCTTCATATCTCTTCTATAAGGGGTGTTGCATTTTCTGATTAGCAAACCTATATTCCATTTAACTTTTCAAGATACCATACATTTCCATGCAGTTTCAAAGCTCAGCTCTGTTAAAACAGTGTTTAAAGTCTATGGCATTTACTGTGGAATTTTCATCTCAGTTATTATTCATCTGCTTTTCTTTCTTGCCATGCCATGAAGATCGAACAAATCATCCATACATTCCAGAAGATCTACCACCCTTGACCCCTTCAGTTGCCAAATGTTTTCTTCGGTTATCCGGTCTACCTGGTGTTAAAAATAAACCATTCACACTGGATTATGTTTTATTAGAAGAGATTGGTAAAGGCTCATTCTCCACTGTACATAAATGTCGTAATCGAAATACAAATTCTATTTGTTGTGTAAAGGTAAGCTGCATTTGTTTTTATTCACAATAGTCTGCGAATAGTCTAACGGTTTCTTTTCATGTGTTTTTGAACAAAGCAAGAACTACAGTTTTTGCAGAATAAAGTGGTGCCATCTTTTATTTCGTTGCCTTCTCGTCAGCTGCTTACAGGGCAAAGACATTATTAAATGTATATACAAAAACAATTGTAACATACTTGCACAGAGTTCATTTTAAACAAAAATCAATCGGTCAATATATGCATATATTAATTATATATATATATATATATAATACTAAACACTTTCGAACAATAATAATCATACACAATGGAAACTTTCAAAATTGCGCATTCAGATGAAAGAGATGAAAATATCCACTTACCAGGGCAAAGAAAGCAGCTGACGAGGAGGCAACGAAATAAAAGATGGTACCGCTTTATTCTGCAAAAACTGTAGTTCTTACTTTGTTCAAATTCATTAAAGGGAATAAATGTATGAAATTCATGTGTTTTTATTGTTTTGTTTACGCATCTTGTTTTCACATCTTCCTATCGAATTAATAGGGATCAAATGAAGTGCTTAGCCAATAATTTAACCTGTTATCGTTTCAATAAGCATTACTGATTATTTTTTCATAGCTTATACCTCGACTGTTTTAAACGGTTCTCTTGACTATTACAGTCCTTTATGCTGTTGGCCATTGAACTATTCGATGTTTTATTTTCAAATGTAAAGGAAAAGAAATTTTTAAATTTAGAAACTTCAAATGGTATAGTTATAATCGACCTATGTGTTGTTTTAACTAATAGTTCTGCGAATAATCGAAATCCACAGTCACCTAAATGCACAACAATGTGTAATTGATCTTATGCACACTACTGAGATCGATAGATTTAATTGAATAGTGCAAGATTTGTTTAATACGTGATATGAAATAATCCTTGTATTGATCTGAAAATGACACTTGACTACTTACTTTATTTGGATTTCAATATCTCTTTGTACTTTATTCTTTATTGGCACAGTGAAGTGTCCATGCTCAGCAATACACAGCTTATTCGGATATATGGTTCAATTAGAATTCTGTGAACTGAATTAATCTTTGCAGCATGAATTAGGTATATTATCTTTAAAGTTAAGTGGTAGTTATAGTACGTGGTGAAAAATTTATGTAGTTTGTTACAGACTCAAGCCACTTTCTACCCTGAAAATGTATGTAAGTCTCGAAATAGTTGACCGGTTCCGGTGATTTTTAAACTCTGCATCTCTTGTTATATTACAAAAGAGGTGGCTATCGTGGCCAAGTTGACTAGTGGATAACGCTTCCAGGTTTAAAAAAAATGAGTGCAAGATTCTAGTCTTAGTGGGAATATCATCACTGACTGATGATGCAGGTACACCTAGCTGATGAGTCCCTGGTAGGATGAGATTATTATTATTCCTTTAGGTTCCAGTTGGAAAATATGGCTTCACCATCACATCTCCATTCCTCCCTATTGTCTGCAAACCTCTTCAGCTGGCCCCATGATTTCACATAGGTTCTCATCTCCTCCTCACGCGACCTCTTCCATATAACCCTCGAACCCACCTCCAAGTTGTCTTTTCCCGGCTGTTTTCCAATCGAGCAACAGCCTGTCGCGTGATATCATTCAGCAGTCTTCTCAGTGTGTGTTCAATCCATCTCCATTTCCTTTCGCATATTTTTGAGTAATATGTATTTGACTGGTTTGTTCCCAGAGTTTCTTGTTAATTCTTTCTGATTGGCCATCTTATCTTTAATATAGAACATCGAAGTCGGCTGTAGATAAAAGTTTACAGCGGGCTGTCTGAAGTGATTTTGGCAAACTCAATCACTTAGCTGTACCGCCTCACATATATATATATATATATGTATATAATTGTTGTGTGTGTGTACATTAGGATTGCTAAACACAAATAAAAATTAATAAAGGGTTATTTTTTTGCTTAACAATCCTAATGTACACACACGCACAGACAAAACAATTATGTTTAAAAGCAATTGTACAGCTAAGTGAATGAATTCACCGAAAAGAGGCTTTTATCTTGAATTCCATTGTTAATCATTATCAACCAAAGTAACGTGTTCACTTGTTGCTTTGATCTGAAATGTGTACAGCAACCCTGGCTGTTGGATGAATGTGAATATCTACTATTATTGACGGAATGTCCATTTTGTGAACACTTAATTCGTGTGCATTTATTGTATTATACTTTCATTATATTTTGTTCATTATTAGGATAGAGAATCGCATTCTATTCACTATTATTTCTTTACATGATGTTGTAGCGAGAACTCTAGTAACTTAAATAGATGCATTTTGCTTTCGGAATAAATTCGATGGATTCATTATGCTTGCTTCTTTTTAGAGTAAATATGTAAATGACAATATTTCAAGCTGTAATTCGCATAGCCTTGCTTTTACTTTGCTTTCCTCTGTTATTTTCAAATTTATCTGTGGTCTGTTTGTTTAATTGCTTATCATCACATGATTTAAGTTTTATTAGTATTTTTTGCCAAGATGCTGGTGTGCACCAGTTTTTCTTTTTTGTCGAAAATTCTGAACATTAAGAGAAAAAATGCGTACAGTTAGTATGTCGTCATAACCAATGACTTCAAAGTGTCTAGTCTAAAAGGATTTTTTAATATCTAGGCAATTTGTCAGTATTAGATAGTTGGAGGCAATCGGCACAGGAAGGCTTCCCGCCGATTGCCTCCAACTATCTAATATCATCAAGTCCATGTGCACCGTGATGGCGAGCTACCTAGAATGGTGGCCACGTTGCAAACCTGACTGATAGAATTCAGTCTGCACCAAAGAAAGGACTAGATACGTCACACTAGTGTCCAATCATAATTTGTGTCAGTATGTTTAGACTCAAATAGATTCATTTTTTTAAAAAGATTTCAAGTGTATTTCTCTAATGCACCGTTCAGTTCCACATTGAAATAACAAAAGACACCCTTTCTGAAGTTCAGATTCGTTTGTTCGTATATGAAATAGTGAAATCAGACAGTAAAATTTATAGTTATCTAGGTATTTAACGTGGTTGTTACATAGTAATATATAGAAGTATATATTTGTAGGGATTTGATTGATTGGTTAAAGGATTTTATCGTGAGGTTACATCGGTTAGAGGGTCATTGGAAAACCTGCAGGGAGTACTGGCCAGCTGTTTCGTTCTAGTTTGGCACTCTTCATCAGTACACACCCACCGAGGTTCGAACCCAGGACCTATTGGTTACAAGGAGAGCTCGTAGACCATTAAGCAGCCTCTGGGACTCGATCCAATGATCCATGAATTCCAACTTTTGCCAATTCACGACAGTTATTCAATTATTTCTTCATCACAAAAGTTTACTCATCTCAGTATGACAGAAGTTAAAAAGGTAACTTTAAAAAAATAAATTCTCTTCTGATTGAATTACGAAATATGTCTGTTTACTTTGTCACACTTAAACGGTACATGAAAGAAGGCAGAAGCAAAGCGGGCATACTAAGCGGAAGTCAACTGGATTTAGAAGGACAGAGAAATGATTTAGTGATAATAAAAGGCGAAAATGCTTGTGATTCAGTTCCACGGTTCCAAACTGTGGTACTTTCAATCTGTGACTACTGTCTTCTCATATCTAAAGTAACCTCAGTTGAGTCTTGTCAATCCCAAGTCTCTTCCTCTTCTTCAGCAATTTAATTCAGTAAATATTAATTGTGGCAAAAAGTCATGAATACTTGTCCTTGGTATTCCAGCTATTGATGCTGCTGGTAGTTAGGAAGTGATCATATCTTCTTTTTAGAAAGTTTGAAACTGTTAAAATCATTATTATTATTTCGTTAGGTAGCCATTTTAGAGTAGTGAAATTCAGCTAACGGACAACGACTGGTTTTACCAATATATTTTAAATTCACTGGTGAATTGTTCTATTATCCTTTCTCGTTAAAAATAAAACATTTATTTATCTACCTTACGAGTATTATATTCTAGTTGGTGATAATTCCTTCCAAAATTCATATACCAAACTCACTAAATTATCCTCTAAGGTAGTAGCTAAAACATCATAGTTATTGAGGTTTTACCTTGTTATACATTTTCTGCTATCATACTATTAGGCCTGATTTTCCGATTTTATTCGTTTACGTTCCCAGTGGAACGTAGGGCTTTAGGCTAGAGCTTTGAAGTTTGAGTAGCAGTGATATTTATTTTTACAGGATGTGGTTGCTAGTTTCATGCCCAACCTTCACTTTTTATCAGTCTTATCACTGGCTTAGCGAGGTAAATGAGTGTGCTAGCCTGGGATTGAACCCTGAGCCACATGCGTGGTTGATGAACATTCTACCGCTGTGCCACCGACGCACACTATTAGGCCTAATGGTTACTTATCCAAAGCATATTGGTTCATCTATTCATATTTTAATAAACTATGAGTTTAAATGTCCACTGTCAATAAACATCTTTACAATTATAATGAATACAATTACTACTAAGTAAATATCTCAGATATTCTCGAGTCACTTTCCTTCTTAACTAAGTTACTTTGAAAAAATCACTGGGAAACCTTGAATTACTAGACTGCTATTTCTTCCTAGTTCGAGACTCTTCAACAAACGGTACGCACCCACTGTTCCGTAGACCATTTAGCTACTGGGATACGATCTAATGCTTCGTGAATCCTCTTATTTATATATACATTGTGAATTCGCGGTAGTCGGGATCCATGAGTTATTGGACTGGGTCCCAATGGTGGAAACGTCTACGAGATCGCCTTGTAACTAGAAGGTCCTGGGTTGGAACCCTGGCAGTCGGTGTGAAGTGTTAAAGACAAAACTGTTGTCCAGTAGTACTCCCATGTTTTTGAACTTCACTAATACCTTAAAAATAATTCTTTACAAGATCAGATTATTTAACAATGTGGGTAAGGGAAATTGAAAAGTTTATTCAAGATGTACGTAGTGAATGACTGATGCAAGGATAGTATACATCATTTCGACAAGTACTTCAGTCATTCATCAAGAACCACGGTGAAACATTTATGTTTATTTCTGCTTTTTCTATAGGTTGGTTGTTTTTACTGTTGTTGTTGTTGTTGTTTCGGTTGATATTTCTGTGTACATTTTTCTGTGCATGACAACTTATAAATATAAATGTTAACCTCAATATTCAATTATTCTCTGTCTATGTCTGGTTAGGTGTTGACTTTTTAATAACATTTCTTTCTCTTAGCTTTATCACTAACCATTCATAAAATATTTGCATGAATATGTCTACTCAAGTGATTGTTTGCATAGCAATTACTATAGTTCTTGGCATATTTTACTCGTCTGAATATATAACTATAGGTTATTTTACTTACGCGTGTTTTAAAGAAGAAAATACGGTCTGACCTGTAATGTACGCTCTAAGACGTAAAAACTGAGCATTTTTTTCACCTAGATCGTATTGCAATCAATAACACCTATGAAGGTTATGTTCCAATTTTAAAAAAATAGTATTGTTATTTCTACATTCAATTTAATAATGATTTCAGTGAAATTTTAATCTTCACTATGTATTTCAGTGTCAGGTGATTTGTTAAGGTACGCGTCAATTTGCCATGCATGATCTCAAGGCAGACGGTTACAGACATCATTATGAAATGAAAAGCGTATCTTATTCATCCTATAAATACGTGGTTCATAATAATGATAACATTATTAATAGCTTTATTCTGAACATAATGCTTATATGTGGTAAAGAATTTTCAGTTTGGTTTTGTCCACTACTTATGTAACAGCAGAAGACAAGGGTCAGGCAACAGATCGTTTATTAAGGAAAACCAACACATATTTATAGATTTTAAGGTACATTATTGCATATTATTGTTAGTAGAAAATACAGTCTTTTGATTGGTTGTTTCTCACAGAAAGTTAACCTTGCATCTCGTTGTGGCTGTGTCAGATCATCTACATGCTAACTGTATCCGCCTACGCAAAGTCTGCTGTCCATCTTTGATCTTGTTTTCACATGACTAATATTTGAGACATAAACATTGACGTCAATTACTGTCTATCAATTTTGGCTAGCAGCCATCTCTCACCACACTTATATAGAATCTTTAAAGTAGTATTCCAAAATGGATAATTCGACGGAATTTTCTCTGCCTGCAAGATGCTCCGACCCCTGACGTGTTTTTCCCTTGAAAACAGATGAAGGGGTATGTTGAAAGCCATTGGAAAATGCACTTCAGTATAGATTGTTTTCCATAGGCGTAAATAGGTAGTTGAAAAACAAAGTATAACTGAGTAAATCTGACGTTTTATGCTCTGTGGGAAATTAGGTAGTCCGATGATTTAGGCAGGCCACCGTGCATCACACTGAGTGATCACTTTGAAGTGGTTTTTGTTTATTCAAAGTAACTTGTCCTGTAGGTTGTTGTAATCACAAGTAGTGATTCTCTTAAATTATAGTGGTGTATAGTGAAATTTAAAATAAATAGAAAATATCATAAGTTTTTTTATTTTATTATTTATTTAAACTCAGAAAAAAACTTGGTACAATATAGCACCAAGAGGATGCGCCATACCATAATAATAAAACAATATAAATTAAAAGTAGAAATAAGGGTTAAAAAAGGATAAAAAACTTCATCAGGTAGGAAAAAGCCATACTCAAGAAGTTCAAGCAACATTCGTCAACTATCATCGGGAAGGGAAGAAGGAAGGAAATTGCAACACATTCGCCATTGAATACGATTCTTGGCCATATCCGATAACGCTTCAATCGTTCGATTTGAGCTATCTCTTGGACTCCAACCAGGGAGTCGTGACGCACCAATGGATGCTAATTTAGCACAAATATCCTTCATCCCACGACGCCACGTCATGGACTGACCACCCCTCCGCCTTTTCCATCCCGTCCCAGGACCAGCGAACAGAGACCTTTATGGACATTCGCAGCATTTGTCCAAGCCACCAAAGCCAGTGTTTCCAGATGACGACACTCAACAAATGGTGATCTCCACTATGTTCAAACACACTCCGCCGAACCTCAGAATTGCACACGCGATGATGCCACCAAACGCAAGCAATCCTGCGGAGACAGTGATGATTGAACATGCAGAGCCGCCGCACATCCTCTGCTTGGAGAGGCCAGGTTTCACAGGCGTAAAGCAAGACAGCTCACACCAAAGCATTGTATTACCCACCTTTCACAGCCAAGCTAAGGTCGCGACGGCGCCAGAGGTGGCTCAAGTTGATGTATACTACTCTAGCCTTCTTTATACGGTTGGAAATCTCATCCGTCACCCCTCCACCAGCACTCACACTACTACACAGATACAAAAACTTTACAACAACTTCAAGTGGTTCACCTGCAAGATTGAGTGCAAGTAAAGGCTCCTGCCCATCTTGTAGCAGTACTTTGCACTTAGACGGTGCAAAGCACATATCATACTTACAGACACTGACCTTCAACTGATTAAGTGCGATTTGGGCAGCCTGCATGCTATCGCACAGTAGGACGATATCGTCCGCATATTCGAGGTCGAAAAGTATATCTCCAGGAAGCAAATCTACACCACCTTCAAGAACATCCTTCAGAGCTGATTCCAGAATGTCATTAATGGCAAAGTTAAAGAGAAATGTAGAGATTGGGCAACCCTGTCTAACCCCACTGTTGGTTGGGAACAGTGATGATAGTTGGTTGTATGCCCTCACTCTACCTGAGGTGTTTCTGTATAGGGCTTTCAAGATGTTAACAAATTCCTCAGACACACCCCTCTCTTTAACAGACAGTTCCAGAGCACAGTTCTCTCCAACGAATCATAGGCAGTAGTAATGTACCATCAGTTAGACTAATTAAAAGAAAACATAATATCTAATGAAAATTAACTCCTTAGAGCAAGAATAGACGAATGATTAATTCACAAATAGGCTTCATTGAGCATGCGCTCAACTGTGAATATGATAAACTCAACTTATAGCTACAAGTTCCGAATGATCAGTGAGAATCAGTAACACTTACACATATGTGTAATCCTTATTCACCTTTATTTTAAACTGGAATTGCAATTTTCATGTCATTTGGTTGTAAAGTTATTGTTTTTTGTGTTCCATGTTTGTTCGTTTGTTTTTTCACGAATTTATATTTAATGCGTTGGTATAAGGATTGGGATCTTTCATGGTTACGCAGTAACACTGACTCCTATCATGCTAATGTCACTCTGCCTGTTTGAAGAAATTATGTCTAGATGAATGTAAGGATAGCTAAATTTAGACCGGAAAAATGTAAACTATGTGATATAGAACAATTCAGCTGATAAGATGTATACCCGCCTACTATACTTTTTACGTTAATAAGGACTGTAATAGAAATATTTAAAAAATACCAAAGACTTCAGAAAATATATATAATTATATAATCGATATATTAACTTCGCTAACCTGAACATCACCCATCACCAAATAGCATAAATCAATCAACATACTTAAAATATCCGTTGTGTAAGTGTGATGTCTTCTGAAAATTTGAACTGTTGTGATTGCATAACCGTGGGTGGTTGCTTACGTATGTAGTGGTTTTTTCTATATATGTAGATTTTCGAAATTAAATAATAGGCGGTTGTTGTAGGTGGTCATCTATTTGCTTATCACTTAGTGGCTTTTTACATCACTCCAAAATGTTGATAATTGAATAAAAGGTATTATTTTTGAAAAACATATTTATGATGTTAAACTGATTTGATGTTATAAAACATTGTATAAATGTAAGTGTTTCCAGTCATTGTGAAAAAGGATTTCTCGTGTGAATGACAAAGTCACATCGAAGTCAGTTCTTTTTTTCAATGAACCATTATCACTTTCGTTTTAATGTGGGATTGTTCAGAAGTTTATGTTCATCAGGAATCGAACCTGTCTATGCCATTCAGGCTATATGGTGAACACTACTAGTGCTTCTATCAAACAGTTGTGTATAGTGAATTGTATATCATATGAAAATCTGAATCTTTGATTTCGATGAAAGTGAAAACAATTTTTTTTTCTTTTTGGAAAAAACCATCTTAACTATAAATAGGAATAAAAATATGGGCTGATGTAGTTTGATAGAACTGTCATGATAAGATGCTATTAATAAATTCATTCTTATGAAAATATTTTCCTATACTAAAAGTTAAATGTACACACTCATCAAATTCATTCTACTGTAAAGAGTTATTTTTACAGTTTTTAAAATATAACATAAATCTTTCTTGATTTATTGTGAGAAAATTGATCTGTAAAATGTTGCCCTCTGGAGTGTTACATATAAAACAAGAAATAAGACGTAAAGCATAAAGAAAAGAATTTATCTGAAATAAGCATATCCGATGTCTGATATGTACTGTAAGTATAATTATGAGCAATAAGCACGCGCTCGAAACTCAGTATTTTGTTAATATTAATATGTCGAATTGAACAGATTTGCCTTAGGTCGATCTTATCATATAATCATTTACAGTTGGGTAGCTTACACCTATTGTTATTATTCCCTTGAGTTCCGAATAGAACACCACGCCTCAGCAGCACATCTCCATTCGAGCCTGTTCTCTCTAGTCCTCTTAAGTTGGCCTCGCAAAGGCTCTTAAGCTGTCATCTCCTCTTCACACGGCCTCCTCCATGTCACTCTTGGACCCACTCCTAGCTTGTCAGTTCCCTTTCGGGTCTCACTTGAGTGATGGTCTGTCGCGCGATGTTACCTGATAGTCTCCTGAGTGTGTATTTGACCAATCTTCATTATCTTTTGCATATCTGATGAGCAATAGGTACATGACTGGTTTGTTTCCAGGGTTCCTCGTTGAAAATTCTTTTTGACTGACGATCTGATCTTCAGCAGCTGTTGATAAGAGTCTGCAGTGGCCTGTTGGAGATGTTTTTCATGATACGCCAAGTTTCTAACCCATGCAGAAGTAATGACTGACTGACTCAAGGCTCATGAAAAATTCCCATTCGAACATTAATAGACAGAAGACAAGTAGTTCAGCGAAGAGTCTCTTTTCGGCGAATTCATTTTCATAGCTGTACAATCGCAAATATATATGGTTGTTTTGTATGTGTGTGTACATTAAATTTGTCAAACGAAAATACAATTAGTAAGTTCAGATGAATTGGATGTTGATATAAGAGAGTAGTAACAAAAGTGATGAGTTGTCACAAACGATTGTTAAAGAAGAGTTGCGTAATAACATGAATAGTTTAATGAAAGAGTTGTACTCAGGGTGTACATGGAAACAAAATATACGGAATTACACAAGGGTTTTAAGTAGAAAAATAAGCATACAAACAAAAGTCAAGTCAAATCAAACAAACAAACAAAGAAAAGTTAAGTCAAATCAACACAGTTGTTACCATGGGAGTAGAAGTGGTTGAATAATTTTCTTTTGTATGCACAGTTCTGGTTCCTCTAGCTTAATGGCTAGGGCTTCTGCGATGCAAAGAAGACGGAATCGTACTGTCTTTGGAAGGTTGTTCTTCACTTTGTAGATTACTTTGAAGGAGGCGTTTGTTGAGATGGAATGACCAGTGTTGACGAGGTGTTCGATTATTGCACTCCTTATGCAGCCATTACTTCCTTTCTGTAGCCACGCTGGATAGTGTTCTTTGACCCTTTTTGACAGGATACGCGTTGAACGACCGATGTACCTGGCTCCACAGCAACAGGTGAACTGATATATACACATAGAAGTGGTCAGGTGCGGGATCTTGTCTTTTGGGCTTCTGCAGATCAGCGGGCGACTAGAGAAGACTACTCTCAATGTTGCCGCAAAGAAAGTTCTTCTTAAAGAGGTGGAGATTCTCCTTCTAAGGACGTCACTGAGTAGGTCTCCTTTGAAGTCGAGGTTCATATAAAGTATCTTTTTTGGCACAGATGCTGTTTCTTGCTTTTGGATTTTTTGTTTGATGTTTTTGTCCACGAATCTTGATGGGTAACCGTTTTGTATGAAGGTTTCTTTGAGGAAGTTTAGTTCTTCTTCCATGGTATCTGAGCTGCAGATGCGTCGGACGCGAGTGGCAAGAGATCTAATTAAGTTTCTTTTCCGACTGATTGGTACCCAGCTGTAGAAGCTTGTCAGTTGGCCGTTCCATGTGGGTTTCCTATGGATGGACCTTCTTAAAGTTCCGTCAGCTCTCCTTGTAAGTTCAACATCAAGAAAAGGGATTTTAGATTCGTTTTCAATTTCAAGAGTGAACTTTGTGGCTGGATGGCATTTGTTGAATATTTGCAGTAACTGATTGAGATCGTGGCCGTCATCACAGATAATGAAGATGTCGTCCACATATCTAACATACAGTTGGAAATTGTCAATAGTTGATTTGAGTGGGCCGTTCTCGAGGCTTGCCATGAAGCAGTCTGCTAGTAATGGGCCCAGTGGAGATCCCATTGCGATCCCATCTTGTTGTCTGTAAATAACCTCGTTGAATGTGAATTGTACATTGAGTGTACATCTCAGCAGTAGTTCTTTTAAACAAGTCGTCGGTAATCCGATGTTTAGCTGATTTTCTTCTATGTATTGACAAATGTGGCAGACAGTTTCTGTGAGTGGAACGTTGGTAAATAGTGACTCAATGTCGAGGGAGAGCATATTTTTGTTCTTTACATTGATATCTTTGATGTGATCGACGAATTGGAAAGTGTCACGAAGCGAATAGTGGCACATTCGTTTTCGTACAGGTTCTAAAATTTCAGCTAGCCATTTCGCTATTGGATGGTACGGGGAACCTGACATATCGAGAATTGGACGAAGTGGGAGGTTGGCTTTATGTATCTTTGGTAAGCCGTACAGTCTTGGTATTATTGATCCTGTCGGTCGGATCTGATCATAGATTTCATGACTGATCAACTTTTCGGTTTGCATTCTTTTGAGGACATCGGTGAGTTGTTTTTCAATCTGTTCTGTTTTGTTTCTTTCATTGGGTGGTTGCGAAAATTTTGTTTTGTCTGACAAAATGTTGTTCATTTTCTCAATATAGTCTTTCTTGTCCATAAGGACTATGCCAGCTCCTTTATCTGGACGGGTTATTAGGAGTTCTTTGTTTTGTTTCAGTTGATTTAATTCTTCTCTATGTTGTCTTGTTAGGTGATTGTATACTTTTGGTTTTGTATTCAGATACTGATAACAGCAATCAATTATTGTTGATTTAAATCGCTGCATTTCTTGTTCGGAGGTTGGAGTTAAATCATTTGTTTGGGTGATTAAGTTTTCAAATTGTACATGAGTATGTAGTCTGTTGGCGTTTAGGTTGACGTCGCAGAATTTCGGACCCATGGATAGGGCTTCTAACTGCAGGTTGGATAAAACTACTGAAGAGTAGTTAAATACGAATTTTGAGGGGTCTTCAGGAAACTGTTTTTGTGCTCTGATGGATTTGAGGCTTTTGTGAGTTGCGATATAGTAGATTGTGCCCGTTTTTCAATGACTGAATTGACGTATTCAGTAAACCTCTGAGTTTCACTAGGTAGCAGATCGTGGAGGGCTGTAGACCTTTGTGAAATGTTGCGTTGTAGTTCTGGAGTACGTGATTTAATAGAGTCGATAAGATTTAATGCATGTCGTCGGAGAGATTTAGTGTTGGGATATATGTGACGACTTCTTCTCAGTGCTTTCCAAAACCACTTTGGATATTCGCGATTGGTGATACAGTCACTGAAAAAAGTAATTTTCGCTTTCGCTATCGCAAGTTTGACAGAGTACCGTAGAAACCCATTGAGTTCCTTGAATGTCGAGGAGTCCTTGCAAATTTTTAATTCATGAAAAATTCCTATTCGAGCATTATTAGACAGAAAACAAGTAGTTCAGCGATGAGTCTCTTTTCGGCGAATTCGTTTCCATAGCTGTACAATCGCAAATATATATGGTTGTTTTGTATGTCTGTGTACATTAAATTTGTCAAACGAAAATACAATTAGTAAGTTCAGGTGAGTTGGATGTTAACATAAGAGAGTAGTAACAAAAGTGATGAGTTGTCACAAACGATTGTTAAAGAAGAGTTGCGTAATAACATGAATAGTTTAATGAAAGAGTTGTACTCAGGGTGTACATGGAAAGAAAATATACGGAATTACAGAAGGGCTTTAATTGATATAACTATCCATAATAGAGTTACAAGGGTTTTAAGTAGAAAAATAAGCATACAAACGAAAGTCAAGTCGAGTCAAACAAACAAAGAAAGAAACGTTAAGTCAAATCAACAGAGTTGTTACCATGGGAGTAGAAGTGGCTGAATAAAGTTCATTTCTATTCACAGTTCTGGTTCCTCCTCTGTCTTTGGAAGGTTGTTCTTCATTTTGTAGATTACTTTGAAAGTCACGTTTACTGAGTCTAAATGACCAGTGTTGACGAGGTGTTCGATCATTGCAGCACTGCATGGTGTGAAATGATCGAACACCTCGTCAACACTGGTCATTCAGACTCAGTAAACGTGACTTTCAAAGTAATCTACAAAATGAAGAACAACCTTCCAAAGACAGAGGAGGAACCAGAACTGTGGATAGAAATGAACTTTATTCAACCACTTCTACTCCCATGGTAACAACTCTGTTGATTTGACTTAACTTTTCTTTCTTTGTTTGTTTGATTTGACTTGACTTTTGATTGTTTGCTTATTTTTCTACTTAAAACCCTTGTGTAATTCCGTATATTTTCTTTCCATGTACACCCTGAGTACAACTCTTTCATTAAACTATTCATGTTATTACGCAACTCTTCTTTAACAATCGTTTGTGACAACTCATCACTTTTGTTACTACTCTCTTATGTTAACATCCAACTCACCTGAACTTACTAATTGTATTTTCGTTTGATAAATTTAATGTACACACACATACAAAACAACCATATATATTTGCGATTGTACAGCTATGAAAACGAATTCGCCGAAAAGAGACTCTTCGCTGAACTACTTGTCTTCTGTCTATTAATGTTCGAATGGGAATTTTTCATGAATTAAAAATTTGCAAGGACCCCTCGACAGTCAAGGAACTCAATGGGTTTCTACGGTACTCTGTCAAACTTGCGATAGCGAAAGCGAAAATTACTTTTTTCAATGACTGTATCACCAATCGCGAATATCCAAAGTGGTTTTGGAAAGCACTGAGAAGAAGTCACATATATCCCAACACTAAATCTCTCCGACGACATGCATTAAATCTTATCGACTCTATTAAATCACGTACTCCAGAACTACAACGCAACATTTCACAAAGGTCTCCAGCCCTCCACGATCTGCTACCTAGTGAAACTCAGAGGTTTACTGAATACGTCAATTCAGTCATTGAAAAACGGGCACAATCTACTATATCGCAACTCACAAAAAGCCTCAAATCCATCAAAGCACAAAAACAGTTTCCTGAAGACCCCTCAAAATTCGTATTTAACTACTCTTCAGTAGTTTTATCCAACCTGCAGTTAGAAGCCCTATCCATGGGTCCGAAATTCTGCGACGTCAACCTAAACGCCAACAGACTACATACTCATGTACAATTTGAAAACTTAATCACCCAAACAAATGATTTAACTCCAACCTCCGAACAAGAAATGCAGCGATTCAAATCAACAATAATTGATTGCTGTTATCAGTATCTGAATACAAAACCAAAAGTATACAATCACCTAACAAGACAACATAGAGAAGAATTAAATCAACTGAAACAAAACAAAGAACTCCTAATAACCCGTCCAGATAAAGGAGCTGGCATAGTCCTTATGGACAAGAAAGACTATATTGAGAAAATGAACAACATTTTGTCAGACAAAACAAAATTTTCGCAACCACCCAATGAAAGAAACAAAACAGAACAGATTGAAAAACAACTCACCGATGTCCTCAAAAGAATGCAAACCGAAAAGTTGATCAGTCATGAAATCTATGATCAGATCCGACCGACAGGATCAATAATACCAAGACTGTACGGCTTACCAAAGATACATAAAGCCAACCTCCCACTTCGTCCAATTCTCGATATGTCAGGTTCCCCGTACCATCCAATAGCGAAATGGCTAGCTGAAATTTTAGAACCTGTACGAAAACGAATGTGCCACTATTCGCTTCGTGACACTTTCCAATTCGTCGATCACATCAAAGATATCAATGTGAAGAACAAAAATATGCTCTCCCTCGACATTGAGTCACTATTTACCAACGTTCCACTCACAGAAACTGTCTGCCACATTTGTCAATACATAGAAGAAAATCAGCTAAACATCGGATTACCGACGACTTGTTTAAAAGAACTACTGCTGAGATGTACACTCAATGTACAATTCACATTCAACGAGGTTATTTACAGACAACAAGATGGGATCGCAATGGGATCTCCACTGGGCCCATTACTAGCAGACTGCTTCATGGCAAGCCTCGAGAACGGCCCACTCAAATCAACTATTGACAATTTCCAACTGTATGTTAGATATGTGGACGACATCTTCATTATCTGTGATGACGGCCACGATCTCAATCAGTTACTGCAAATATTCAACAAATGCCATCCAGCCACAAAGTTCACTCTTGAAATTGAAAACGAATCTAAAATCCCTTTTCTTGATGTTGAACTTACAAGGAGAGCTGACGGAACTTTAAGAAGGTCCATCCATAGGAAACCCACATGGAACGGCCAACTGACAAGCTTCTACAGCTGGGTACCAATCAGTCGGAAAAGAAACTTAATTAGATCTCTTGCCACTCGCGTCCGACGCATCTGCAGCTCAGATACCATGGAAGAAGAACTAAACTTCCTCAAAGAAACCTTCATACAAAACGGTTACCCATCAAGATTCGTGGACAAAAACATCAAACAAAAAATCCAAAAGCAAGAAACAGCATCTGTGCCAAAAAAGATACTTTATATGAACCTCGACTTCAAGGGAGACCTACTCAGTGACGTCCTTAGAAGGAGAATCTCCACCTCTTTAAGAAGAACTTTCTTTGCGGCAACATTGAGAGTAGTCTTCTCTAGTCGCCCGCTGATCTGCAGAAGCCCAAAAGACAAGATCCCGCACCTGACCACTTCTATGTGTATATATCAGTTCACCTGTTGCTGTGGAGCCAGGTACATCGGTCGTTCAACGCGTATCCTGTCAAAAAGGGTCAAAGAACACTATCCAGCGTGGCTACAGAAAGGAAGTAATGGCTGCATAAGGAGTGCAATAATCGAACACCTCGTCAACACTGGTCATTCCATCTCAACAAACGCCTCCTTCAAAGTAATCTACAAAGTGAAGAACAACCTTCCAAAGACAGTACGATTCCGTCTTCTTTGCATCGCAGAAGCCCTAGCCATTAAGCTAGAGGAACCAGAACTGTGCATACAAAAGAAAATTATTCAACCACTTCTACTCCCATGGTAACAACTGTGTTGATTTGACTTAACTTTTCTTTGTTTGTTTGTTTGATTTGACTTGACTTTTGTTTGTATGCTTATTTTTCTACTTAAAACCCTTGTGTAATTCCGTATATTTTGTTTCCATGTACACCCTGAGTACAACTCTTTCATTAAACTATTCATGTTATTACGCAACTCTTCTTTAACAATCGTTTGTGACAACTCATCACTTTTGTTACTACTCTCTTATATCAACATCCAATTCACCTGAACTTACTAATTGTATTTTCGTTTGACAAATTTAATGTACACACACATACAAAACAACCATATATATTTGCGATTGTACAGCTATGAAAATGAATTCGCCGAAAAGAGACTCTTCGCTGAACTACTTGTCTTCTGACTCAAGATTTTCTGTTGAAAAGCCTGAATTTGTCGTTTGTGCAGAGTGAAGAGGATTTACAACGTGATTTGAGAGTTATGAGCGTCTGTCTCACCTTTCCGATTTAGGCTAGTCTCGATGACCCCATCAGTGTCCACTGTCTGTAGTTGAAATGATGATTCCTAGATAAGTGCAGTAAGAAGCGTCTTTCAAATCTATCCCGTCGGTAGTGATTGGTGCTGGTTGTTGTTGGTTGGTTGATTACTTTCACCACCCCTGTTTTCTCTATGTTCACTTGTCCTGTCTTTGCTGCTTGATTCTTCCAGTTTTTTGGTTTTCGTCTGCACGTCTTCAAGTTTATGTGACACTAGACATAGATCACCCATGAAATCTTGATCTTCTAGAGTTTTCTTATCGGTCCAGCGTATTGCTGTGTTCTCCCTGCCTACAGTCTGACGCATAATCCAGTCCTCCACAAACAGGAATATCATCAGTGTTAGTAGTCCACCTTGTCTCACTCCTGTATTGACTTCAAAAGTCTCTCTGAGTTTACCGTTGTGGATTGATTGACACGTGCTACTGTAATATAGCTCTTGAATGAGACTGGTACAGATTTGGGTTACGCCATAGTATTGAAATAGCCTCCAAATTACTCGTAGTTAACTCTATCGAAGGCCTATTCAAAGCCGATGAAGTTAAGGTAAAGATTTGACAACAATTCTATGCTCTATTCGATTATGATGCGTATAGCTGGTATGATCAACTGCTTATTTGCTTTTCCTCAATCCAGCTTGTGTCCAAGCGGAGCTCTGCATCTAGTGCATCTTGTATTCTCTTCAAGATATTTCATTTGGCGTGGACTGGAGCATTATTCCGAACCAGTTCTTGCAAAGACCTCAGTCTCCCTCCTTTGGTGATTTTACAAGCAAGTAACCTATTATGTTGTTAAATAAATAGTAGTGGTTTAACACAGATTCACATAACAGCTGGCAGTTGTGATTGTATTCTAACGATAACCTGGTGAACAATTGGGTTATCGACCACAGCTGGTAGTGGACCAGAGTAGCAGTTCGAATTCTTGCTAAGACACAGATTTTCATTACACCTTCAGTTATCATCCATTATATTGAAATCTACTAAAAAAAGGAAACATTTTTTAAATTCTCAACTGGCACTATGTACTTATCATCCAAGTGCATGTATAGGATATTTTTCTAAAAGTCATCCATAAGCAGTGCTATTTATTTCACACTTTAGCTGTACGCTATATGAATAGCTCCAGTTCAATGCATAAAATGATGTCACGCATATAGTCAACATAATTAGGTGTTCTTTTTGACTTTAACTGACCGACTAAGTCCTCATTCTAAATATGACTGGATTTTTATTTCTTGCTTATTGTTTTCTTAAGAAATAATTTATTTCAGGCTAAACTCATCTTCATTCTTGACATCAACAACACACCAGTGGCTGCATATTTTGTTGCTTATGTTTTGCCATTTAGGAATTTATTCCTTTGATAATTTTGTTATTGTCGAGATGTTGTAACAACAGATTCTCTAAAGGCCTTATCGGTATTAATGTTTAGTTTCTGTTGCGAGCTGCTTAAGGCCATTGTTTAAGAGTGTGTACTTCGGTACAGTATAATTCCATTGTGGATAAAATCTATTTTGACCGAGGCTCACAGTGTTATTCAGTAATATTTACTGATAACTTTTCGAGCTATTGATATGATTTTGATCAATAAATTGTGCTCTAAACGTCATCAATAAATATTACTGTATAACACTGTGAGACTTTATGAAAAAAATTGTATCCACAGTCGTTTTCTCAAATCTGTATATAGACGTCTTAAGTCTTAGTGAATTACAAGCAGTCTTAAGGAAGCTAATTTGGAAATGAAGTCTATCTCAAATAGACGTTGGCATAGAATTCGCGCACTGTGACCTCACTTATTAGCAAATGCATTTAGGTTTATCCAGTAATTTACATTTCCTCAGAAACTCTCTGCCATAACATATATTTTAATTATTTCTTATTCAACATAGTTGTGGAATATATCACTTTAATTTTTCAACAGTAGCATCTCCGATCAAGTTTAACCAGGAAATAATAAAAAACAACTAAAAATAATGATAATAGCGATGGTAATATTGTTGATTTTGAATGAATAGACAAAAGTGGATGGAATGATGCAAACACTTGTGAACCTTGTGTAATACTATCACTGAATGATATACACTTTACTACTGTTTTGTTATAATTTATTACATATGATATTTTATAAAATGTTCATTTCTATTTAGTATATTGTCGTTTGCATTGATTGGTGATTAGAGAGTAACCAATGTCATGTGTTTACTAGACCTTACTGTTGGTTGTGACTAGGTTTTGCTGATCAAGTTTGGAATGTGGTCATGAGACTGTGTGACTGCACCAAGGTGGTATATTTTGAAGTGATATCAAGGCGCTGGAAGTGATGGTCAAGCTTTCTTCCGTTTTCCGTCTAGTGGTTGCATGTGTTCTAGTGAATGCATCCGTTCCCTTGCGAGTCGAGTCAGTACGTGATTGTATGTATTAGCACTAGTAGAAGTCCTACAGTTATGCATGTAGTGAATATGATCCGAGGCCGCATAGTTGCAGCTTTCTGTAATGAGGCAGTCATAATTTGAGTAGTTGAAGGTGTGAAATTAGACATGTATGACACTTAACCATTGAGAGGAGTATATGACTACTGTCAGGATCAACCAGTTCATTGACTGGATGATTTGTACATTGATTTTTAGGAGAGCTGAGCACAGTCATCCAGTTTGCTGCAAGACTGGAAGTGAATGCCACTTTTTTTCCTGCCTTGTTAAAAATTCTGCGTAAGGTTTCCTAGGTTCCTTCCTTGTAAGGAATTACTACTGATGATTTAGATTCCTAATTGTTGGTATTGTCATGATCTTGCGCATTGCATGTCGTCATTAATATCAATATTATTATTATCACTATCTCTACTATCATTGTTTATTTGATTTTTACATTTCCCTACATACTTTTTAACTAATTTATCAGGGTAATTATTATGTTTCTAGGCTTCTTTTATGCGTATCAGTTCCTGTTTTAGATTTTCTTTGGTACTACTTAGTTTTTGTGCTCTGTCATTTAAACATTTCACCAATCCTATTTTTGCTGACATAGGATGGGATGATCGGAATTCTAAATATCTGTTTGAATGTGTGGGTTTCCTGTAAACACTAGTGTTTAATTTCCCATCTTCTTTCCTTTCTACGCTGCAATCTAACATTGGAAGCTCCCCTTCCTGACTTTCCAATTCATAAGTGAATTATTTGGTGAGTTATACTTCACTGTTATAAAAATAGAATTTTCGAACTGCTGTAGAGTATAACTCCATAGTTGAATAATAATTTCAACTGATAAAAAACAGAATGCAACAGGTTTTATGTGTTTATATGTTATTCATATTCATGTGATTCACGAAACATCAGTAAATAGATGATACTGTCTCATTATGCTTTTTTTTTTATCAAATAAAATTATTTCCCAATGTTTGGAGTAGATTTTTTTTGCAACCTACATGAAACTTGGCATCATTTAAATCTGAAAGGTACTCGACAGTTGTTTCTGTCTATTTTGAAGACTCCATAGTGAGAGTGCATAGTTTCAAACTGTTATCCACTTTTTATCAGTAACGTCTGTCTCATTGACTGGTCTCTGGAATTAAACTAAAATGTTAAAAATATTACATTTTGAGGATCAAAATAGCTTTTTCTATATTCACGGTGCTGTTCTCTGGCTTTTGTATCGTAATTCGACAGAATTTAAAAATAAACGAGCCAATGTGGTTCGAACAGCTGGTTAACGTTTTGTATGAAGTATGTTGACTCGATCCCGACATGAGATTATAACGCTCATTCAATGAATACAGAGCTTTGGTTAGGTAGTCATTGTTCTTTAATAAGGAGATCAATGAAGTAAGACTAATTCAAATTCCCAAATAAAAAAATCAATCTTATAACCATTCACGTTTCTTAGTCAAACAATAAATTGTTTTTCAAATATGTATAATTTGATCTATACAAAAATTGAAATTCGTATACTTCTCACAGACTAATCAATACTTAATGTTTCAAGGAAAAAATAAACATTTTCTGTGATTTCCAGCAAAATTGGTGATTTCTAATGATTATTGCAAACAGTTCATATGAAATGAAATATCGAAATTAATACTATTTGTACACATGTGAATCTAATTACTACCAGTACACTACTCATTGGGGAATAAAGAAATAAAAGCAGAATGTTTACGCCTAAATTGTGATTTTGTCGAGTATTTAAAAATAATTTATAAATGATTTATTTATGAGTAGGAAAATGATCTCTTTACGCTACATTATTATTGATTAGTTAACGTGAAATACATTAACTTCATATATGCAATGTATATATATATGTATATATATATATACATATATAGTCAGTATATTATATAATCGGAGTCAAAATAACATGCCTTTGTTCCATTGCCTTCACATATATATCCATGTATATATACATATTTATATATGTATTGCGTGTTCACTGATTCTCTAGAAAGATCATATTACCAGAGATACAGTTTGCTAGGCAAAGAGATTCACAGAAAACAAAATTAGTTTATTTTCTCTTATAACAATGGTTCTTGTCCCCTTCAAACTAATATTATTTATTTATAAGGACATATAGAATGAGTGACCTTATATTAGTTATCTTGGTAGTATAATGGTAAAAATTTGATTTACATGCAATTTCTTCAGTGGAGACATTCTTCTTACCTCAGTTTCACTGTTATTTTTGTATACATTCCTTTCTTACTAATAAATATGCGTTTTATCTATTTCAGCTTGTATATATATACATATATATATATATATATATATATATATATATATATATATATATATTGACTGACAGATGGATGATAAGGTCATAAGGTAAATTCAAAGCCAAGCTAAGTCAGAATCTTTTAGTTTGGCTTGTAAACTTTCATTGACAGATTTTTCAATCTCTCAATAACTGATTGAGATTTGATGCTGAGATGTGCTGCATTGTTAGCTCTGCTGTCGATCACTTTGTTTAGCGTTACTATGGCAGTAGGATTCATAAGTTTTATGTGTATATCAGATTAATTTTATTCTAAAGGATCCTTCCTATGTTTGCTTTTGGATTGAATGTACCTTTAGTGTAATTTTTAAGGCCTTATCTTATTCTGTCAATCAACGACTCAATTTAATACCATTTCACGTCCAGTATGCTTGAGGCATATTGCCATGATATTATATTGTGTTGTTATTCTTGCAAATTTAATGTATGGTGCGATTGTGTTTTCTGACCGCAAAAGAGTATGTTACTCAATCAGAGATAAAGTCTTTTGCGCTGTTAGTCTTTGTGACCTGGTTATATCTTAAACATGCAATAAACAGTGTACTACAAAGTTCAAAAACAGAAGATTCGGAGATGGCTTTGGGTTATACTAAGAAAGTTTCTGTTGACAGTTATTGGCTTGCAGTGGAAAACTGTACATATTCACACTGTTTTGCCAGACCAATATTGTAAGATAAATGTTTAGACTATATGCAAATTGAAGTCTACCTGCAATAAGCATGGTAAACCGTTTTATGCATTGCTGAAGCTTTATCTACTCAGTTAGAGAAACTGCATTTATGCATACTCAACCAATTCTACTATTATGCTAACAACCTCGTCGATTTCTACTGACTTGAGTTTTGTTTGCTTGTTTCTCTAACGCCTTAAAACTCCTGTATTTCTTGAGAACTTATCAACATTCCCATATTTTTCTCCATTTCTATGCATATCCTGACCACAACTCATTCAGTAAATTATTATGTAACTCTAACACATTTATTCAACTCCTCTTATGCATTGACTAGTATTAACAACTTTGTTTGTGACAACTCATCACTTTTGTCACTTATCTTTTTCATGAAAAAATCGTTTATAAATGCGATTGTGCAGTGAAAAAGGAAAATGAATTCGGTGAACTACGTGTTTTGTTTTCATTAACTTGTCTGGATGGGGATTATTTATGAATTCTAGATTCAGTTGAAATCTTGTGGAATCTGTCAGGCTGTATCTTAAGAAAATCAATAAAAAATTACTGTGAACCCTGAGATTTCTTGTGGGGACAGTTGACTGGGTGGTTAACACAACGACAATAGAAATGATTAGATTTAGTGTGACTTAAGCTGATTTCTAATATTATTTTGTTCTTGTTCTATTCACGTTTATCAATTAATAAAAGAAACAATGAAATTCAGAGTTTTTTTATAAGTTTATTGTGCGTTGATGGCACAGTGGTAGAATGCTCGCCAACCACGTATGTGGTTTGGGATTTAATCCCCGGCCGACATACTCATTTACCTTGCTAAGCCAGTAATAAGACTGGTAAATGGGGAAGGTTGTGCATGAAGCTAGCAACCACATCCTGTAAAAATAAATATCACTGGTACTCATACTTCAAACCTCTAGCTTAAAGCCCTCTATGTTCTACTGGGAACGTGAAGAAATAAAATATTCAATGATAAAATAATAGGCTTATTAAAAATTTCATGCACCGAGAAACAGCAGGTCAAAAGATACGTCTTTAACAAGCGTAATTACTTTTCATAACGTTTTACGGCATATCACCTATGGTATAACAAACGACTGACATTGATAAGCCTATTTCAAAGCTATTCACAATACTGTTAAAAGCCTTTTTCGATTTATACTAATTTAAAGAAGCATTTTACTATTATAAAATTGATGTATAGGTTCTGGTTATGTTGATGAATAAATGAATCCATGAAAAATCAATTATTCTTATTATAAAGGTGTAGCTCACTGGTTTAAACACCCGATTTTCAGTCACTGGGTCATGGGCAAGTGTCATACTTCACCTTATTTATACTGAGCGACGGATCAGTAATTATCACACCTCACCTCATACAATAAGCACCACCCACAGCATGATACTATAAAATGAGTTCTAATTTCCTCTTTTTTTCGGAAGCCTTTTCACACCATTTTTTTTTTATCAAACTACACTCGACTACATTCATTTCACTGTTTATAAGCATTATTACGTGGTAATAGGTCTTACTGCTTAATGTTTACATTGTTTTTCTCATAGTGTGTTATACTTTCGGAATACATCTGATGGAATGATAGTAATGAATAAGTCCTGTTCAGGAATTGAAAACAATAATGTCTATTGTTGTTGACAATAATAATAATTTTATTTCATTACACTTTTTTTTTACTGAAATGTTATGTACACGTATATAGATATTATCAATCAATATGATTTTCGTCTGCTGGCGGATGTTGTTTATGTTATTTTTTTTGCCTAGCTATTTTATGTAGTATACCTAAGTACGGAATGAAAGTTATGTGATTTACTTTTTTTGACGCCTTTTCCAAGTAATGATAATCAAGTGAGAAAAATAACTCTGGTATTTAGTAACTGCTGAATAATATCTTATCCACTTAATTAGCCAGTCTCTAGTTACCACTAACTGATACCTATAGCTGAATAGAAGTATTACCCTGTGTTGGTGGTGATCCAACGTTGGAATGCCACCTTAACATACACATGGTCAAAGGTTCGATTTCCGTCCGAAGCATTCATAAACCTCACCTAGTTTTCCAGTCGTTAGTAAGGCCAGAAATTGAGGCGATGTTTGGATTTGAGGCTAGCAGTCCCGCCACTACTGATACTTTAAAGCTTGAAATTGTATATTCCACTCTTGAAGCAAAGGAAGCAATGAAAGAGATCCTATCATAATTTGTATTGACTAGTCGACTTTAAATATAAACAAGAAAACTAATCCTCATAGAAATGAATCCATTAAATCTGTGATATTCGATTGCGAGAGTTAAAATTCTAAAAAGTAATATACGTAGGTGGAGAAAATCGTTGTTCTTGGAATCTACACCCAACACATGCAATAGAAATGACGCATCACTCATACCAGAGATATTGAAAATATCACTACCAATCATATCAAGAGATGAGAAATAGAGGAACCATATAAACGAAGCTGGAAAGTTGTGAGTCACTTGATATGATTATGAGCACTATATTGTTCTCGGAACGTCATCAGTAATAGTGCAAGACTTTATCAAAATATATTTTATCCGTAATGGGATTTAGTATACTGTTTGGTTTTATTTCTTCGTTTTTATAGTGAATTCAAACTGTGATATTTTATTTCCTTAAAACTGGTAAAGACTGACTGTCTGAAGCAAGTTTAGAATTAGTGAATTACTTACCGCTGATCTTCTCGATACAATGATTCTCACTGACTGATAATTGTCAGTCTCCACCGAAGATTGGACTAGACACACTACACTAGTTACTGACCAGTGTCCAATCCAAAAATATCCAATACAGTCCAACAGGAGGTCTATCGTGAGCCCGAATACCTCAGTGGTAACGTCTCTGACTGCACCACTGGGTGACGCGGGTTCCAATCTCAGAAGGGACATGAGTTCTTATAGGATTGCCGATACGCTTTGCTGACTAGTGAGTGCCAACAAGGTCGAAGGCTTCTCGCTGATTGTCTCCAACCATCTAATAACAACACTCCTGAGTGAACCACGATGGTGAGTTACCTAACATGGTGGCCACATCGCAAACGTGACTGAGAGTATTCAGTCTGCATCAAAGATAGGACTAGACACATTACACCAGTTACTGACTAGTGTCCAGTCAAAAAAGGATTCTCACTGTGATTTCAGTGTTATTTGAAACTGAAAAATATTAAACTAGCTGAAACATTTACCTCTAACTAGACATTTTAAACAAATGAACGCATTTGTTTTAAAAAATTGGAAGCATAAAGTGAAAAAGTAGATGGAAATTGGCAGCTTCGAGGTTTATTGAGCATGCGTGATAAAATTTATGACTGATTACGAAGAAATGTAACAACAATCCATATACGGTTTCATTTAAACACAGTCTTATTTGATTATCAGTGAGGCGTATATATATATATATGTATGTATATATATACATATATATAGTCGTATAGTCATACCATCCGCCTAAAAACTTTGAGCATGAATCATTTATCATCTACATCACCACTGCAATGCTATCTGGGGGAGATAATATTTAATTTTCTAAAAGACTTAACAAAATATCGTCCTCGGTCAAACAAAGTCTGATACCGATAACTGGCTGTCATCCTCCAACATCGAATTACACTCCATGCTCTATTTTGGAAATAAAATTCATTTATGTCCCATATAAAAAGAAATAGGCCTTTTGTCTTCTGAATGTCTAAATCGGGTGTTTTTTCTCTATGTTAAAAAATGAGTCTTTCTCCCTCATTGCTGATTTTATTCCGTAAGCAGCTTACATACTTTGATGAACATAATAGCTGGGATATATTTATTGACGCGAAGTTTACTACTTTTATTTGTATAGTCTAATTTCATTTGGTTCTTTTTGTGGAGGGGGTAATATGAATTTTTAAAAAAACAGTTCCCTAGTAGAATTATTATTATTATTAGTCAAAAGAGGATTGTTGCATACACTTGTTTTGTTTTTCAATTGCTTTCCTTGTGTTGGCTGTCTCATCAATTTACTGTAATGTATGTATGTATGTATTTATGTAGGTAAATGAGATCTTTTGCTTCCTCCTTGAGATCAATGCATGCATTACTAAAAGTAGTCGACTAATTTTATATGAAACTAGAAATAGACATTTTCATAGGAGAAATACTGCTATTGCTGTTAGCATCTAAGATACAACTAAATAATGGCATAAATGCACTTCCATCCTAATTGTATATTAGATAATTTTCTTCAATTTCCACGTATATTTCGATAGGGTGAAAACATATTTACAGAATAAAATGATATTATTTCATTGGAGTAGTGCTCATCAACTGCCGACTACTTGAAATTGGAGTGATTAACTAAATAAACTATCCACTTGTAGTAATCATCAGCTGTGTATCCTTTAAATTTTGTATATCCTACAGACTCTATCCTTGGCAAGTAATCGTTAACAATAAGTTCACAAACATTACAGTCTGCATCATCTTTCAGTAAGACTAAAATTACTGTGAATCAATCAGTCAATCACATGTCTTCTTCTTTTTTTAAAAGTGAGATGAGTAAGTTTCAGGTCAAATTGTTTCAAAAATCATTATATAAGAGTACAATTTGAATGTGAGTTGATTTTGTGTGCATGTGCGTAAAACACATTACCTTAGACAGTATATATGAAATGACATGTTTCACCATTAAGTTATCAATTTTTTTTCCTTCTCGTCAATTCTCCTTACTTTTTTTTCTCTTCCTTCACGTTCCCCAGTGGAACATAGGGCTTCAAGCTAGAGGCTTGAAGTTTCTGTAGCAGTGTTTATTTTTACAGGATGGGGTTGCTAGCCTCATGCCCAACCTTTCCTCTTCACCAGCGCTATTTCTGGCTTAGCGAGGTAAAGGAGTGCGTCCGGGGATCGAACCCCGGACGATGTGCATGGTCTGCGAGCGTCCTAACTGCTATGCCACCGACGCACCCAATTATCAATTAATTTGATTCTTTTATCTATTTTCTTTCAATATACTACTATTAGGCTTTTACTTTCTTTCCTACCCAGTTATATCGTTCTTATTCATAAATTTGGGAAGACAGTTTATTACAATTAGGATTATTTCCATGTGTGAATTTGTATTTTGTTTCTTTTATGTCGTCATACTTCCCTGCGCGTGTTTCACCTCGCCTTACCCCCAGTGTATTGTATATCACAAAAAAAACACCTTTTTATCGGAAATTAATGAGTAGGGAGAGAAAGAGAGAGAGAACTGTATTTTAACCAATGCCTTAATTATTCCATTATCAATATTCATACAATTCTTAACTTGAAGGTTAATATAGAACAATAATTAATTTCTTTTCCAAAAGACTGACTAATGAACAAAGAATATTTTTTTAGATAACTTAACCATCAGATTCTACAGTTATAAATACATAGTAGTGAATGAATTAGTGTTTGAATAAAGCAATAACAACAGTTTTATTTCGTTGGTCTCTCATCAGCCGTATACAACCCAAAGTCATTAGTAAGTAAAAATACAGAAACAATTTTAACATACTTGCGCACAATTCATTTTTAAACAAAAATCAATCAATCAGTATATGCATACAATAATAAAACATATAAAAATAAATAATAAACACTTTATCCCGAACATTAATGATCATACGCAATGGGACTTTTCGGCATTACATAATTAGATGAAAGAGAAGATGAAAATATCCATTTACTAGGGCAACGCTTAGAAGATGGTAGCCTCCAGAAGTCTATTTCCCAAAAGCCTACATGGAAATCACAATACCTACATTTTAATAGTTTTTCTCGAAATAGCTTCAGATGGGCACTAGTCAAAACTCTATAGTATTCAGCAGGAGAATACACTCATCAGAGAAGTTACATGAGGAATTTGTTTCTCAAAAAGATGTTGAAAAGCGACATTTACTTTCAAAGGTTCATTAACAAGTACGGAAGATCTAAAGGCTCAAATGTCAAGCAAATCACAATGGGAAAAAAGCCCATCTACATTCAACTTGGTTTTAAAGGTGAAAATATTACAGTAATTGTCGACAGAAGATTGAGGACATCGCTAGGCAGAGCCCATCCTGCAGCTAAGCTCTTTGGTGCAATCAAAAATCGACAGATATCCTTCTCATCTTAACTCTAACTGTATATACAAATTTATATGTATATGCGGGAGCAGTTGCATTGGACGAACAGAGAGAAGAGCATACCTCCGAATTTTCTGAACATGTACCAAAAAGCCTATGTCTAAAGGGAACAAATGTTTCAAACAGTGGCATCACCAGGTCTCTCCTTTACATGGTTCTTGAGGTGGACATTTCAAGATCGTCCAAAATTATTAGTAGGCAAAAGAGTTCAATTCTCCTCAAGTTTGCCGAAGCAAGCGCCTGAAACGCGATTTCTGCGTTCAGAAAGAGGAGGTTACCAGTCTTCCCTTGCACTGGTAACTGGATATTTTCATCTCTTTCATCTGATTACGTAATGCCGAAGGTTTCCATTATGTATGACCATTATTTTTCGGGACAAAGTGTTTATTATTATATGTTTTGTTATTGTGTGCATATAATGATTGATTGATTTTTGTTTAAAAATGAACTGTGTGCAAGTACACATTTATTAATCTGTGCAAGGATGTTAACATTGTTTTTGTAGGTATACCTAATAATTACTTTGGGTTATGAGCAGATGATGAGAAGCCAACAAAATAAATGATGGTACGATTTTATTCAGCAAATACTGTTGTTCTTGCTTTATTCAAATTGATTAAGGGGAATAAACGCATGAATTAGTGTTATTAACAACATCAATGTTGTTGAAATAACATCGAATCAATAATAATATCAATGGATTACAGTTCGATAGCATCAACATAACAATACACGCTGAATATCGGAATAATTAGGAAATATAATAATGCAAATTCATATTTCAGTAAAACTTGTTCTTAACTATTTGTATTAATAATACATAGTGTGGAATTTACTTATGCACTTTTGAACAAGCATAGTGTTGTGACCGATTTCATGCTGTTTTGTACTTTATGAATAAACACTTGTACAATATGAAATTACATATATACAAGAGTAATACGTTTGAGCTGGTCAGCCTCAATTATTGTTTAAAACGTATTTAGTAGTGTGTGTGTGTGTGATAATTTGCACTACAATTTGGTTTACTGCGAACGGCTTATTTGAAAAATAAATTTAATATGCTAGTGACGGTAAGCGTAATTGGTCCGAGATCGGCTAATTCCATCTTTATTAGAACAACATTTAGGTGTATATTTAAATTTTAAATATTGCATATTATCCCATGATAATAAGATAAGATAATTTGAAACTGAAGCTTTTCGTCCAATGTTTCTTTTTTCAAAATTATACTGTATAACTTGAGTTTGATTGTAGTCAATAGACTCCTTCACCAGATTGATTAAACCTTTTTGTCGCAGAACAGTTATTTCTATACCTAATTTCTATTCGGTTAACTTGAAAGAAGTAAAAGTTATATCATATTTCATTGTAGAATACTCATTGGTGAGTTGAAATTGAGCACTATTTATAAATCAGACCGTGTGCATCATACTATTTTATTATTAGGATTGTAAATAACTGACTATGGAATTCGGCTGATTGACAGTAAACTGTATCATTTGCACATAAGACATGTATGCTTTATAAGTGTTAAATTTTCTCAGGGTAAAAGTTGCAGTCACAGTCAATCACTGTCACAGACTTACTGTGTTTGCCTGACGTAATAAAGTAGTTTCAAGTATTGCTTTTCAGGGATTTAATTGTTCTCAGGACTTCATCATGAACTGATATCGGAGAGAGAGGATCATTGAGAAACCTGGGAGTACTGAACAGCTGTTTCGTCCTAGTTTCGGGACTCCTCATCAGTACGCACCCACCCACTGCTGAACAGTCCCAAAACTAAGGCGAAACAGCTGTCCAGTACTCCCAGGTTTTCCAATGGTTCTCCAGCCAATGTCAGCTCATGATGAAATCCTGTAACCAATCAACCAAATCCCTACAAACCAATACTTGGCTATAAATTTAGTATTGAACAACTGTTTATTTCTGTTCTAGTAGTTATTATACATATATATATATATATTCAATTTCTTAGCACATTTCCTTTCTCATCAACATCATTTCATTCCCGAAATTCATTTTTAAATGAGAAAAAAAATTGATAAAGTTCTAGGCACCTGAAGTAAAAGCTTCCGAACAGTAATCGCTTTGCGTCACAGCTGTGATAAAGAATTATTATACAATTTTTAAAAAAATGTACATACTTTTTTCGTTTTCCTGAACCTATATTTTATACTGCTACTTTCAAGAATGTTATTAGAAATATCGATATTCATTTATTTTATTCGGTTCACTGTAAGCTGGTAATAAATGCTCAAACTGTGTGCATTGTTGGCCGATTATAAACACACGGAGGAATAAATATATACCATTACAGTCGCATTACACTTATATTATTTAAAAACTAAGAAAATGGAAAAAAATTTATTATCGTCTACTTTTAGTTTGACCTACTACAAGAAATGTTAATGATGTTAAATAAGGTTTTGTATTTTTTCACACATCTATGTGTAGTTTCGTGTATTGAACAACTGTATTGATTTTGTTTTTAAGAAGAGAAATGTGAAAATTATTCACTCTCTCACTCCTTTATTAGCATGACCTCATTTTTGCTCTAACGTGGAAAGACAGATAAATGTTATCTTCGTTGAACGTGGCATCGCTGTCTAGTGACCAAATTTGTCACAGTTCGTATCTACATATCAACTAGAAAATAATAGAAATTGAGACAAACAAATTCATTTTATGGTGAGATAAAAGAAATGAAAAAGAGTTAAGCTGTTATTAGATTAAAGATATAACATGAGTGGACCTGCACCAGTGTGAATCAGTTCTAAAATGTTTCTTAGAGGGTTTTCAACTTTGGCTTTTTATAGTCAAGTGAACTCCAATTAAGTGAGTCACACATTATTACACTATTTAGACCGATATATATATATATATATATCGGAATTATGAACTGAAAAGTAACAATTTGGCAGAAAAAGCACCAAGAATAAGACTTCAGGTCAACATAGAGAAAACAGAGGTGATGAAGATTCCTGGACAACACCAACAGCTACAACAACAGACAACAATCAGCATAAATGGGAGGAACCTGAAAGAAACAACCTCCTTTACCCACCTGGGAAGCGTCGCTTCAACTACAAGCGGAACTGACGAGGATATCAAAGCAAGAATCGGAAAAGCAAGACAAGCTTTCACTACTCTCAAGTCTGTGTGGAGGTCAACAGCACTCAGCATGAAAATGAAGAGAAGATCCGGATTTTTAACTCCAATGTGAAGTCAGTGCTACTATACGGATCAGAGTCTTGCACTGCGTGTCACGAAGGGCATTTCGAACAAACTACAGACCTTCATCAACAGCTGTCTTCTCTCAATACTCAAGATCAGATGGCCAGCAAGAAACGATCAGCAATAGTGAGGGATCTCTGGGAGGGAACCAGGCAGGAGCCAATAGTGCAACAAATATTCAAGAAGAAATGGAGATGGATTGACCATACTCTGAGAAGACCATCAAATGACATCACACGTCAGGCCATCGCTCGAGTAAAACCCGAATTGGAATTGATCGTCTGTGCAAGGGTGACATGAAGGAGGTTGTACGAAGAGGAGATGAAGACATGTAGTCAGACATGTAGCCGGGTGAAAACGTTGGTGGAGAACCAGACGCAATGGAGACGCGCGACTGAAGCCCTATGTGCCTCTAGGAACTAAAGGAAACAATAATAATAATGGACTGATAAATACTTTGGGTTTAATCGTTATCCAGTTTTTCTTTCAAATTAATCCTAACTGTGCTGATAAAGCATCTTAACGTATATGGTAAGTAGACATGTGTAGCTCTTATATTTTTCGCGTGTAGCCTATTCATTTTACCCAGGATTATGGACAAATGTTCACGATGCTCAAATCTTAGTTTTCTCAAACGTGGGCATAACTGTGAAAGTAATGCTTGAGGTATCTTTGAGGTATTTTCCTTTAATATCAATCAATATTTAGTACTCGTACAGCTTCTCGAAGCAAGCTTACGTAGAATACAGTTGATCTTTACTGGTCTGTATATTAAGTAACAAAAATTCGACACCTTCACGATGTTTAAATATAAACACGGCATTCATCAATCAGTTCACATCGATGAATAAATGATGTAGTATAAGACTTATTCATCTGCTTACCTATATGTCCACTTATCTTGAATTTACAATAGTAAGATTTTTACTGGCTGATTAATTTTTTTAAAATGCTTTTCTTCCTACAAACACAGATTATTGACAAATCGAAGCGAGATGCCAGAGAAGAAGTTGAAATTTTACTTAGACACCATAATCATCCAAATATTGTTTCAGTTCGGGATGTAAGTTGTTTGCAATATTTGTATTTTTGCTTTACTTATCTGTTGTTATACTTTTACCTTTTTGTTTTCTTTTTCCATTAAAATTTAATGCTGTTTCCTTTACTCACTTGATCATTTTCACTTTTCGTTCGCATTGTGCATCGGTGGTTCAGCGGTAGAGTGCTGGCCAACTATGCACGTGTTCCGGGGTTCAAGTACCGGCCGCCGCACACCTTTACCTCCCTTAGCCGGTTATAATCCCGACAAAGAGTGGGTTGGAAGTGAGGCTAGCAACCCACCCCTTAAAAACACTACTACTACTGAAACCTGCTGCAAGAGCTATACAGTGCTGCAAGTTTATGCCCCCAAACGAAAGATACACTGAGGCCATGAGGATATTACGTCAAAGGTTTGTGAGGCCATTTATGATATCCAGTAGTGTTTTTGGGACCGTTAAAGGCAATGGTGCCAGTTAAACGATAATTCCGAGGAACTCGCCGGGTTTTTGGATAGCTTAATGGTGTATGGAAATACCTTCGTTTCTCTTAATTGTGTGGATGAATTAAACTCTAGTTCGATTCTTAAGGTAATCGCTAAGAGATTACCCGTTCGCTTACAAAGAAAGTTTATAAAAATCAGCTCCCGTTTAGAGTAGGATGGTTTAGAGCCCGGGTTCGATGATATTGTGAGACTGGTAAAGGACAGTGTCAATCAAGCGACGGGAAAGTTTGCCAGCATTTTGCATCCAACAGTAGAACCTAAGGAATCAGTGAATATAAAGAAGTCATTTGTAGTGAAGGCACTAGGCACGACGAGAAAGGAAGAGTATATCATTTGCCGTAACACGCACCAACTTAGTGATTGTAATCGTTTTATTGCAATGTCTCCTATAGAAAGATTGAGAATGGCAAAACAGAAGCGGTTGTGTTTTAGTTGCTTAAAGGTAGGACACACAAAGTTGAATTGTAAGGCAACAGACAAAGGAGGTAGCGGTTCAACAGATCTGCATCCACCTTTGAGAATAGTAAATGAACCGGCGAATTCTGTTAATTGTAACAGCACTTTTAGATCCTATGACATCTCACGAGTTTATTTAGGGGTATTACCAGTTAAAGTGAGAGGACCAAAATCATCGGTGGACACTTATGCACTGTCGGATAATGGATCAGACTTCACATTGTTGGATGCTGAGCTAGCTGACCAATTAGGTATCAAGAGTATTAAAGAACCCTTAGTAGTGAATACCTTCAATTCTTCGAACAGGTTAATGTGTGAACGTGTCTCCTTTTGGTTAAACTCCTTGGTAACGGGGAATCAATTAAGGTTGCAACTGCGTATATTACCCCCAGTTTGAAACTTGGTGAAGCCAAGATGCCCAATCGTGAAGTGGTTATTAATAAACGACATCTGTCCGATATAGTGTTCCCTGTTTTGCAAGATAATAAGGTGAAATTACTTGTTGGATGCAATGTACCGTCTGCACATAAAGTACTCGAGGAAAGACACGGAGATAAAGAGGATCTATACGCTACTAAAACTCCGCTGGGGTGGACTATAAGGGGGCCTGTGTCGAACGCTCGAGTATCGTCCCTGGTTACTGACAATGATATGAGTATAGAGCGTATGGTTCGTGATATGTATGACAAGGAATTCCACGACAATAGTTCTGCGGAAAGAGGGCGGTCCGTGGAAGATAAGAAGGCGGCGAAATTGGTTGATGAAGCCTGTAATTATGAGAACAAACGCTTCATCGTGGGATTACCGTGGAGGTCCAAGGATAAACAGACGGTTTGTAACAGAGAGGTATCTGTGTAGAAACCTATGATTAGAAGATGGAGACAAGCCAAACGTCTGAAGGATATGTTTTGGAAGAGATGGTTCAAAGAGTATATACTAACACTGCCGTGAAGGGATAAATGGAGGAAAACATGTCGAAACCTTCAAGTTGGTGATGTAGTCTTAGTGGCGGATAAGACCTCTATAGGTAAATGGCCTCTAGGAGTAATAGAAAGAGTGACCATGGCGAAAGAGACGGAAAAAGCATCGGTGATAGGCAACACTAGGCAGCTCTGCAGACTCATCAGGGAAACGGGTGGGAGAAGGCAAATCATAAGTGAGACTATTTCTGAGAGAAATAGCTCCTTAATTAGCTCTCGGGATAGACTCCTTGAACGCTGGAAAGAACACTTTGAGGAACAATTTAACTTGCCTACAGCCACACTGAACCTCCCCGCCATTCAGCACACACCCGAATGGGATAAAGACACTGGCGTGCCGTCTGTAAGTGAGGTCACAAAAGCTATCTATAATTTGAAACGAGGCAAAGCGGTAGGACCTGACGGAATTATTCCGGAGGTGTTTAAATATGAGGGTGACATACTAGTATATAGATTAATTAAGGTTCTAAGCAACGTCTGGGAATCAGAGACGGTTCCATCAGATTGGGGTAAGTCACTTATTATACCGATATTGAAGAAGGGAGACAAGTCCTCATGTGATAATCATAGGGGGATCAGCCTAACGAACATAGTCTCTAAAATCCTAGGCTCAGTAATCATGAACAGACTAAGCCGAACTCGGGAGGAACAAACGACGGAAAATCAAGTGGGCTTTAGGCTAGGTAGAGGGTGCATAGATCATATCTTCACTCTCCGACAGATCCTAGAACATATACGTACTTTTCGGCGTCCAACAATTGCCATATTTCTTGACTTGAAGACGGCCTTCGACTCCGTGGATCGAAAGGTATTAGTACTATGGCAATGTGTGACTGTGAAGGGGGAGTGCCAAGAAAAGTACAGTGCACTTATCAAGGCACTCTATTCAAACTCACGTAGCTGTGTAAGGGTTTATGGGGAATTGTCATATGAATTGATAACAACCAGTTATGTCCGTCAGGGATTTCCACTTTCCCCTTTTCTGTTTAACTTCATCATAGATATCCTAATGGAAGTATCCTTAACGTACCGACTTAGGAATCGACTTGTTACCAGGGAATAGTCTTATAGACTTAGAATACGCAGACAACATAGTCCTGTTAGGGGAGGACGCTGACGAAATGCAGAGTCTTCTGAACACCTTGAGCAGCAATCTTCGTATGTTTGGCATGCGATTCGCCCCTGTGAAATGTAAGATGCTGCTACAGGACTGGACTACGTCAACTCCAAGCTTAGTGATAGGGAGTGAAGTGATAGAACATGTTGACCACTTCACCTATTTGGGAAGTTGTATCAGCACCAACGGATTGATTGGTGACGAAATCACAGCACGGATCCAGAAAGCTAGGGCTGCTTTCGCTAACTTACACCGTCTCTGGCGTAGGCGTGACATCCGACTGTCAACCAAGGGACGTGTATACTGCTCAGCAGTTCGCTCCGTCCTTCTCTATGGCGGTGAGACGTGGCCATTGAGAGCGGAAGACATGAAGAGATTGTCTGTTTTTGACCACAGATGTTTACGATCTCTTTCTCACGTTAGGTGGTATAATAAGGTAAGTAATGTTGACGTTAGGCGTAGAGTGTTGGGCAAAGAGAGAAAGTCAATCGAAGAGGCTATAAAGTTACATAGATTGAGATGGCTAGGTCACGTGCTGCGCATGCCTAACCATCGTCTCCCCCGACGGGCATTACTAGCTGATATAGGTGCAGGTTGGAAAAGATTAAGTGGTGGCCAAACAAAAACATGGCATCAATCCATGAAATCCTTGACAGTTAAACTGAGTCAGGTAGGGAGATGCAGACTTCCGGGTTGGGGCCCTTGGGACTCTAAGAATCAATGGCTGGAGACTATAGGTGACATGGCTCAAAATCGTTGTCAATGGCTCACGCAGATGTATTCAGTCTCTGTAATCTTTCATATTCCTTTCTACCATTACTCATTCTGTTTCACTCTTATACTTGTCAAAACTCTATTGATTCTCTTCACTCATTTTCTTGTCTACCTTTGTGTGCTATTTGGAACGTGGTAACTCGAAGTGCTGCACTTCGGTGCCACGTTCCACTTTGTTGTCTCATTAGTTAAAGCCCTCAATCTAGGGTTCGATGTCAAATAATTATGAAGTAACTGTCCAGTCTCCCTTGAATTTCAATGCTTTTCTAACTGATTTCAGCTGGTGCGAAAATTCGCTTGTCAAGATTAATAAAATCCCTGGAAACCTACCTGTGCATTTTTTGTAGGATTTCATAAAAATTCACAATGGCCGCTTGAAGACTTGATAATATATACCAAATGTAGTGCAATAATATATATATATATATATATACATATAATGTTCGCCCTAATGTTCTACTGTCTGTTTCTGGTAGTAAAATGAAAGCTTAGGCTTTGAAGTTAACTTTTCATGACTTTGCGGCAAATTATATCTATAATAATATAGTTACTGTTTCATAATATAGCTGCTTTGCATATATATATATACACATATATATATATATATCAATAAATTAAAATAAAAACTATATCAATGGCTGGTAATTAATTATATCGATTTTGTTTATCACTATATCACTTTCATTTGATCTGATTTATTTGCTTTATTATTTGGTTGCTCTATAGACATGAATTATACTTGGTGATAGTTACATTATAAAAACTGACCAATAATGGTCGATCGATCTTGTGTTGGTAAAGTTCAAGAGTAGAATGCTTGCTAACCATACACATGTGAGAAGCGGGAAACCGTTTGCCGGCTGATGTGCCGCTAAACCTCGTCTAGTTCGGCAGCTGAAAGTAAGCCAGCCAAAGAGACAAGGTTGAACATGAGGCCAGTAACCTCAGCCCACATTCTATTTGAAATATAAGGAAAGAGAAAATTCTGCAATAATTGAAGGAACTCATGTAGCAAACAGTGAAGATGAACGACGCTGTATCGATGACTGATTTCCACAGTGGTGAATATATACACAAAAATGCATATTTCAGGTATGACTCATATTTGAAGTTTTGTTTGGTGGTTACTTTATCCAATCTGGATTTTGGCTTTGTCAGCCCAACAGTTCCGCCATTGCTGCACTGATACCAAACTATTGAAAGGCAAGTAATTTGCACAATCTTACCTGGTTTAATAGAGCGATTTGCCTACAGACAGCTGATAGATTGCAAGTATAGATTTCTTGTCCTATGGGATTGCCAAAAACAGTTTTTTTAAGTTGGCAATGTGTTCTTTATCATAATTGAAATCACACCGCTTGGAACTTGTGTTTTGCTTTGTCCAGAACTTTAAAGATGTATATTACGTAAAGAGATGGCAGCACACTTCTAAAGATCATTAGATAATATGTGTTTGAGTTAGAGAACAATTTTTAAGCGCCAGTAAGTTCTACAATAAATCAGTCTAAACATATGGAATTTATTGATAAAATCATATTTCGATGTTGAGTTGTTTACATTCGAATTTTACGTGAAACTTGATTTTTTCACAGTCACAGATACACTTTACCAACAAGTGACCTGCAACCACCTTTCTAAGGTCTGCTAGTGTTTTCTTCCTTACGCAAATGTTAGGGATCTAAAGAAACCTTGTTTATTACAGAAGAATAGAATGTGAACATGCCTCCATTCTTCGCATCTCTTTTTTCAAATTGTTTTTCTATTTCATAAATAATGTTTTCATGTGGGTAGATGCAGAAATTCCCATTACGTGTGTCTTAAAATCTATTTGTGTGGTAAAGATTGATGATTTTACATCAAATACTGCTTTCTTCCTGTCTTCGTATCGGGACAACTCCGAATATCTATTTGAAATCGTATCTACATTTCCTAAGTCTTTGTGCATAATATCAATTTTGTCAAGTTTTATCTTGTAACGCCATACTCTAAAAAGAGCCTAACGTTTTGGAATGATATGATTTCGTGTTGGCGACGAGTGGCATCTCTCAGTAAATGAAATACAGCGGTTGAAAACTTGAACAGTTTTTGCTGTGTTTTTACTTCTTGGCTGGAATTTTTCACCAGTTTGTTTTTGTCTAATTAACTGTTTTTTTTTTTATAATTTGGATAATTTGTGGTCAAATAAAGTGTCTCACCTATAGATGACTATCAACCTGCATGAACTTGAATTGTATGTTTAGTCATGTAAAATGTAAATAGATATTCACTTATTTTTATACTCTATGCTAGTTTTGCTAATTTTTGTTGATAATTGGCTTTTGTTTCTTAGTATTCACTTAACGTGATGAATATGTTAACCTGATAGCTTGATATCAATTCCTTGATTTTTGATAAATACTTTTCTGATGTTGAAATTAATCTCAAATCCTCACAAATGCTATAATCTGAATACTAATCTTCAGCTTACTGCTGGTACTGGATGATGGGCTTCCTGAAGCTGCAGTGGAAAGCTGTGACCGGTGAAGTGTCCACCGTGGCAAGGTGAAGTGGATGATCACTGAATACATTAGTGGGGGCAGCACCATATCACAAATTGATGATAGATAGAGTTACAATTCAGTGGTCTTGCGTATGCACTGCTGAATAGTCCCAAACGAAGACAAAACTGCTATCCAACGCACCCTTGGTTTTCAGTTGTCTCTCTCTCTCTCTAACTGATACTATTTCCTGACGAAGATCTTACAGTTGAAATATTTTTTTCCTAAGACTGAAATATTGCCGGCTTATTTTTTCATCGAATTTTTATTACTTCGATACAAATATATATACTGTGAAGATCAGTATAGTAAAAGAATACCCAACGTTATTTGATACGAAGCAGTTTTCTATTTATATTTGTAAATATAAATAAATATATATGTAAATCTCAGCATGGATCCAGAAAGTTCGAGCTGCTTTCGCTAACTTACACCATCTCTGGCGTAGGCGTGACATCCGACTATCAACCAAGGGACGTGTGTACTGATCAGCAGTTCGCTCCGTCCTTCTCTATATGTTTTTGATCATAGATGTCTACGATCTCTTTCTCACGTTAGGTGGCATAACAAGATAAGTAATGTTGACGTTAGGCGTAGAGTGTTGGGCGAAGAGAGAAAGTCAATCGAACAGGCTATAAAGTTACATAGATTGAGATGGCTAGGTTACGTGCTGCGCATGCCTAACCATCGCCTCCCCCGACGGGCATTACTAGCTGATATAGGTGCAGGTTGGAAAAGAGTGAGTGGTGGCCAAACAAACACATGGCCTCATCAATCCATGAAATCCCTGACAGTTAAACTGAGTCAGGTAGGGAGATGCAGACTTCCGGGTTGGGGCCCTCGGGACTCTAAGAATCAATGGCTGGAGACAATAGGTGACATGGCTCAAAATCGCTGTCAATGGCTCACGCAGATGTATTCAGTCTCTGTAATCTTTCATATTCCTTTCTACCATTACTCATTCTGTTTCACTCTTATACTTATCAAAACTCTATTGATTCTCTTCACTCATTTTCCTGTCTACCTTTGTGTGCTATTTGGAACGTGGTAACTCGAAGTGCTGCACTTCGGTGCCAAGTTCTATGTTGAATCCAGCCAGCAGCCATATTTGTAAAAGATTCCACATCAAAGTGTTTAAATTACTGTTGTTAAATGCATTCTTACTTTTTTATTATCTTGTTTAATTTTTTGCTTTTATTTAAGGTGTATGAAAATGAGAATATAGTGTATTTGGTTATGGAGTATTTAAAAGGTGGGGAATTATTGGATAAAATAATCCGTCAAAAGTGTCTTTCTGAACGTGAAGCTAGTGATGTAATCTATGTGATTGCAAATACGTTGAGTTATTTACATAGTAATATGGTAAGTTTTTATATATTTGGATATGCATATGTGTATGCTTCTTTCTATACAGGACTTTCGCCTGTCGTGTACATATTTTTATCATTCTTGAAAGGTTTATGATTAAATTGTCTTAGTCGAACATTACAGACTCAAAGAAGTTCACTGTGTGCTGTACTACATGGACATTTGTTTAAAGTTTGACTGAAAATTATCATTGATGACAAACACTGATCATTTCTCTTTAAAAACAGCTTCCGGTGACTATTATTTATTGAAATGGGTTAGCTTTCACTGAAAAAAGAATGTCGTCTATGAAAATAATGGATAATAGAACTAATTGTGCACATCTCAAACCTTTTAATTCCATAGCATATAACGAAAAAATCTAATTGGTAGGATGTGAATGAGAATAAAGGCTATCGTGCATAGTATAGTAAGTGTCACAAAAAATATATATTCTATCTACGTGAAGAATTTGACAGAACATCTGTCAAACAGCCAAAGGTAACATCTGATATGATTATAGCCTTCTTTCGGTTAGGTCCGTTACGCAAAATCAACTACCTGTGAGAATTCAGACAGTAATTTTGCCGCCTCCATTCTACCTATACAAGTGTACTGAAACGAAAACTCAGTGGGCTTGATTCGCGATAGGGTATATCCTCATCCATACATATAATATTATACATTGAAAAATCTGTTGCTTAAGTGTAAACGGTAATTATTATTCTAGGAAAATTCACAACTAAATTCAAATAGTATATTACCAGCTTACACACAATTATTCTACATATTCTTATTTACTTATTATCAGTCATGTTCTTTTCATGTACTGCATGTTTTTCCTTTTCTATCAATGAACCTCAGTGGAATGTACAATAGACAGTTTTTTTTTTAATTTGAAGTGTTTTACATGTTTCTTGGTGTTTTGTGAATTACTAGTAGTTGCCATTTGATGAATATTTAGTCTTAGTGTATTTATATGACATATGGTAACGCATAAAAAAATATAATAAATGAAGTCTTGAATATGTGTTCTTTTATCTCTTAACGAGAAGAAAGACACTCTGCACTTGTGTTCGAGGCAATTAGCACGAAGCCCTTGAGCTAGGATTCGTTCTCATCTGCACTATTCATCAAGGCGTGATATCCCCTCTAAAATTCAAGCCATCATCTGCCAGAATGATGGTTATCACTGAGTTATTCCAGTCCATATATGACTGTAATCGTTATATTAATTGGTGTCACTTGAATGCAACCAACGGACACTCGAATATAATTATATATTGAAATGACTGTTTCGTGACTGAATGTTTAAATTTAGCTAGAGGAGAATTCTAGGGAATATAGTACAATTGAAGTTAAAAAAACTACTCACTTTGATTCCTCTAGAATTCATCTTATCTTTTTTTTGTCTGCAATTATATATAGGTGAGTTTGTATACCTTTCAATACTCACATTTATGATTGAATGAGCTTGCATACTTTTTCGAAGTACTTTGTAATAAATTTACACTAAGCTACAACTGCATAATACATGGACTTTTGACGGCGTGTTGGATGTTTCAGGAAACATTTTATTATAAGAGTGAAGTTTGGTGTCTAACTAAACCCTGAATTTGAACAGTTGGCACGTGCATTGATGAAAATCACCTTTTCTGCATTACTTTATTACGAGTTTTCGCAACTCAAACTGTGTACTGTTTTCTCCAATTATTTTATAATTTGACCTCGACAACATATATCTTGTATTTTTTGACGTGACACTGTCATAAGCAACCTGGCAGAGGGAATTTATCAATTTTAATCTGGAATATCTAAATGGTAACCTCTCTAACTGCAGCATTGGGTGATGCAGGTTGGCATCTCTGAAGCGGTTATCAGTCTGTTCCTTTGAAGCTGCAGATGAGTTCTTTTTAGCAAGTTTCAGTGGCCATAAAACTTAGATGTAGGCCTTCGTAAATAGCAGAATTGAGCTATCTTAATTTGCTCAAATAGTGAGTTAGGCACTCATCATGATTCAAGATAATTTGTCTCTTTCATAGCTTTTTATATACATACACATTGAGTCAAATAGATGTTGATTTTTAAATAAACTTAACACTTTTTGTAAATAATAATAATAACAACATCTTTATTCTGGACAGTATTTATAAAATGTACAGAATTTTCAGAGGAGTTTATTGCATGATATTTTCCTTTCGTCCAGTATCTTCAAGTAAAATCTCGATTGACAGTATATCCTGTGACACAATGGTCTCTGAGCTGAAGCACAAACCATTCCATTATGATATATCTGCTTTGTCTCCTTCAAGAAATCCACGATATATTTTGAAACCCAAAGACATAACTGAAGAACAGTTATCTCATGTCTTGGAACACTCTGCAACCCTCAGTCAGGCCATTCCTCAAGTTTAGTGGGAACTTGAGAATCAGAAGCTTGTAAACATTTTAAAATACACACAAGAGTAGGTAATACTACCACTAGGCGTCATATCTTAATCGCTTAAAACAAACCGAACGAGAGGAGATATATATGCAATAGAGAGATGGAAGTTTAAATATTTAACTCCTAAGCATGCACTATACTACAGTAATTGATTTTTTTTTTCGTCTCGACTAATCCAGTAGAATGTAGTAAAACACTAATTTAAGACATTAATAAACACTCACTGTTTTTAAAAGATATAAAACCTATTTCTGATGTCGTTTTGATGACTTTTGATTAATCCAACGTTATGAACCACGATAGTGATAATAAGTATGTTAACACTTCCAACCAAATATTCATTATCGTAATTATTATTATTATTACTATTATTATTATTATTATTGTTATATTACAAGTAGTAAAAAGAAAGATAATTTATGTGTAAAATCAGTTCAATTATAGAAAAACGGACTATATATTAAATTTTCATTTCCAATAAAAACAAAAATGCTAATGATCTCGTTTTCATATGGAATGTTAGTGTGCAAATTATCAGGTGAAATGAGGAAATTAAAAATCAAATCACACTGGGAAAATTCTCATCTCTTGTTTTCTTCTACATTGAAATAAATAAGCTGATCAGCAAATTAGTCATGTAGATGAGAAGCAGCTAGTGAAACGCTCTACAGCCACATGGAATCAGAGAACACTAGTTCAAGTTCTGTCACAGCTTAGATTTTCATCCCATTTTAATTGGCGCCTCACTACATGAGTCATAGTCTACAAGCCATAGCTATTCTGGGCAGTCTTGCTATAAGCAGTCGAGCTGCTGAGAATGGTTTTTTTTGATTGCACACCAACTAGTATCATGCATTCACTTCTTTGTTTACTGCAGACTGAATTCTATCAGTCAAGTTTCAGTGTGGTCACCATGCTAGGTGGCTCGCCATTGCACCTCACTCAGGAGTGTTGTTATTAGATGGTTGGAGACAATCAGCGAGAAGCCTTCGAACTAGGTTTCGTGCTTGTTGGCACTCACTAGTCAGCAAGCGTACCGGCAATTTTGTAGAAACTCATGTCCTTTCTGAGATTGGAACCTGTGTCACCCAGTGGTGCAGTCAGAGACGTTACCACTGAGGTATTCGGGCTCACGATAGACCTCCTGTTGGACTGTATTGGATATTTTTGGATTGGACACTGGTCAGTAACTAGTGTAGTGTGTCTAGTCCAATCGTCGGTGCAGATTGCAGATATGTCCTGCTGACGAGTGCCAGCGAGCACGAAACCAAGTTCCGAGGCTTCCTGCAGATTGCCTTCAAACATCTTTTAACAACAATGGTTGATGAGGATTATAATACCTAACATCGTAATTATGTTTTCTTAATGATTTTAACAACGAAAAGTTAGCAGATTAATCACTTTATCAATATTGTTTAGTATCAATTTAAATCTTATAATTATTTGTTTAAATTTCTTTTAATGTATTAAAGGTCGGATTCTTTTATTTACCAGGTTGTGCATCGTGATCTTAAACCGTCGAATATTTTGTATGCAGATGACTCTGGTCGTTCATGTGCACTACGAATATGTGATTTCGGCTTCGCTAAACAATTAAGGGCAGAAAATGGTCTGTTAATGACACCGTGTTATACTGCTAATTTTGTTGCACCTGAGGTAAGCTATTCATTCATCGAATGCATCTTACCCTTCCATGTTATTGTACGTTATTTCTGTGTAATTTCTTCTGTTGCCTACTATGCTGAAATCCTCAATCAATATTTATGTTTCATTTTTGCCAGTTGGCTAGTTATGCTTTGTTTCATTCACAAAACATGCTCGAAATGTGTAATGAATTTCTATACATACTTCTCTGTTCTTGCGGTCATTTTAAAGTGGCACCTCTTGGCTAACAATACTCTCTGCAGCTTAAGATAAACTTGAATAGTTAGTTGGTTCACAAAGTATTCGACTGCATAACATCAAAACCAGGCAACAGTAATAATGAAGGCAAGACGTTATACTTCAAGAATAATTTTATTTATTAGGCTCATTATACTGTGGCACTGCTGTTTCTTGTAATCAATTGACAATTTCCTTTCGAACAAATTATCATTATTACGTCGAGGATTTCGTTGCAACGAATATCATTTGTGATGACTTTCTCTCTTTGTGTATGGACATAAGCAAACACACCTTTTAAACCTGTCACACCCTCCTGGTTTCTATTGGACTGTTCATCTGTTACCTGTGACTATGATGTGAAAAAATTAATAATTGCCAGAAATTAATTTAATTTATACACACATGACATCTTAATTTTTAAAAAACACAGCTAGTTTCACTTTTCAGAACTTCTGAAAAAGTAATTGTGGAAGTTAATTTCCACTTCACATTGTTTTATCATGTGTTGAATATGTATCTTATGTGCTAGGCATACATACAGCACCTGACTGTTCATCTTTTGAATTTAATGAGAAGAAATTATTCAAATGAATAACTATTCACAAGCGTGATAACTTCCGGATAAGTGTAGCTGAAAATCTTTACATTATTCTTTATTATAATAAATAATTGTAAATATGACATTGTATTTGTTCAAGTTTGAATTCAAAACCTAACCATCAAGCAACAAATTCTTGTGTAACAGTAGAAGACAAGAGACTTGACAGAGGAATTTAGTATCTCCATTATAGCGAAATTATGCACACCTGATCTCCAAATCGTCATTTGCACAGATCTTCTGTGTCGTGCTACATCTACCCTTCGTATTGTGTTTCTTTATTTTTCTACTCGTGTTCCCCTTGTTTCGCCGTGTAACGCTGAATCATTTACTCTCACTGACGTCAAATCTCTCTCTCCGCTATTTGATGTTTTTATGTCGATGAAAATCTTTTTATATACTACTGATAAATCTTGTCAGTAGCACACGTGACACTTGCAATGTCTTTCATGAGTAAAGACTTTCTTCAGTCATATGGCTTCCCTAATGAAATCAGTACGTCATATGCAATAAATGCAGAAATACAAAGATGAAATTCATATTCCGCAATTCAGAATCCGGCGTTTGACAAAACTTATGAACTTTTGAATTATATTATCAGTAAAAGCGTTTTTATAAATCTACATTAAACTCCGCTAGTCCTAGTTAAACTTTTGCTAACATTTATCACTATGATAAAGAATCAGTATATGGATTTATTGTCAAAGCTGTTTATCTTTACGATTTGTGTTTTGAACACTGACAACAGCATCAGTAGTTTTGTATACTGAAAGCCAACCACAGTTCCCTCAGGATAAATGCAACCTGTTTTTAGCCGGATTTCTGCTTCTGTAGTAGTGGCAGCCAGCGTCACACTTCCATCAACACACCACACACTGTATCAACAATATCTTTTGAGTGACTATTTCTGTTTGCAGGGTTTTTTCTGAAATTTTTGTATGAACAATTCAGCTTGTTTGCTTTTTAACAGAGTTAATCGGGAAAAAGCCGTTTGTTAATAATGAAGGTCTAAGTGTTTTACAAGTAGACATTGATTTTAGGCAAAATAAGAAACTGAATTCGTAATAAAACAGATATTCAGTGAAATTTTGCTTTCCATAGTTAAAATCAATATTTTTGTGTCTTCTTGGTTGTTTATCGTTCTTTTTTCTTTTTACGTTTGTATTAGAAATACCTATGAGTGTTTTTTTCTTTCTTTGTATTATTTTAATGCATATATATATCTAAAGGTACTTAAAATGCAAGGTTATCATGCTGCATGTGATGTTTGGAGTTTAGGTGTGTTAATGTATACAATGTTGTTTGGACAAACACCATTTGCATTTAAACCTAATGATTCACCAGAGGTCATTTTATCTCGCATAGAATCTGGACGATTAGATCTAGTTGATAATGATTGGAGTAAAATATCTGATTCAGCAAAGGTATGTGCTTTCTTCTTATAACTTTTCTATTATGATTGTAGATTTCTTGTGTGTAGCATTAGGAATACGTATATATGTATATTATATGGTTGGTATTTTCTGTTTTTGTCGTAACCACACCCGTTACTGCGAAATAAAGTATCCCAGACTTTGCTGACTTCCTTCTGCAGTGTTCACAAAAGTCATGTTACTTCCAACAGAATAGATTCAATAGGTATGCAATAACTTTTGAATACATTTATTCACAGATACCCTGGTAGCTGATACTTTGTAGTTCTATCCGCCTACAGTGCTTCTGTTCTCTCAACATTGTTCAACTTGACTGCACATAGCATAACAGGTCGGTGTTTCCCTCAGAACACTTTTGCTTTTTACCTAATACTGTACTTAAATCGACAGTAATGGTCACATGCATGTACGTATTTATCAAATTTTTCCTTGTATTGCTTTTCTGTAGTCATTTGTCCTCAATTAATATGAAACACATTTACGTTTATCCAGTAATTTACATTTCCTCAGAAACTCTCTGCCATAACATATATTTTAATTATTTCTTATTCAACATAGTTGTGGAATATATATATCACTTTAATTTTTCAAAAGTAGCACTTCCGATCAAGTTTAACCAGGAAATAATAAAAAACAACTAAAAATAATGATAATACCGATGGTAATATGGTTGATTGTGTATGAATAGACAAAAGTGGATGGAATGATGCAAACACTTGTGAACCTTGTGTAATACTATCACTGAATGATATACACTTTACTACTGTTTTGTTATAATTTATTACATATGATATTTTATCAAATGTTCATTTCTATTTAGTATATTGTCGTTTGCATTGATTGGTGATTAGAGAGAGAGTAACCAATGTCATGTGTTTACTAGACCTTAGTGCTGGTTGTGACTAGGTTTTGCCTGTCAAGTTTGGAATGTGGTCATGAGGCTATGTGACTGCACCAAGGTGGTATATTTTGAAGTGATATCAAGGCGCTAGAAGTGATGGTCAAGCTTTCTTCCGTTTTCCGTCTAGTGGTTGCATGTGTTCTAGTGAATGCATCCGTTCCCTTGCGAGTCGAGTCAGGACGTGATTGTATGTATTAGCACTAGTAGAATTCCTACAGTTATGCATGTAGTGAATATGATCCGAGGCCGCATAGTTGCAGCTTTCTGTAATGAGGCAGTCATAATTTCAGTAGTTGAAGGTGTGAAATTAGACATGTATGACACTTAACCATTGAGAGGAGTATATGACTACTGTCAGGATCAACCAGTTCATTGACTGGATGATTTGTACATTGATTTTCAGAAGGACTGAACAAATTCACACAACTTCTTGCGAGAAGAGGACTGCATTCTGTATCATCCCGTGGTACAACCACTCGGGCGTTCTCTCCGTGGGTGAACCATTCACTCCACTAGTACATGTATTTATATACACGTAAGCATAGTTACTGCAATGAATGACAGCGTGAATCAGTTGTGTGCTGGATAGAAAAGCCATGTGTTACTCATCTGGAATACGAGAGTCGCCAGGCTCAATATTATGAGTAGATGAATCAGGTATTTCAACGCTATAGTGAATAAGGCCCTATGAACATGGCTATCATCGAACCAATTAAACGAAACTATTAACTATGCCAAACAATTTATCATATGAAGAACTTGAATGAAAGTCAATCTGATCGAAGAATATTTTTATCAAATAATTCTCTTCACGTTCTTACAATTATAAGCTATTATAGGTGAAATACAGTAGCAATCCAACAGAGCTTTAAAAAGGCTTCATATTAAGGCACACCATCATAGTGAAGCTGGGATACTCTAAATCACTGTCATTCTGTGAACTATAGATGGGAGGATGTATGCATATCTAAGATTATCGAGACTTTCGCAAATCATTGATTAATCGTATTATTGAGGTATGAGAATAGTGCAACTTGTGTTCAAGCCCTTAACATGTCTTATGTTGTAGTTTCTATTGCATTTGTAGGCAGTAAATACGGTAGCTGAGTTGTTGGTGGACAGGCCGAAAGCAGATCAAAGCGACTGAAATTAACCTACATTTTGCTAGGCTATTCAAATGCATTAGTATTAACCTGTCCAAATACTATTTAATTGCATGGAGGATTTCATCATGAGCTGACATCAGTTAGAGAACCACTGGAAAACCTGGGAGTACTGGACAACTGTTTCATCCCGGTTTGGGACTCTTCATCAGTACGCGCCCACCGGGATTCGAACTCGGTTCTCTAACTGATGCCAGCTCATGATGAAATCCTCCATGCAATTAAACAATATCCCTACCAAACCAATACTTGAAAAAGCAAATACTATTTGTCTCGTAGTCTGAATGTCTTTTGAATGACCTAGCAACACATCGTTTACATTCAGTCTTCAAAACACTTGGTTCAATCCAATATGTGTATGTATGTATGTTTTGATGTGAATTATCATGAACTTTTATTATGTTTATAGGTGTGAGATTCATCCCATCTATCAAAGTATCTGAGCTTTGCGAAATCGGTATATTTCTGAATATCTTTATGTTGTATTTTTTATCTGGACCACAGTTGAGATATTTAGTCTAGAGTGAGTCATCTGACCTTCTGTTTGAACATTTTTGGTAGTATTGGGTTTTCTAGTTTTTACTATGCAGCTTTAGTAGTTATCGCAGATAATAAATGAACTTGTTAGTACTTATCTGTATTTTTTTCTCAAGTTAACCGATGAACTGAAATCGCTTTGGCAGATATCGCAGTGAAACGCATTTATTAGATTTTCTATTTTCATTACAATGTGCATGCTTGTTGAGCGCATATAAAGTGTGCTGTGAGAATTTCTTACTGCCGTCTAGTTAGATGTCTGTGTTAAAAAGTTGATAGAGTCAACTGATTATTTCTGTTTACAGAAAGTTTTTTATAAGATAGGTTTTATGTGGAATCTGTTTGAATTGAAACTATTATTTATAGGAAGATGTGCGTTTTAGTTTTAGCATTGATAGTGTGGTAGACTGAATTTGTCCTTAAACTAGCCGTGATTTATCTTGCTTCATTATTTTTTGGTGTAATATTTTGATGAAATTCCCAATGACTGGACGAGGATATCAAAGTAAGAATCGGAAAAGCAAGACAAGCTTTCACTACGCTCAAGTCTGTGTGGAGGTCAACAGCGTTCAGCGTCAAAAATAAGATCCGGATTTTCAACTCCAATATGAAGTCAGTGCTACTATAGGGATCAGAGTCTTGCACTGCGTGTCACGAAGGGCACTTCGAACAAACCACAGACCTTCATCAACAGCTGTCTTCTCTCAATACTCAAGATCAGATGGCCAGAAAAGATCAGCAACAGGGTAAGATCTCTGGGAGCGAACCAACCAAGAACCGATTGTTCAACAAATAGGGAGGAAGAAATGGAGGTGGATTGGCCATACTCTGAGGAAACCATCAAGTGACATCACTAGACAAGCTATTGCTCGAGTGGAACCCGGAAGGGGAGAGGCGATTTGGTGCGAGGGTGACATGGAGGAGGTCATGTGAAGAGGAGATGAAAACATGTGGGCAAACTTGGAGCCAGGTGAAGACTCTAGCAGAGAACCGAACGCAATGGAGACACGGCTGAAGCCCTATGTTCTTCCAGGAATTAAAGGAAACAATAATAATAATAAACGCGCTACTGACTTTTGACAGAGTACTTGGTTTCATAGTGACACCCTCTTAGTTCATTACTCGAAATTTTTCTTCCTGTGACCGCTGGTAACATGACATCTTTCCATTCTTGGATCTTCTGATCTTCTTCTTCTTCTTTGATTATGTAGACAATTCTGTTTCTTCTGTACGATAACGGTTCGACAGTTGAACAAGTTTCATGTTAAGTTTCTCCTTTCAAGTCATGCTGAAATTGAGTTGTAGTTCTCAGAAAGTAACAAAAGAAAAACTCAAGGTTTTATTTAAGTGCTGTTAGGGGATAGTTTAACTTCAAAGTTGTTATTGTCTTTTTGAACGACTTTAATTGCCTTTGTAAATCTAACAAAGCGTTTTAGTGGTGTTTTTTCCTCAGTGAAGGACAAAATACAACAGTAAGTTACAACAAAATTTGATACTTCTAGATTTCAGCCCAATGACAGACAATTGGCTTCTGAGTAAATCACTGTAAATATAAGTTTGCTGAACCTATTTCGTTGTAAAAGATTATTGAGTTCGCTGAGTCTCAGTCTTCATCTGTGAAGGTTTTAACGCCATTCTCAGTATTCATAAACTATATGGCGAGTCGACTGTTAATTGATATTTCACTTTTTGAATGATAGACCGAAAGGAAACCGGTTTAATTTCTGATTAAATCTTTCTGCGTGTTTCCTAAATTGTCGTGAACTGGTTTCTGATCTGATGTTTTCAATGTTTCTTATGCTTTAAAATTGAAGAGGAGCCGGTTCCCCTTTATTTTGACTTCCTGAGCAATTTACATCAATTCGTGCTTAACGTCTTTTTGGAGGAGTTATTTAGTTCTTATGACTTTCTGAAATACTGATTTCGGTGTATAAATTTGATTGATAAACTATTTCTTGAATTTTCTTCAGCTGTAAGTCCTGAAGCGGTATGACAGTGAGTCGTAATGGATTTGTGTATTGACAGATTAGCTCACCACTTTCGACATAGTTTTGTTGTGGTTCGCTGAGTGAAAGGTCTGAGTTTTGAACAGAGAAAGAAGTCAATTAGTAATTTCTATCATCGATTCATGTTTTCGACAAACACTTCTTTTTGACACCCAAAACGGACTTATCAGCTTTTGAATTTCCTGTTGATTGGTTTTATTGAACTAGGACATAGTGGTTAGGACTCTCGCCGACCATGCACATGGCCCGGGGTTCGATCCCCTGCCGACGCACCACCGATATATATGGTTGGCCTGTAAATTAGGGCTACCGATATCACATGCTGAAAATTCCATACTTGTACTGAAAATACGGTGTGGCACCAAGCTGTAATAAAAAAATAATAAAATGAAATAAAATAAAAAATATAGGACGATAGGTGCTGATATCCGGTATCAGTGAGTACACTTTGCCTTACTGCTGATGCACAGACATTCATCTGATGACTCTCGAATATGGCAAAACATGCACCCTGGATTCCCCTGCCATCTAGGCATTCTGGCCTAAACACTATTGACAAAAGCATCGAAATTTTCGTTATGAAACCTATACTCAAAGTAATTGTATGTCATTTTGGTGGAATTAGTGAAATTCATAATTCTTACAATGGTACATTTCATAGATTTGTAACGAATTCTTTTCATACATGTTACGATATTTAAAAAAAAATATCTTCAAGTGTATAATTGTGTGCTTTTAATTGTCACATGACTGATTATGTCAAAACTTTAGGAAGATATAGGTACATGGCACACATGTTCGAAAAAAGGTCGAATTTTTTTTTAATTTTCTGTTTGGTATGATGATAAACTCTAATATATTCTGATTGTATTTCTCTGTACTCATCTTTCTATGATAACCTAATAAAATATAGTTAGAAAGTATAAAAAACAGCAGCTGAGAAATTCAAATTGTTTTCATGATTTCTCGATACATTTGACAGAAAAAAACAAACAAAAATACTGATTGGATAATGACTTGTGTCTTTTGTAAGTTACTGAAGACCAATCTAGCTTTAAGGTACTGTGTAAACAGAAATTTCATTCATAGATCAATTCTGAATTTCTGGTCGTATTGCTTTAACACCAGTCTTCAAAACTAAATCATTCTTAGATTATTTCGACTAGTAGTAAACGCTCTGTTTTTAATTCACTTAAGAATTCCCTGTTAATTGATTGGACTGAAATGCTTGGTCTCAGTTGACATGTCGGCTCCTGTTGCGGACGCATATCTAGATAAGAAGTTCCAAGTAATATGAAATGCTCATCCAGGATTTCACTGCTAGTTGCTATGCACTAAATCACTTCAAGTAAACGCTTTCTGTGCGTCGGTGGCATAGCGTTAGGACGCTCGCTGACCATGCACATCGTCCGGGGTTCGATCCCCGGCCGACGCACTCCTCTACCTCGCTAAGCCAGAAATAATGCTGGTGAAGAGGAAAGGTTGGGCATAAGGCTGGCAACTCTATCCTGTAAAATAAACACTGCTACAGAAACTTCAAGTTACTAGCTTGAAGCCCTATGTTCCATTGGGGAACGTGAAGGAGAAAAAACGCTTTCTCTACAAGATGATAAGACTTTTCCAAAGTATTCATTGATGTTTTCTGAAGTTTCATCTTGATTATGATAGTTACAAGTGACATACAACTCGGTGTACACCTTTCCCAGTGAACAGCAGTATTCTTGTTATAAAATGAAGTCATTAACTATCAATAATAGCTTGCACATTTCCTTTAGGTTGATTAATTCCCAATTAGATAACGTACAAGTGCTGGGTTCTGCAGCTACCCACCACTAAACATTTAAGGTATGTTGTATTGCAAAATCAAGTTAGCACAGTACAATTTTTGACTGATTTTCATTTCAGATTTGTTACAAATCGATTCGCGGAATTTCTTATCACTAAATTAGTTCACTTATTCTTTCATCACAAGTACTTTCAAGAAAATGTGCATTTATTATAACCATGATTATGTTCTACCAACCATCACTTCGATGATCTTAACATTTATTAATGCAGATACGAATATATGCTTGTCTAAATTCCAGGATTATGTAATACGACAGTTGGTAGCCTACATTTTATGGTATTTAATGACTGGAACTCACTATCCTGAAATTTAAATCGCTGGAAAAACCAAACTAAATACTGTTACATCCAAGAAAAAAATATTTTAACCAAGAATCTAAACAAATATGTCTTATATTGATGTCATTTTAAAAAAAAGTAAATAATTGGCTCCACCTTTAAATTATCTTCCACCTAGTTATATGTCCAAACGGTATTTCATGAACAGCAGCCTTGTTAATTGGATGGAATTTTCACATGCACTCATAATTCACATCGAATATACTAATTTACAGTTTTTGTAGTTTATATTAATCATATTCAAAATGTAATTATTTCATGAAGATAAACGCTGCCAAATTAAACGAGTATTTAGGATACCAATCACTAGTTGCTCTTATTACCCAGGTCAAAGTGATCAACACACTGAACACCCCGTTTCGCTCCTTCGAATCCGAGCTCGTAAGCGATATGCGTAGTTTAACTAAGCTGAAACCAGTTCAAGTCAACCAAACCCTGCCTAACTACTTGCACGAAGTGTTAATACATAGAATCATATCTGAAATTTGCAAACTACACAGTTAGAATTGGAAATTCATCATGATTTCCTCTGGAAACCAAAAATATTTAAATCAAAATATGTGATCTGGGTGATGCAATGAGCGTCTACCATAAGGATAAGCATAATTTTAAACTTATTTCGCCTGCTTGATTATTATGTGTTTGTATCCACTGAGTGTGGTATGACTTTGGAAGTGGAATTATTATTCACTCTTGCTATCATCACCATTAGTTACGCAGTTCACTTCTGAGTATGTTCAATTTTTAGTTATGTTAATGTATAACTCAAGTTACTGTTACTTAATATTATTCCCTCAAGTTCCGAATGGAACATAAGGATACAACAGCATGTTTCCTTTTTGTTCTGTTCTCCCCAATCCTTCCGGCTGCACTCGAGAGCCCAGCGCGCTATTCGAGCCAGATGGCCTTCTAGGCGTATATTCTACCCATCTCCATTTCCTTTGGGATTTGTTGAGCGATAGACTGTTGAGTGGTTCTTTCCCAGAGTTTCTTGTCGCCAGTTCTTTATGGCGATCTGATCTTCAGTACAAAAATTAGCCGTTGATAAAAGTCTGCAACCTGTTGGAAATGCTTTACGTGATGCTCCAAGTTTCTTACCCATAGCGAAGAACTGACTGACTTCGGATTGATGTTGAAGATCCGAGTTTTGCTCTTTTTGCTGAGTGCAGAGGATTTCCAAACTAATTTCATACTGATGAAGGTCTGTCTTGTCTTTTTGATTCTCGTTTTGACATCTCAGTCCGTGCTATTACCTATAATTGAAACGATGCCTCCTACATTAGTGAAGGAAGTGAAGTCTTTCATATTTCTTCCATTGATGGTGATTGGTGCTTATTGTTGTTGTTGGTTGGTTATCTTCCTCACCTCCGTCTTCTCTGTATTCACTTGAAGTTCTGTCTTTTCCGCCTGCTTGTGCAAGTTTGGTGGTTTTCACCTGTAAGTTTTCGAATTAATTCGGAACTAGACATTAAATCATACATGAAATCCAGATCTTCTAGAATCTTCTCGTCTGTCCAACGTGTTTCTATCTTTTCCCTCCTCACACACTGTCTGCCGCATAAACCAGTCCATTAGAATTGGGAATATCATTGGTAATACTAAGAAACCTTGTCTTACCCCTGTCTTCACTTCAAACCCATAACTTAAGTAGACCATAACGAATTAATTCCAAACAGCTTCTCTCAACATTAGTTACTTTTACTTTGTTAAATTGAAAGGGATTCGACAGATTATTCACTAACCAGATTACTGGATATCAACATTTTTAAGTTCAATATTCGCTTTTCACTTTCTCTTTTTAGATATTCTATTGTTTATTACTAATAATTTCTGTTCTTTTTTCCTAAAGTGTTTTCAAATCATTTTATTTAGTAACAATTTCAATCATAATCAAATCTACTATCAGCTTACCTTATAAGTTTTCAGTTATGCATTTTTTTTAAAGGTTAATTTAAATGTAACTTTTATTAGATGGTTGGAGATAATCTACAGGAAGCCTAGGACCTAGGTTTTGAGCTTCTACTCATCAGTCAGCAAAACGTATCTGCAACCTTGAAGGGACTCATGTTCCTTCTAAGATTCGAACCCGTGCCATTCAGATCTGCAGTCAGAGTGGTTGCCGCTCAGCTCTTCAGTCATTTGACCAACTTCATTTGGGTCCAAGGTTTCCTGACGTTTGCCTCCCACTATCAAATTACAAAAATTCAGAATGCACCTTGATGACCAGCTAGCTACCTAACATAATGGCCATAGTATAAACTTGATTGATAGAATCCAATCTGCAACAAACAAAGGATTAGGCATGACACATGACACTAGTTACTAACTACCAGTGTTCAATCAAAGTGAATGCAACTTCTTGTTTACTTGGGAAAGTTCAACAAGTCACTTCTGTAGTACATAGCCAAATTATGGAATTATACTTTATCATAGTACCCAGATTATATTCTTACAGTCGTACAAACCCATTCAGCGGGCTAGTTTGATTTATATTCCTTGAAACATCTATACTAATTTCGGATGTTTATAGTAATCTTTAGAAAGGGTAAAATACTGATTCCTAAAAGACAGAAGCATTTTTCGAATGATCCCTGTACGGACATAATCAATCCAGTAATATTAAATACTTTATTATTTATTTCAATGTAAACACCAATTTGGCCCATAATACTTCACATGAGAACAGAGTAAAGAATAATTAACTGAAAAATGTGCGTGAAATAGAATACGATTTAGGCAAATAAAATTCTTTTTCTTTCTGACGATTTCACTCTCATAACTGTATGACCGTACTTATACTTGAACTACAATAGGCAACAACAAGTAGCAGTGGGTTGAAATGATAAAATGCGATAATTTTAACGTAGATGATTATGAATTGCAAACTGATTAAGGATAGTCTTACGTAATCCAGAAGGTTAACAGCTAATTAGTTTAGTGATGGATAATCGTTTGAAGATACGGGATTTCATTCTGAGCTGACATCGGCTGGAAAATCATTTAAAAACCTAGGAGTACAGGACAGCTGTTTCATCCTACTTCGAGGCCCTTCATCAGTACGCACTCGCAGGGGTTCAAAGTCAGGACTTTCCAGTTACTAGGCGAGCTTGTGAATCATCAAGTTGGAAATAGTTGGTCAGAGAAAAGAGAACGAAAAATTGAAAATGAGTTGCAGAAACATAAAGCAGACTACGTAGAACTAACTGTAAAGTTATTCAGGAAGACAAAGAGGGGAAAGAAGAAATAAGAAAAATAAGTATCAAGGCTATGGTAGTAAAAGATGCTAAATGAAACGTTTCTGAACACAAAGTTCAGGTTTCCCCTTACGGATTGCTAAGGCTTCAGCTTCATGAAGAAGATGTAGGCACAATCCTTTTAAACGACTTAGTTGTACTTTATATTTTTCTCTGAAGGAATTCTGTGCTGATGTTGCGTGACCGGAAGTTATGATATGCTTTAGAATTAAGCTGTTTACTGTTCTACGTTCTCCTTTTGACAACCATGCTGGTAAGTGTTTATCTTCACATCTAAACTATGTCCTGCTGGTATGGACTATGTACTTAGCTCCACAGAAGAAGGTGAAGTGGTAAGTACATGTTGAATTTGCCAACAGCGGGATATTGTCTTTGACGTTTTGGTGAATAAGAGTATGTGTGCAGAAGGTGAGGCGTAGAAATGCAACATAGGACGTTCTTTGAATCGCTCTTGACACGTGGCTTCAAGGAATCTCACTAATTGTATCTCCTTTGAATATGAGCTTTACAAATAGTTGTTTCTTTGACGTATCCAGGTTTTGAGGGGCATCGGCTTTCATCTTTACGTGTTTACCGATGGAGGAGTTATGATATGCAATTTTGATTAGAGTTTTTCAGTACATATACGTTAGATTCTCGTCACAACAGACAAGATAAGATTTCTATTTTTGATCATTGGGATGACATTGTGATAGTTTGTCATCTGTCTGTTCCAATTTGGCTAGTGGTAGATAGTTGTTTGTAGGCTTCCACCTGATTTCTTGTAAGCTGGACCTCTATAAAGGATAACTTACCTTCTGATTCTGCCTCAATTTTGAATTCGACTGACTGATGATTGCTGTTGAAGATATCCAGGATTTTGTTTGGGTCAATATTTTTATTAGTGGTGAATGTTTGTACGTCGGTGGCATAGCAGTTAGGACGCTCGCCGACGCACACCTGATATTTATGGTCGGCCTGCTAAATTTGGGCTACCGATATCACATGCTGAAAATTCCATACTTGTATCAAAAATACCGTGTGGAGTCAATCTATAATAAAAAAATAAATAATAAAATATCATCCATATGCCGTTTGTAAACTTCGAACCATTTGATTGTTGGTTAGGAGGATATTTGACTCATGGTACGCCATGAAGCAATGGACCGAATGGAGAACCCATCGCTACTTCATCTTTCTGTCCGTAAATTTGACCATTCAATAAAAGCTGGACATTCAAAGTGCATCTTAGAATTAGTTCTTTGATATGCTTAGTGGGTATACCAATATTGAGATTATTTGAGTTGACAAACTCACAAAGGTAACATACAATTACCGTTAAGGAAATATTAATGAATGGGGAAATATGTCTAACGAAGCCATAGTTAACCCAGATACATTTACTTGAGTTACTGAATCCACAAATTCAAACGTATCCTTCGCCATCAACTTTCTTACAGGCTCTTAGGTTTCCGCTTACCATCGTGCTACGGGATGATAGTTGAGCATATGTATTAAAAGTATTCAGAGGAATGTCCATTACTTTATATAATTTCCAAAAAAAAAGGTAAGGTGGAAATGATGTCATATATTTTAGTCACCGATTTCTATTCTGGGTCATATATGTGTGTGATGACATCTTGAACTATACTAAGTCAAATGATCTATTGGATATTTGAAGAAAGTATTGGTGCATGGCTATAGAACACTGAAAGTCATACATTGTTACTCATCACTTCTTTATTTGAATTTTGATTTTGGATAGTTTTATTGTAAAAGTGTACTGACAAGGAAGTGATTTTGCTTCACTTTCTTTCCTTCTAAATCCAATATTTCGAAGTTTCTTTGTACTACTATCTTATCTACATGAATTTTTCATCAGTGTAAGCAATCATAATAAAAGTTATCTGCTAATAATGTTATCACTGTTATTATTAATGATCGTGTGATAAATAGTCTTCCTCCCTCAGATCTATTTTATAATTAATAATGAAATAATTATGATGATTTATTATAGTTTCACCTGTATTATTATGCTATTAGGAAGCTATAAATGCGTTATAAATGAATACAGAAATTATTTGGACTGATGGAACTTGCATATATATATATATATATATATATATATATATATATAACCATACTGCCCTAATTTCGTAGATTTCAGGCTTTTGTCACACGCATATTAGATAAGTGAACAATGGAGTACAACTTTTTATTCGTCAACATTATATACTTACTTGTTTCCGGACCATTGATCTCAAAGTTTATCTGTCTTTCTGTCTTCATTCTCCTCGAATGTAGATCATTTTAAATTCCTCCACAGAAATGAAGTAAACAATAAATAGTATGCTCAATTTCTTATGGCATGTTATCACCATTCAAACAAATTATAAGAAATATATCATTTAAAAATAATGTAAACTCTTAAAATTATTCAAAAATAATTTATTTAAAAGAGGAAAAAAAGGTGATGGCTCTATATCATTGAATACATTGAATGAAATAGGTCGTTCAGTTGAATTCTTGCTTAGGCGCATCATACACGTGTGAGGTCAAAGAAAGAACTCTATAATTAACTTTATTTGCATCGTTTTGAGGTGAAATATTTCTCACATGAAATTAATATAATCAACTTTGAGAATTAATCATCATCATTGTGAAGTCATTGTAAATGCTCTCTGGTTATTGAGCAGAATATTGAGTGTTTTTTTTTAAGTTCAGATAAATTGTCCATAAATACAATGGAAAATTAATCTAAGTAGGTGGTCTGAATAACAACATTTACAATATTCCTCATATAACAGGCGTTTATAAAGTATGTGGACTAGCTTTTATTTGCATTCAAATATATCATTTACAACTTATCAGAGTTTTATTTTTGAAAAGCAAAAATATTCAGATTGTAATATTATCATTTGCTTGATACTATATAAATGAACTGTCAAGAATGCAAACGAAATAGCGTTGTAGTGTATAAAACTGATGGTTCTGTAAGGAGTTGGAAATCACTCACGTAAAACAGTGTGGTCCTTACCAGCCACACAGATAGAAGTGAACTGGACACAGGGCGGTCGTTTCAATCATATGCTGTGGAGCTCATCACTGATTTCATAAAGAGATAATGATATTATATTATATCTATGAATTCTTTTCAGTCAGTTAGTTTTCTGAAAAATCCTATATAAATTCATTGATCGAAATAGCCCTGAATATTCTGAGTAGTGTATAATTAATATTCCCTTGGTTTCTAAATGGAACATAGGGCTTCAACAAACCATCTCCACTTGGTTCTATTCTCTGCCGTCCTATTCAGCTGGGTCCACGATGGCGCATAATCTCTCATCTCCTCCTCGCACAATCTCCTGCATATCACCTTCGGATGACCCACTCGTCGCTTACCGTTGGAGTTCCACTTGAGTGATGGCCGGTAACGCAATGTCACTCAACGGTTTCCTCCACGTATGCTGAGTAGTGTACATTATAGTAATATCTCGTTGTATATATATATATATTCTTAGCATTAGCCTTGATTAATTTTCTGTGAAGATAATTGTTACGAATATTCTGTTAACTCTGCAAACTATATGGATATCATCATCAAAAATTTGGGTGGATAGTTCAATAGTAGAATGCTCACCAGTCATGTAGAAGGTCAGGGCCCGATTCCTAGCCGATACACTCCTAAACATGCCTAGTTTAGCAGCCGGTAGTGACTCAACATTAAAGGGATGATTTGACTTGATGCTAGCAACTACATCCAGTAAAAACAACACCATGGCTACTGAAACTTCACAGCCTGAAACCTTGTGTTTCAATCGATGCGCAAAGAATGACGAAATAGGTAATTTTTCACAGAAATTGCGAAGAAAGCAGAATCATTCATACTTGTATGAAGTTAAATCGTTTCACGTAACTCTTACACAGTAGAATTTGAGATAAAAAAAGATGTTTCTCAAAATGAAACACTAAATAAACAATGAGTTATAAAGCGTCCAGTGTTTTCAAGTGTATATTCTTGATATTTCAAGGAATATTTTCTGGATGTATTCCTGCCTTGGCATTCAAACCCACAAACTCAATTAGAAACAAGCTTTGTCGGTTAAAGGATCCTGTAGAGCCTTTAAAACAAAACAATTTAGTTTATCTAATACCCTGCAATGATTGTCAGGTCAAATACATAGGTCAAATCAGTAGAACAGGGGCAGTCAAACTAGCTGAACATAAAAACTAAGCAAAATCTAGACTGGTTGATCCAAATAAGATAAGAAATCTAGAGAATAGTTCAGCTATAGCACTACATGCAGTTACACACAACCATACTATAGGATGGGATGGGATATGATGATGACAATTTTAAAACCTAATGTCACAGGGTGGAGGGAGGGAGAGATTGATTACAGAGCCTTTTTTATCGAATCAACTGCAAAGACGTGTAATAGGAATGATTCAACACCTGTCCCAGATAACTGGAAAATTCTACTACCCCTACCACAAATAGGAGAAAACAAAGAAAACTATAAACCTCAAGTTTCAAAGTCGTATGATAATAATTGATGTAATTATGAACAATACATTTTGTTCGAAACGTCATCCAGTAAATAATACTGTTTCACTGTGTGATACATCCAATAAACAAACCAGTTTGGAATTACTTACTACCACAGTGCCCAAGTTTTACACATATATTAAATTCACTTTAATTTTGGCGTAATCCTTAGTGCTGTTTTCTCGATAACTAAATGATTGAATATCTTTCGTTTTTTGTGTTAGATTTTTTCTACAGTCAGAGGATTTATTTCATCAGTGTATCAGTTTCTGCTTGTTTTATAGACATGGCTATCTCAGTAATATTATCCAATCTAGACATTTAAAAAATTTATATATTTTTATAGTAAGGAAGCGATCAAAGATAATCTAGTTTCTAAGACAAGAAGGTTATTACGCGGCGTAGCAATAAAAGCTTTACTTCATACATAGTCGTATTAAACATCAGTGCAAAATAATCTTCAAAATACAACCTTGAGTTTCTGTTGTTTGTTTGTTTTGAAGGCGTAAGTAATGCAGCGTTATAGGAAATAAACTTACCTGCCAAATATCTTTTTTATAAAAACCAACTGTCCTGTTCATCATATAAGTTGAATTTTAGTGGTATTACAAAGTGATTTATTGATGAATAGATTTACTTGAGTAAATGGTTAGGGTTATTTATGCATAGACACGAGGTAATATTTATCTGATTATCGGAATAAGACAAATGGTGAACTAAGTCAGTAGACTTCAAAACATAATTGCTCACTAAGTGAAAATAACAATAAGTTTGGACAATTATTGAGTTTTACTGATGTAAAGAATAGATTTAGGTCACTGTAGCAGAGTAGATTTCCATGGTAGGAAGAATTAATTTGATAAAACACAGTTGTGCCCTATTATTTATTGACTGATGACATTAAAAGTAGTATTATTTCTAATTTTTAATTATTCGCATACAATCCTTTGTTTGATGCAGACTGGATTCTATCAGTCAAGTTTGCAGTGTGGCCACTATGTTAGGTGGCTTACCGTCGAGATGCACTCTGAATTGTTGCAAATAGATGGTCGGAGGCAAACGTCAGGATGCCTCATCTGACGTAGGTTTCGTGCTTGTTGGCACTCACCAGTCGGTAAAGCCTATTGGCAATCTTGAAGGAACTCATGTCTCTCCTGAGATTCGGACCTGTATCTTCCAGTGGTGCAGTCAGAGACATTTCTACTGAGCATTATTATGGCTCATAGTCGCTTTGATATGATTGTGAGCAGTAAACTGTGCTCAAAAGGTCATCAATAAACAACTAATATCGTATGATTGCATTTTGTCAAATAAAGTCGGTCTCTTATGTTGAGTTATTGAATTCTGTGTTGATGATTCTTTTTCATGTTCTCATAATGTAAGCACCACCCGAATGTCTATGAATTTTCTAAATTTTATTTCATCTCAAAAAAACTTCCTTCTTTTTGAAAATAGCGCTTGTGTCTTTTTAAGCTGGTGTGTAATGCACTGTCATTTCTGACGATGAATGCCCAGTTTGTCATGGTAAAAAAAGCCGTCATTTCTGTAATGCGGCTGCATCCAGCTGACCAGTCTCAAACGAGGGAAAGACGCATATCACGGATCCCCACTGCTAGTCAAGTCAATATCTTTCAGATAACATCATGCTAATACTATTTACACTATTACTTAGTCTTTAAAACTACTTACTAGCTGTTAGGATTAGCTAAAAATCAATTAAAGAAATTATGAAATGGATAACAACAATGGATGACTGTTCTCATCACGTATTTGAAGCGTAATATGTAATAAGAATAATTTCGTTTTAGTTAAATCACGTCGATTTATTTACCTTGCAAACATGTATCTCCCATTAACTGGGTTGACTGAAAAAAAGTTAACATTTTATTATCACTGGAATAAAAAATAGTATAACTCGTTACGCATTTTAACTCATATGGACAAGAACTCCAGAAATAGATTTCCGGAAACGTCTGAATGAAGTCATTTTAATTGAAAGTGTGCTAGCAGCTGAAAACAGAAGCTGCTTTCATTAAACTGCCAGACTCATAAATAATATCTGGTAACTCTAGAACTATTTATTGATATTTTTATTATACATTTTTCAACACTACTGTAGAGTTTATGTTCAACGAATTCTTTGGGCAAAGTTTAATAGTGTCACCAGTAACTGTATTTCACCATTTGAGTGGAATGGTGGAATAAGCTCAAAAGTCTATTAAATTTTTTAGTATATGACATGTTTTGAATATTGTCTGGAACATACACATTGTACTTCTCGGAATTATATATACACTTACTTTTTCCACACAAGAATGTTTTTTATGTATCTCAAAGTTTATGCTAGAAATAAAAATAGCTTTATCCGGAACAAAATGTTTACACAGTGTACAGAATTCTAAGAGTAATTTATTGCGTAATATTCCCTCCTCATCCCCAATCTGTAAACAAAGTAACAGTCTATAGTATATGACATGACGCAATTCTTTTAGATATGAAAGCACAAGCTAATCAATCCCCTTATGATATTTTTTCTCTTTATCTCCTTGAAATGCACACCGGTGGTTTGAAAGCCAACTGAAAATTTATGTGAGTACATTTTGTGATTCAGTGACATAACTGAGTAGTCAAGACAAAATATAATGCATTGTGTCAGGTGGTAGCCCAGGGATTCAAGCAAACCGTCAGAGTATTCTTGAAGAAAAAATACTGTCTACTTAAACATGATATGTCTCTGCTGTATAATAAAGTTTCTATTGTGCATTACTTTTGCAAAACTTTTATTGCTTTATGTTCCCAGTGGGTCATAGGACTTCAAGCTAGAGCCTTGAAATGTTTTATGGGGTGTGGTTGCTAGCCTCACGCCCAACCCTCCCTCTTTATCGGTCTTATTAAAGGCTTAGCGAGGTTTAGGAGTGCGTCGACTGGGGATAGAGCCCCAAACCACATGCGCGTGGTTGGCGAGCATTCTACCACTGTGCCTTTTCAATTAATAGCTTTAATATTCTTCACACAAATACACGCACTCACCTGAATCCACTGATTATCGACATAGCTAATATTATTGGTAAATTGGTTCTGCCTATAAGTTGTTTATCAGAATTAGAAATTAAAGGGAAGAAAGAATGTTTAGTGTAGGCAGAAGTTGGAATTCATGGGCAAATGGATAAATTAGTTCCCAGTAGCTGAATGGTCTATGAGCTCGCTTTGTGACTGGAAGGTCGTAGGTTCGAGCCATGTTCGTGTGTGGATAGTGCTAAAGAGTCCCAAGCCAGGGCGTAACTGCTGTCCAGTACTCCCTGGTAGTTTTCTAATGCTCCTCTAACTGATGTAAACTCATGATCAAATTTGTAACCAATCGAATCCCTTCAAATTCGACACTTGATAAAAGTTAGATTTAACGAAGTTGCTGTACCTTTTCATAAATGTATTGTATTTAGGAAATATATTAATAATATGAGAAATAATTACACTCTGAGGAATGCATTCTGATCTTGAAGAAAATGACTTTATTTTCATAGTCAATCTTGACCTCTGTTTGCTGTGTTGTTATTCAACTTTTAAGTTTTAATTATACTCTTGTTTCTACAAACATAGATTAGTTGGGTTTTCCTCTTATGATCATAACATTCGTGGATAATTCTTTAGTTACGGTTTTATCTCGACACCTTTTTACTACAAAGTCTCTGTTACCTTTTATTATGTCATTTTATTAATGAACCATTTTCATACACATTAAAAACAAGGTGAATAAAACAAAATCAAAACGAGATCTATGGGTTATTCGGTATTTGGTAGCAAATCATTCATTTGTTTTATTACGTTAATGCTAGTGTAGCTTGATGTGGATTGATATTTTAAGTCAATGGCCACAAATGTGGAGGTGTTTATTTCCTGAAATTTAGATTTAGTTTACCTTGTGGACATGAAATAACTTCATTGGACAACTTGTTTAGCCTTGAGACAATTGCCAACCAATCAAAACAGTTTATTGTCCACTGACCTAGCCAACTTTTAATGTGGTTAAAAATGTGTAAATATGATGTGTTTTTCCATAATAGAAAAATCCATTACCACTTCTTTTACTTTCTCCTGTTACACTAGTTGTATAATGACCGTCTCTTTTTCTCGTTGTTACATTCTGTTCGCTTTTCCAAATTAAATTCATTTTTACCATCGAGTTAGCTTTCTTTTCCACAAATTACCAAACAACATAGTTGGTGGAATAAGTTTCTTCTTTTTCATAGTTTAAATAATTTTTTTCACTACTTCCTTTTCGCAGTGGAACATAGGGCTTCAACCTAGAGGCTTGCAGTTTCTGTAGCGTTGTTTATTTTTACAGGTTGGGGTTGCTAGCCTCTTGCCCAACCTTTCTTCTTTACCAGTTTTTTATTACTGGCTTAGCGAAGTAAAAAAAGCGTCGGCCGGGGATCGGACCCCGGACCACATACGTGATCGGCGAGCATTCTACTGCTGTGCCACCGACGCACTCATATCCTTTAACACACTGGTTATGAGCGTTGGTTGGATATTTTTATTATTTGATGAGATACGTGTGGAAATGATGAGATAATAATCAATGAGATTATTTATGTGAACCAGGGTCAGTTGAAGCTTTGAATACAAATGAATTTATTATTTTGTTTTTCTTCCTGACTTGATAACTTCTGAGTTATTAATTATTAGGGGAAAAATGACTTTTATTTTGCAGTCGAAACAAATGGTTATCAGGTATAATCAGCTTGCCTTAATCACAAAGCAATTAAATTTTCGGTGGAACTTGATACGGCACCTCTACTTGATTTCATTCTATTCCAAATGTATTGAGATTGCATGAATTTACAGCTAACTATTATTTTATTTCGATGTTTTTCAACACGTGATATGGTTACAGGATTTTCATCATGAGCTGACATTAGTTAGAGAACCATTGGAAAACCTGGGAGTACTGGACAGCTGTTTCATCCTAGTTTGAGACTCTTCGCAGTACGCACCCACCGGGATTCGAACCCAGGACCTTCTGGTTACAAGGCGAGCTCGTATACCATTAAGCCACTGGGACCCGATCCAATGGCCTATGAATTTTAACTTCTGCCAATTCACGACGTAGCGCGACATGATATGATAACTTGGATACCAGGCAAATTACCCAGTATTGTTTGCTAGCTAGGTCTCAAAGTGAATTGAACACTTGGTGGCCTTTTCTCTTGCTTACAGCTGAGGTCATCAGCTCTGCACCCAGTTGGATTCAGCTCAAAGAGCCGAATCGATTCAAATCACGCGGATATACTTCTGATTGATGAGCTTTACTCCAAACAAGAGAAAATTCCATCTGATGTTTAGATCTGGCTGGTAAGCCCTACTGGTGTTGGTGTAAGTCATATCCAATTACTTGTATTAATCAATCAATGGTATATAGCATCAAGCGCTCATAATTATTTTAGGCAAGGGAATAAATGAATTTCAGATGAAACTTCTATTCATACATTACTGGGTAATTAAATCACTTTTTTTTTAACTTTGAGTGCCGATTTAAAGGCTCTTGTCAATTCTAATTTACAGTGAAAATGTTACATGAACGGATCACTTATTTTAGGAACTAAATTGGTGGTAGTGTTCAATATTTATTGAACAAAGCCTAACAATACGATGATTTAGACACAAATTTTTGAAAACAGTATGCTTATATAGTTTATTCATAAAGATATTTTTATAATTGAATGTAATTATCAATAAATTTTATTTTGAACTTCACCGTTCATCAGTAGTTGTTCATCAAACGGATAAACACTACACTACAATATCTTCAAATTTTTAAGTTGTAATGCAGTGAAATCAAAATAATGCTTTATAGTCTTCTGATTTACTTCCTTTTTTCTGTATCTTTTTCACCTCAAACACCGTTTCCATTGCTGACACTTGGTCATCTTCTCTTTCTCTCTCTCCCTTTCGATTCATTGTTCACAGGATTTATTAACAAAAATGTTGAATCCTGAACCATCTAAACGATGTACAGCTAGCATGATTCTATCACACCCATGGATTAAAAATCGTGATGAGTTATCACCTGATCTATTAGCCAATTTTCAAATACACGATGTGAATCAAACTAAAGTAAGTGTTATGCACCATCTTCCTGTCTCCCTTTTTTTAAACTTCAATACTTTCACTGAAAAAATACCTTGCGAATGTTTTTATTATTTTTCTAAAACAGTATGTATTAGTTATATTAGTGAATTAACATAAACATTGTGGAGGTACAATGGCGTATTATTATTATTCTCTTGGGTTCCAAGTGGAACATAAAGCTTCAGCAACCCACTTCCACTTTCTATTTTCTGCTGTCCTCTCTTCAGCTGGGCCCACGATTGCCCATAATCTGTCGTCTCCTCCACTCACGGTTTTCTCTGTCACCCTTAGATGACCCATTCATCGTTTCTCATTGGGGTTCCACTGAAGTGATGGCCTGCATTGCGCTGGATGTCATTTGATGGTCTTCCCAGCGTATGCTCAAACTAGTTACATATTTGTTCAACGATAGGATTTTGGTTGGTTTTGTTGCGCTGCAAAGTTTCTTGCTTCTTTCTGGCCATTTGATCTTCAACATAGAGTGCAGGTAGCTGATGATGAAAGTCTGCAGCCTGTTGGAAATGCTTTTCGTAATTCGCTTTTATGACCCATATAGATCAAGTGACTTAACATTAGTGTTGAAATATTCTAATAACGTACTATTGTAATGACAGAAGACAAGGGTCAGGCAACAGATCATTTATTGAGGAAATCAACAGATATTTATATATTTTTATGTACACTATTATTCTGTATTACTAGCAGAGAAACAGCGTCTTCCGATTGATTGTTTTCTCACCGAAACTTAATCTGTCACCGCTTTATGACCGTTTCTTTGAAGGTCAGACCATATATCTGTGATTCGTATCCGCCCACGCAAAGTCTTTGTTCTTGTTTTTCTCATGACTAAGATTTGGGACGTAAACATTGACGTAAATTGCTGTCTACTAATTTTGGCTATCAAACAGCTCTCGCCACATTATTACAGGTGTGGAGTTTCTAGTGGTTGAAGTAATGCCACCTAGGTAAATGAAATAAGTGACTTCCTTGAGATCTCCCACATTATAAGTCACTGCTAATTCTTGTCAGTGGAGATGGTGGTAGTGGTAACAGAGTATCTTCATCACCTCTATTTTCTCCATGTTCACTTGGAGTCTTGTCTTCGCCATTTCTTCAGCCAGATTACTTGGTTTTCGCCTACAAATCTTTAAGTTCGCGTGACATCCAACATAAATCGCCTACAAAATCCAGGTCTTATAGTGTCTTCTTATCAGTTCACTGTATTCCAATTTCCTTCACCGTCACAGTCTACCACATGATCTAGTCGACCACAATTGGAAATATCACCGGTGATATTGGACACTCTTCTCTCATCCCTCTCTTTGCTTCAAAGACTTTGCTGTTTTTTCCGTTGTGCATCACTTGACATACAGTATCATCATCATATAACTGTTAAATGAAGGTTTCGGGGCACGCCATAGTGTTGAAGTAGTTTCCAAATTAATTCATGGTCAACGATGTCAAATGACTTTTCAAAATCAGTGAAGTTGAGGTAGAGATTGGACCGCCATTCTATGCTTTGTCCAATGACGTTGTGGGGAGTTGCACTTTGGTTCGTCCATGATTTGCCTTTCCTGAATCCAGCTTGTTCCGGACTGAGTCCTGCATCTGGTGCATTTTTATCCTCTCCAGCATGACGTGACTTGGTATTTTATTTGGCGTGGACAAGACCATGATTTTGGTTTGCATTGAACGACATGAAATATAATGTTCAAGCATATATGGTATTCTGTTGCTAATGCAGTACTGAACTATGGGAATATGTGAGAATAATATTCCGTTGGAACACGTTGCCTGTATCACATCACCACATCTTGACTATCTTTTATAGGTTTCACTTGCATTGATCTCTTCCTACTTAGAGACCTGCTATCTGATGATATAATATTCTGAGGTCTCTTTCACCTGCAACCTGTTCTGATTCAGTTGACAGTGTGTCGTGTAATTTTCTTTTGTCGTTTCTAGCACTCTTCTTCACTATCCAGTGCAATGTACATTGTACTCAGCCTCTCCTTCTGTTGTCCATCTTGGCATTGAGTCATCTTCTCTTTCACCATCCTTCTCTCTTCTCTTCTATTAGCTTCCAGGTAGGTTTCCGATAAGAGCCATTCCTTGTCTTGTCTCTTTTTCCTTCCTAGAACAGTTGTACACGTTTCCTTAAAAATCGCTCTCAGAGATTTCCAATGTTCTTCCACCAGGTTTCCTTAATGATGCCACGTAGTGTGTCCGACTTTGCTCTGATCTGATCTGTAGTGAAGGCATCCCTTGTAGTTTTGACCTTCACTTTCTGAATGTTGAACTTGAATTGTGGTCTGTCTCCAATTGTTTTCATGGATTCCAGCTTCACCCTGAAGGTTCTTTGAACTAGATGATGATCTGAGCATACATCTTCTCCCCTTCTCGACTTTGTATCCAGAAGACTGGCTGCATCTCCACTTCCTTGAGCACTATTGGTATGAAATCTGTTTGGTTTGTGGTATGTCCGTCAGGCGATCTCCATGTTGCTTTGTATTTGTCCTTGTGTTTTTACACGCTCTCTCAGATCACCAAATCGTTGAAAGAACAGAAGTCTGCGAATAATTCCCCGTTCTCATACATTTTGCCGAGCCAGAGCCTCTTGACCCATTATGACTTCTCTTTCTGTTTTGTCTGTTCCCAGTTTGGCATTCATATCGCTCATGAGAATTTTGATGTGGCCATTCGGGATGTCACCCACTGCTCTTTCTAGTCGTCTATAGAGATCTTCCTTATTGTCTTGTTCCGCGTTGTTTGTAGCACTGGGTGTAGCATTTGACAGTTGTAACCTTCCTTCCTGGAGCAGATTGGTTCCCATTGCATAGTATCTTTAGCTGCTATGGGTGACATCATGATAGCCACTGACTGCCACAGTGTGCTCGTGGTTGTCGTCTGGGTAACCAGACCGGAGTAGATCACTGACTCTCCGGTTGACAGTTTTGATAGTCCAATTCCATTCCATCTGCTCTCGGAGATTCCAAGCTATTCTACACCATATCTTCTCATTTCTTTTGCTACCTTGGCAGTCTTCTCAGCTTCGTACATTGTACGAACATTCCACACCCCCATTCTTATTCTTCCTCTCATCGAAAGAAGACATATCGGCTGGCTGAGTAGCTTCCCGAAGGCCGGCTTTCAACAGTCCGTGTCACCGATTCCAGTGGAGAATAAGTTTGTTTCCTATAATTTTTCAGCTGTATCATATTATAATATTATAAGACATCAGCTAACGTGATACTGAATCTAATCGTAATCGGCTATCCCCACATGACACCCCAGGGCTCACTATAATGTTTTTTTACATAATCTTAAGATGTGGGCTGACAGATTACACAACTTTTCACCTGAGTTTAGAACTCATAAATAATCCCCATCCAAACGTTAATGAAAACAAAACACGTAGTTTAGCGAAGAGCTTCTTTTCAGGGAATTCATTTTACAAGGTTAATAATTAAAAACACAGCATTTACACTGATAATTATTGTTCGATATGAACATAAAAATGAAAATCAAAGTGAAAATATTAACAACAATATATTTATGAAATAACAAATAAAAAGGGCTGTTTTACCTAACGTTTTTAAATAATTCAGTAGTGTCATGCCTTACACTTTCCTCATCATATGAAATGTGTGCCAAATAAAGTATCGGTAGATCTTCTATGCTTAGTCGTCTGAGTATACAGTCTCCCATAGTTGCTTCTAGTTCTACTCAATGAAATGCAAACAGGGAATTGTATATATATATATATATAGAGAGAGAGAGAGAGGATGCTCAGAGTCCAACTGTAACAGCAGAAGACAATGGCCAGGCAACAGATCGTTTATTAAGGAAATCAAAGCCTATTTATATATTTCCATGTACATTATTATAGTTTAGTTAAGCGAACAAATACAGTCTTCCAATTGGTTGTTTCTCACGTACAGTTAATCTTTCATCTATTTGTGACTGTTTCTTGAATGTCAAGTCCTCTATATGTTAACTGCATCCGCCTACGCAAAGTCTGCTGTGGTCGGTTTTTGAATCAGTCTTGTTCATATTTTCTCACGACAGATCTTGAGAACGTAAACATTGACGCAAATTACTGTCTACCATTTTGGCTAGTAGACAGCTCTCACCACACAACAAGCTCACATTCGCCAATTTCTCGCATGCATCCAAGTGTCTTTACACAGCATTATTGACTCCACTTACCCTACTGATAGCATTTTGGTGCCTTTTGTAGTGTAACAAAAACCTTCTTAGGTAGCTCAGGAAAGATTAAGTAGAAGCAATAAAAAGGAGCTGGTAGAATACAAGAATTTAAAAAAAAAACTTTTGCTCAGTTATAGAAAATGAATTTGCCGAAAAGCGACTCCTCATGGAACTACTTGTCTGAATGGAGACTATTCATGAATCAGTAAGTGATATGCTGCTAAACACTGACACATTCCATAGCATCAACTTTTAAAGCTATTTTGTTGTTTTGTTTATTTTTTATTTTAGAATTCCGTTGAGGCTACCTTCAAAGCATTGAATAGTACAACTAAAATACCAGTATTAGAACCAGTTGAATCATCAAGATTAGCTAAACGTCGGGTGCAATCTAAGCCTAATTTATCTACTCAAACAAAAGAAGAGAAATCATCGTTTTCTTCGGTATCTTCATTGACAAGTACTAAATGTCATCAAGAGTAATGTACTGTTCAGCTAAATTCTCCATCTTTTTTTTGTATTATTTTTTTCTCCTTTTCAAATTCCTCAATTAATCTCCCAATTTTTTTTTACATTTTCGTCTCGATAATACTCATTATTATTGTGTAAATCTTCCCGCTGATAAATGTTTGTATTTTATTTATTTATTTATTTTAACATGTAACGATTATTACTTACTTGTAACGCTTAAGTACACTGATTTTTTCAGTGTTCAGTGTTAATAAATTATTTCTACATGATCACTTTCACCTTTGTAAAGAAATTAAAGTATGTCTTAATATACACATTTATACATATATGCATATCTATATCTATAATACATATATATATATATATATATATATATATATATATATATATATATATATATATATATTCAAATCAGTGATAACGTGGACAGTATAAAATACTAAATTTTTACTAATTACCAGTAATAATAAGGATGACTTATTCTTTTTTTTTGTTTTATTAAAGAAGATTTCAGCTGCTTGATATATTGAATGCACATCTGAAGTAAAGTGTATAAAAACATTTCCTACATATTTGTGTTAAGCTTCTTTCTCCTTTCTCTTCTTCTTCTACTTCTTCTTATCTGGTTTGGGCAATCAGAACATGCCCCCGATGAAGTCGACTTTGAATTATAGTGTTAAGGTTATACTAGTCTGTTTTTCTCCACTAACACTTTTTACTACTCTACTGCTACTACTACTCCTACTTCTAACACTGTTATTCGATGAAGTGGCAATTCATTCACCTTTTCTCATTTTCGTTTACTTTTGCTTATACATTGCTACTTTTTTTTGTCTAGTCATGTCTCGTCTGTATTGACACACTGTCTTTACAGTGGTTATCATTTTTATTATTAATATTATTATTTTGGTTTTATCTTCTTGGTTCACTTTCTGCTTTACAACACATGCATACACACTGCTTACTTTTCTTTTTATGGTTTGATAGAATACTCTTCATTTTTTGTCTGCATTTTCTCTGTTGATTTAATTCATATAAACAAATAATGGAAATAGATTGTGTGTGTATGTGTTTTGCTTTAATGTTTGGCTTATGTCATTTGATAAGTTATAGCTTTTTTGGTTGGAGGATCTCATCATGAGCTGATATCGGTTAGAGAACCATTGGAAAACCTGCAGGAAGTACTGGGTGCATACTGCTGAAGAGACCCAAGCACTAGGACTAAACAGCTGTCCAGTACTGCCTGCAGGTTTTCGACTGGTTCTCTCTCTAACCAATGTCAACCAATCAAACAAAATCCCTACAAACCAATGCCTGGAAATTATAGCTTTTTTTCTTAAATTAAGAGTAAACATAAACTTGACAAAATGAATTTCAGCAAACTGGGAATCTCCTTTAAGTCATATATAATGAACTGAGATTTCCTTAATATATGTAGAATTCTATTTATTGATAATGTACTAACTGGATGCAATACTGTAGTAAAAATGCTGAGAATTCCATTCTGTATCACAAATACTGTTTTGGAATAAAGCAAATTATTATTATTATTATATAAATAAGAGAAAAGATGTTCAGCGAAAAGCTACCCCTTTTCAGCGATATCACTCCCAAGCTGTATAATCGCATATATACATATATATAGATAACAAATTACATAATATAAACGACGTTTATTGGATAGAAACTAAAATAAAACTAAATGAGTAAATTGTGTGACGTAACACACTTGACAGGATTGAGTACAATCCAGCTAAAATTGAACTTGAGCCAAGATAACAACAGAGGTAATTGGGGGATGAGGAAAGAAAATAATAATTGGTTGCTAAGATAGATCAGGTTCCATTGTGTATTTAATGGCTGAACAAACTTCTTCTGTAAGCAGAGTTTGCGGTTTAACGTGTAAATCGCCATTGCTTCTGCAGGGTTTGGAGAAGTTTGATTCTTACTTTTTCGACAAGATTCCCGCATATTCTATAGATAACTTTGAAGCTGGTTTGTGGGTTAGCTTGTTGTCCGGATTTGGATCAGGCGTTCTAGGATAGAGTTGTGACGAAGAGATCTTTTTTCTGCTTTATAAAACCATGAGGGTAAATGTTTGGTGATACGTTTGGATAGAGAACCAACATACCTAGCTCCACACGAGCAGGTGAATTGATAGATACCCATTGATGAGACCAACAGTGGTAGCTTATCCTTCGCATCCATGCGAAGTTCAGTCGCGAAGGAGGTTTTCTTCAGTGAGCACTACAGACGGTTCCCCAGTATTTCAGCTGATGAGTCTCCGTTGAATTGTAGATTCAAGTAGAGAGGCCTTTCAGGATCAGACATTTTGAGTGGGTGTGATATATCTTTTCAGAATATAACGAAAGAATAGAAAACATGTTCCACTCTTTTACTCAAAGTTAAATTGTATTCAGATTATTATGAATTGAAATCTTACTGTACTTGAGTTTCGATGAATCATTATGTCACGTCGATAGATACAGGTGAGGAGCTAGGCTTGTTCCACCAGTGAGAACTAAACATTGAATATGGGCAACTCTTTTAAAACTTCGTACCACTAATGCTTTGTCTATTATGACAAGCATACAGCTGTCAACTTTTGGACTCTTCCTTGGATAATCAACGTTGTGTGTCTGTGCGTGTGTGTATACAATAGACATTATTGCTATTAGATTTCTTATACAATTATCATTTCCTGATCTACGGGAATAAGTTCAAATAATTAATTCTTATTACATGACTTTTTGTCTCTAAAGTTGTTACTGCTAGCTTATCTTGTTTATTTTGCCAGTGATTCTTCAAGGTTTCGTAATTCTGTTATCCAACATTTAAGACCCGCATCATGAGTGCCTTGCATAATATCTGACATATTGCAGGATATAACAACGCCTTTATAAGTGTTTACTGAATAGTTGCAACTATTCAAGGAATAATTTCAGCTTATCAGAACTGCATATGGATTATTATTATTATTATTGTTTCCTTTAATTCCTAGAGGAACATAGGGCTTCAGCCGTGCGTCTCCATTGCGTTCGGTTCTCTGCTAGAGTCTTCACCTGGCTCCAAGTCTGCCCACACACTTTCGCCTTGTCTTCACATGACCTCCTCCAAGTCACCCTTGCACTGACGACCAACTCGCCGCTTCCCTTTCGGGTTCCACTCGAGCAATGGCTTGTCTAGTGATGTCACTTGATGGTTTCCTCAGAGTGTGGCCAATCCATCTCCATTTCTTCCTGCCTATTTGTTTCACAATCGGTTACTGCTGGGTTGGTTCGCTCCCAGAGATCTTACCCTGTTGCTGATCTTTTCTAGCCATCTGATCTTGAGTATTGAGCGAAGACAACTGTTAATGAAGGTCTGTAGCTTGTTTGAGGTGCTCTTTGTGACACGCCAAGTCTCTGATCCGTATAGTAGCACTGACTTCACATTGGAGTTGAAAATTCGGATCTTATTTTTGATCCTGAGTGCTGTTGATTTCCACACAGACTTGAGAGTATTGAAAGCTTGTCTTGCTATTCCAATTCTTGCTTTGCATATGGATAATAGGACGTAATTTCTCCCACAAATGTTTGCCACTATTCAAAAAGAAATCAGTTATCTGTGATTGTTTGCATATGAATTTCTTCAAAAAATGAAATAATTCAAACACCATAAAATCTGAAGAATACAAGACAATTAATTGTATTTCGTTAGTTTTTGCCAAACTAGAAACGAGGTAATAAACTTGTGTTACTTTCAATTAACTCCCTCGATAAATCTGAAAGATACAGTCCTAAAGGCCGCCAAATTCAATGCCTTAAAAGCATTTCATGATTATTTTGAATTCCCAGAGCTGATGCCATCCAGAGAATGAGACCTCAAGTGCTTCTTTAAGAGTAGACTATTTCTAACTTGATACATTGGTGAATACTGATTGTTTCATTCTGTTTGTCGTCTTATCACCTAAATTAATCTTTACCTCCATTCGATCTCGTAGTAACTAATGTTTTATTAACTCCTTTCCTATCATTCACCCTTTTTCCTCATGTTTTGATAATCTGTCCATACATGATCACTTTTTATAATGTCTAATGATACGTTCCACCTCGCTTAGTTAATTAGCTCGCTAGTTTTCTAGCCGGTCTTAAGCCTGAGAAAAGAGGGAAGGTTGGGTGTAGGGCTATTGAACGTTTCCCAGAAGATTAATCTGACTACCACAGAGACTTCGAAATACAAAGAAAACTACAAAAAACAAACTTATTCCTCGCTGGAATCGGAAAGATGAAATGATGCTTACTGGTGTCAACCTTCGGGAAGCCAGTCAACCGGTGTGTTTTATCTGGATGAAAACAAAAATAAGTATTGGGAGGCAAAATGCTCATACAAATCCAACGTTAAGTCAATCACTTCTTTTGTATGGGTCAAAAACTTGGAGGGCGTGTTACTGGAAGCATTACCAACAGCCAGCTACATACTTTTATCAACAGCTGCCTTCGCTATCTCCATACTGGAGTTCTGATGGCCAGACAGAAAGAATTAACAACAGGAAACTCAAGAAAGGAACCTATTGTTCAACAATTGTGCCAGGGAAAATAAAGATGAATGAGACACATGCTGAGGAAACTGTCCGTTAATGTCACACGTCAGACCATCTCACGACTGGAACTTGAATGGGAAACGATAAGTTGGGTGTGGGTACATCGGTGACTTGGAGGTGGTCTTGTGATTAGAAGACGAGAGCCCATGTTCAATCGTAAGACCAGCGAAAGAGGACTGCGGAGAACAGGACAAAGTGGAGGTGTTCTGCTGAAGCCTTATATTCAGAACCCAAAGGAATAACAGTAATAATAAATCATACATTTAAATTCGAGGAAGTGGCTGTTCTTGCACTATAAGAATATCTCTGATTTGGTCATTATAATTATTATTCTAACTTCCTACATAATATGGATATCGTATTTGCTTTATTCTAACCTTCCCTAATTAACTGCTTGTTCTTCTAAAGTACGTCAAAACGACTGTCACGACGATTAATTTAGCATGGAGGTCGTTCTCTATAGATGAAAAACCTGTGAAATTGGGTGGATTGATTTTACTCTCTAAAAGCTATTCTGATTGGTTTATTAAAATTCGTTTATTCCAATTATTTGCAAAGGTTAAATAATATGGAATAATTCATGTCTTCGAAGTCACCAACTGACTAGAACACGACTTTATGATCATTTAATTAGGACGCTGGAGATTTCTAGTGCCTACTATCTCATAAATATTCTCCAACAATCAAATCAATAGAAGAGTTTTGTCATTTCAATAAGTAAGCAAGTAAGGGATGAATATCAATAAAAGTTGGTCAAACTTCGAAATGCACAGATAAGCAACTTTTCACTGTTCTACTGCTTTTCGACTGTACTTATTCAGCATTTATCGTTGAGGCTGGAGATAAGCTTTAATGACTAATCTCTAGGATTTATTTACAAACAGAGGCAATTCTTCCGACGTTTCTTGTTGTTTGAATTTCTCGATAAGCTGTTGTGGTAAATGCTCTGAACGGTTTACACACTATTTTGAAATTTGTTTGGGATTTGAAAGGTCAACTGCCATAACTTTTGTTGTTTCACCACCTTGGGATTCCAGCAGAAGCTACTTTCAGGCTTTACTCTCAGGCTGTTTTATCTTCTCTCAATAATGAACTAATCAATTCACAGAACAAATAAAAGACCGTGAGTGTTTTTTATCAGGGAGCCACAGCTAGGAAACTGACTGAATTAATGAAAACAATAGCTCCTCAGAACACCGGCAGTGAAATTCATTCATAAAAATAACTCCAGAATCATAATATTTATTGGTTGGTATTCAGCGGAACTGATCTAAACGTTTACATTACCAATAATATGGACACACTAACGTCAATCACGCGTTGGTGGTTCGGCGGACCACGCACTTTTAAACCTGTCTAGACCATTAGTAAGCCCGTTAAAGAGGGAAGGTTGAATGTGGGGCTAACAACCCCACTCCGTAAATTAAGACCACTGCCACCGGAACTTCAAACTGTGGCTTGAAGCCTTATGCTCCACTTGGAACGTAAAGGAATAAAATAAGAAAACGTCAATTATGGGGTTCTGATCACTTAGCTTCATTGTTCGAGATTGCAAACACACATGAATTAGCAAAATAAGAAGTGAAATACAGTACACAAAGAAAAAATTGATATAAATAAAATACATAATAAAGTTTTCGAGTGTAAAGGTACCCTTGACAATTAAGTATATTGAGCTTATTGACTTTTATCTGACGATCTTTAATGGGAAATATGTTCCGCATGATTTGTAAGAGACTTTCACCTTCTTACCTCTGAAATTACTCTGTTAAAAATCTAAATTTTATATCGAATTTGTCTTTTAGTGTTGGTGTTATTTTTGTTTCAGGTTTCAGTGTTAGACTTGAAAGAACCTTTGTTACCTGCAGAGTTAAACATATTTTCTTTTTGCTGGTTAAAGTAATTTGTAGACTAGGTTATCTCAGTGATAAACAGCAATGAGAGAGATTAGACTTCACTCCAGCGGGTAGGCGGGTACATGTTCAGTTGATAACCTAAATGTTTCTAGTTATGTTTCCGTCAAGGTCTTAGGAGTTCACAGATGAAACATCTACCTTCCCAGTGCTTCCTATTATCCACAGTTCTCTAAGTAAAGTCAGTTAACAAAGAATCCTGCTTCAAAATCAACCATTCCATCAATAGCGAAACATCTGTAAGTTAACATTTACAAATTAGATCATTAAGTCTAGGAAATACCAAGTGATTTGTTTATTGTACTCCCTTTGAAATGAATTTAATGGTGACGTAAAATTTTCATTCACGTTCTCCGAATTTCATTGAGGTTTCAATAAGCATTCATCATAAGAACCAAATTTTTTCGGCTTATTTCGAACACATAGTAGTATCCAGCATATAAGTAACCACTAAAGCAATCCTAACTTGTTTTCGTTCCGCTCTCCTTGATGCGAAATAATGGAGGCAGTCATATATAATTTGAAGTTACTCAGGTGGTTGGTGTTGTGCTCGGTCTTATGTAGATTGAAGGAATACTGTAGTCATTTCAAATGTTATATTTAGCTGTTTTAAAGATGTTTTATTGATTCTTTAGACAGTCGCTAAGTTTGGGGGGCAATTTCTTTCTTTAAAGAATGTTTTAACCATATGAAGACTCTGTTCTAAGATTAATAAAGCTAATCATTTTTTATTATTTTCTTGCGTTCCAAGTGGAACATAGGGCTTCAACAACACATCCCCACTTTGTTCTGCTTTCTGCCATCTTCCTTAGCTGGCTAGTCACACGACTGACCAAGCTCTCTCATTTCTTCCTCACACAATCTCCTCCATGTCACCCTAGGACGACCCACTCGTCGCTTCCCATTGGGATTCCACCCCAGCGCCTGGCGTGCGGTGTCGTTTGGAGGCCTCCTCAATGTATGCCCAATCCATTTCCACTTTCTTCTACATTCACACTTGTGTTGAAAATCCGAATCTTGTTCTTTATGCTGCCTCAGTGACAGCCGAAGATTTCCAAACTGGTTTCAGGTTGAGGAAGGCGTATCTTGCCTTTCAGATTCTGACTTTGACATCTTCATCCGTTCTGGCTGCCTGTAACTGAAACGATGCTTCCCAGATAAGTGAAGGAGGCAACCTCTGTTAAAGCTATCTCGTTGATGGTGTTTGGTGCTGGTTTTTGTTGCTGTTGATTGGTTATCTTCATCATCTCGTCTTTTCTGTTTTCACCTTCATTCCTGTTTTCGCTGCCTCTTTAGCCAGTTTGTTGGCTTTCGCCTGCTTGCAAATCTTCAAGTTTGTGTGATATTAGACATATATCATCTGCGAAATCCAGATCTTTTAGAGTCTTCTTATCGGTCGTCCAGCCTATTCCTGACTCCTCGTCCCCAACAGTCTGACGCATAATCCAGACTACCACAGTTAATAATATCATCGGTGATAGTAGACAGCCAGCTTGTCTTACTCCTATATGCACTTCTCACGCCTTGATGAGTTTTTCGTTGTGGATCACTTGGCACGGAAAGCTAATGGAATGTTCTTTTCTACCTTGTATATTGTACAAAAAAGGAATTCACATCATATGATTTTTTCAAATGTCTATACAAAAGCGGATATTTTCCGCTTGATTTTTTCGGAATGAAGTATATTTATTGTCCTTGAATTTCTATTTTATCCCTATTGTGTTTAGAATAAATGGGCAGTAATAAAGATGTGAGCCAACCCATATTTATGCCACAGATTTTAGGAAAAATTACTGTGAAAATTCAATAGTAGGAAATGACCAACTTATCATTATTTGACTTGTGTGAGGATATTAATTTATGAAAATATCAAAATCTCTCGTCTAGGACAAACTGAAGTGTAAGAAGTCAACATCAGATTAAGCTTAGAGCCAATTATTCTAAACTTTAGGGTTGTGTGTGTCTAATGATAAGCAAGAGATTTGTGCGTCGGTGGCACAGTGGTTAGGACTCTCGCCGACCATGCACATGGTCCGGGGTTCGATCTCCCACCGACGCACACCCGATATCTATGGTCGGCCTGCAGAATTTGGGCTACCGATATCGCATGCTGGAAATTCCATACTTGTACTGAAAATATGGTGTGGCATCAATCTGTAATCAAAAAGAAAAAATGAAAAAGAAATATCCTGTCGTACAGTTGGGAATATATCATTGTCCGTGAATGTGTATGTATTGCACCTTCCTGAAACCAAGATATAAACATGGTCGAAATAAACAACTTAATTGAAATTACAAAATATTAGCTAGATAAACTACTGTTTGCTTTTGGGTGATGAGGATGTTTGAAGTTTTGCTCTAATGACTATGCATCAGTGCAAGCTGAAATACTGTATGCCGCGTCCTTTATGCTAGGGAACACTTAAGCCCCGACTTATCCTCCAATAACGATTACAAACAAATGATACCATACGATTACTAAGAATATGTTAGAAAAAATTTGGGCATTGGATATATGATATTCATTATAATAAAGGCTTTTGTATTTCCCAATGAATGAAAAACAAAACGATATTGTTTTTTTACTGACGTTTTGCTATTTAATGCTAATAGCTTTATCAAAGTATTATTATAATAAAAGCGAAACATCAGTAAAAACAATATCGTTTTGTTTTTCATTCATTGGGAAATACAAAAACCTTTATTATAAGAATATGTTAGTTGAACATAATCTGCTGACAAGTGTTTCAAACACTTTTGTGATACCGAAATGCGAATGACCTCATCAGAAGGACATCAGGTGGTTGATTCACGACAGAGTCTTGAGTCTTGTGAAGTGAACTTCTGAGGATAGTAAAACGACATGTTATTAACAACATCAAAAAGGCATTCAGCAAAACGGAATACCAATAAAGACTGATCTTAATCGAAAAAAAATAAATAATACATGTTAAGTAAAAGAGAATTGAGGAATATCAAAACAGTAGACAAGTCATCGATAGAAAGTTAATACCTGCATGAGGCCTGAAATATTCGGAAAAAAATGCCAGCATTTTCAAAACAACTTATAGGAGGGATTATTAGAACGTTTATCTTATCTTAAGTATAGCCGTTCAAGCAGTTTCTCTTAGAAAATATCCGATCAGCAAAAGGCTACAGTATCCCCCTACATGTTACTAGCTACTGAAACCTCATGAAATGATTTCTGGAATCAATAATAAGTGTCTTCAAAGTAACACTATAAGCCTCAGAAATAAGAATGTGTGTCTTCAGTCTGTGCACCCATAAGCCCTACCCATGGTTTTGATTCCGACAGAATCCTGGCTATCACCCGGAGTTGGTGACAATTTGTACAGACGCGACGGCACTATGTAGAGATAACTGTGAAGAGAAGGACCAATCTGGAACAACTATTTACGCTAGGAACCAAATCCAATTAGTATTAGGTGTTAACACGACAGTGACCGGAATTCCAAAATCAGTTTGTTGTTTTATGACTGTAAATAAACCTAGATTTTTGATCGGTGGGTTTTGTTGATCGCCGATATGTGAGAAAAACACACGTAACAAATACTCCTAGTAATTCGCATGGCTCCTGCCATGGGATCGTTACTACATTTCACTTCAGTGGATTTTTTTTATACATATTATCACTTACACATGCTTTTGAACTGTAAGCTGTTGGTTTTAAAGATTTAATATCAATTAAAAACAATAATGTTGTTAATAAAAATCATCCTTCACTCATTATGAATATGTGTGTTGAATCTGATATGGCAGTTATTGAAAAGAATATTCCTTGCTCGATTTCTCTTAAAAATATTACGAAATTGACAGCAGTTAGAGTTCGCTACCCACTGAACTTCAGCCTAGTCACTGAATGGTGACGTACTCACCCGGTTATCTGAAGTTACTGAGTTTGATCCTTGACGGTGGTATAGGTGCATAATGCTGAGAAACCCCAAAATGTAACAAAGTAGACGTCAGGTATTTAAGTGTTCGTTTGTAGGCATTTGATTGGTTACAGGATTTCATCATGAGCTGACACTGGTTAGAGAACCATTGGAAAACCCACCACTGGGAGTACTGCACAACTGTTTCATCCTAGGCTGGGGCTCCTCAGCAGTACGCACCCACCGGGGTTCAAACCCAGGACCTTCTGGTTACAAGGCGAGCTCATATACCACTGGGAACCGATTCAATGGTTCATGAATTCTAACTTCTGCCAATTCATGACATAGCGCGACCCCTAGCCAATGTCTTCGGCAAGTATTTGTCCTCACACCCAACCTGCTGCACCCTATTGGTCACGACGTCAAGTACTCCCTTGTTTTCAGTGGTTCTCTAACTGATATCTGTTATGGATAAAATCTACCTTTAAATCCCTAATGAGACACCATAACGTCTTGCTTTTTAGAGTGGGTAATTTATAATCTCTTGAAGCTTAAAATATGAAAATATTGACACGACGGTCTCATAATCTACTTAAGTGGACGGTTAAAGTTTATAGAAACTCTTTATGCCAACAGTAACTGGGCTAGTAGAACAGGGCAAGAACGTAACAAGAAAGTTATCTAACATAATTTATCGACAGCATTCCCATACTAATGGTGTTGTGTTCCAGGCTTTCAAACATTTAGCTAGAAGACAAAAAAAATGAGATGTGAATGGCAGATGGTAGGACTAGTAAGCTAAAAGTACAAAGTGTGAGAATTGATTACTATTTTAAACTCTGTAGCAGTTCTGTAGTCGCGGTTCAGAAAGCTCGGTGAGAAATGGAATCAGTCAGAAATATCAGACCTTTTTGATTATTACGTTGATTTACAATGTGTATAGTGAGCTTATTCGTTTCACGAATGTGTAAAGTGCATTTATTTCGGATAATATGAGTGAACTAGTATTTGGATAGATTTACTTTAATGCATTTGAATGGCCTAGCAACATGCCGCTTACATTCAATCCTTAATTTCCTTTAATTATCTAATAAAAGACAGTTGGCCAGCACGTTCTATATAGGTTGTGGGTGTGTACAGTATCAGGTTTAATCAATAAATTACAAATGTAACTGATAAGTGGCCTGTCTGAAATAATCACAACAAATCAATAACGACGGCGTGGAATTCAACAGGTGGCTTTACCACTTCTTATGTAGAAAAGTATTCATAATATATGCGGGATAACTTCGATACGAATGAAAAAGAATCCACAACTCACATTATATCTCTAACATAACAAATACGCGGAGGAACATCAGCACAGAATTATTACTTCTGAATAATACTGAACTGCGTAATTTTCACTGGAGGTGGGCAAAGAACCAACAGAGGAATAGCAATACAAGTGAAGTAATCCAACAAGTCAGTATTCAATGAAGATAAAGTAGGGAGGAGGAGATAATGGACGTGGCAATGAAAATGAAGGTAAATGATGCGTACAGTTTGGAGCATCACAGCCCATCATATTGGATATTGGATATCGAATCAATGAACACTGTGTACTTAAGGACTTCTATTAATTTTGACCTGAGCAACGTTGTGGTGTCATTAGACTTCTGACAAGGTTTGAGTCACAATCCTGTAGACACGTTTTTGTTAAATTTTGACGTCTATGAATAAAACAAGAACAAACGTTTGCGCAGAATAAAATGATACCATCATTTATTTCGTTGGCTTCTCATCGGCTGCTTACAACCTAGATATATTAACATTCTTACCTAGACAGTCAAAGTTCAAACAAAAATCCAGTGTATACGTACAGTGGTATTAATAATATTAATAATAATAATCACCTTATTTCAAACAGTAACAGTCATACAGAGTGGAATTTTCAGCGTTACATGATAAAATTAAATGGAGAATAAAGACATCCAGTTACCACCAAAGGAAGGAAAGACTGATAGCTGCTTCTTTCTGAACACAAATTGGTTTTCAGGTATCTGATGGAGACTTCTTAGGCAAACTTGAGCGGATTTAAGCTCTTCCGTCCACTGATTATTTTTGAAGGACCTTGCGATGTCCACCTCATGACCCGCATTAATGAGATGCCTGGCAATGGCACTGTTGTAAGTATTTGTTCCTTTGAGACGTAGGCTTTTTGGTAAATATTCACAAAATCGGAGGTATGCCTCTCTTCCTACTCTCTTAATGTAACTCCCCCCACAGGTACACGTAAATTTCTACACACAGTTTGAGTTAACATGTGAAGGGTATCTCTTAACTTTTGATTGTGCCAAAGAGCATTTCAAACAAACAGGAACAAACTTAGCTGTATGTTAGGCTCTGGTTAGTGATGTATGCGATCTTCCGTTAACCACTCCTGCAATATTATCACCTTTAAAGTCAAGCTGAATGAAGGTAGCCTTTTTCCCCGTTGTGTTTTGCTTGGCGTTTGAGCTTTCACATCTTCTGTACTTGTTAATGAATTTCTGAGGGTAACCGCTGTTTTTCAATATCCTCTTGAGAATCAGAAATTCCCCCTCTAATTTTTCTGTTTAACATATTCCCTGACTCTATAAAACAGAGTTGTTACTAGTGCTAGTTTATAGCTATTTGGACAAAACTCTTAAAATGTAAGTGGTGTCCGCTCCATGTAAGCTTTCGGCAAATTGATCTCTAGAAGCTTCCGCCTTCCAGACATTGCATAGCAATGTCAAGGAAATGGAACTCCTCATCGTTTTCATGTTCCATGGTAAATTCAATATTTGTGTGCGTGTTGGTGAACAATCCGGGTAGGTAGGAAGCATGACTTTCGTTTTCGCACACTAAAAAAATGTCATCTACACACAGACAATAAGAAGTTGCTTTATTGTTTGCATTCTTCAACTTTTTACCTCTCAGGGTTTGACATGAAGATGTCTTCTAAAACTGGGCTAACTCGACCACTCGTAGCTACACCATCTATTTGGCGGTAAAGAGTGTTGCCAAATTGATACTGTACATTCATGGTGCATATAAGCAGTAGACGTTTGAATTCCGACATATGGAGTGGAAGAAGATCAGAATGCTGAGAAATGATCTCAATAGTTTGATTGATCGAGATCCTTGTGAACAAGGAGGTTACATTAAATCTCTCCATGAACTTCTGTGAAGCATTCATACAGTTCACACTTTCAGGGAAATGAAATGAATCTTTCATAATGTACAAAGCTAACCATTGACGAATAGGTTCTAAATCCTATGAAAACCAACGACCAACTTTGTTCTGAGGCGAGGTGATCAAAGAAAGTGTTGGTCTAAGGGGAACACTTTCTTTGTGTAAGTAAGTCAATATTGTATATGTTAGTATTGTTTCTGTGAGCAAACGTAATAACATAACTAGGCTGCAAGCAGATGATGGGGAACCAATGAAACAAATGATGATCCCATTTTATTCTGCATAAACTTCTATTCTTGATTTAGTCAAATTCATAAAGGGGAATAAATGTATGAAGTCGGACGTATATGTTTAACGAATGGTGCCAGACGCTATTTGGTGTACAGAAGAATTTTCAAGGATTTACAATAATTTTCTGTAGATAAATGAAGACAATGACTCACTCACACTTTTGAAAGCTTCAGTGATTATAAAATTGAAATGACATTTCTAAGTAATACAATAAATTCTCTTTTGCACACGTTTACAAAACAAAAACTAATGTTGCAGTCGGAGATGGATGCACATTATTCGTTCTGTCTTTTTCTCTGTCTTTCTGGTTCTGGGAGAGTAGTTTTCACCAGCAAATGAAATTTATGTGGAGACTGTTGGAGCTACTTCTTGCATAAAGTGCTAGCGCTTACAGTGCATAAATACGACGTTAGTCCAATTTGATCATTTGGCACACCTGATGCGCGTTTTTGCCACGTCCATCTGGACATCACTGGTCCACTATCACATTCCAGTGGCCACCCGCACCTACTCATATGCGTAGACTTCTTTACGCGTCGGCCAGAGGCTATCTGTATGTTGCGAACTGCGGTGGACACAGCTTACCAAGTCTTCATGGAAAGATGGTTTGCGTAGTTCAGGTGCTCTTCTACCGTGACAACCGACAGAAGGGCAACATTTTGAATGTGTAATCTTCGATAAACTCTTGGGATTAGTAAAAGGTTAACACGGTGGAACCACAACCTATCATCCATGTGATAATGACTCAGTCAGACTCTTTCACTGACAACTTAAGGCTTCTGTAGTGGTGATCTACAGTATCAAATGGACAGAATCTCTTTCATCTATAAGTCTCATACTTCATTTACCCGAAGAAAGGTGGTGAGTCAAGTGCTTTTGAAGTCCACAGGTATACTCAAAGCAGGAAGGCACTATTCAAAAACCCCTACAAGCTCAGTATAATGGATCATTCACAGTTTTTAGCAGAAAAAGCATTTTCGGCATCGACTTAGCAGGTCATCAAGACACAGTAAGAGCTGATTGTTTGAGAGCGGCTTACATAGTTGAGGAATAACTGCCCTTCACGTCGTCGTGGCAGAAAACACATGCCGTCAAGCACCTAAAGTGATTCAAGTAGCTGCGAAGCTCTAGAACCTATCGGATAGTAACAGTAATAAACTACCTTCTACATGAATTTTCTTGGCCAGTTGACTGAACCTGTGAGAGAAAAATGAGTCATCCACTTTCTGAAAAATAGTTTTGAATTTGTCAAGGTTCACGATATCAATTTAAGGAATGGACGTACAATTTCTGTCGATATTGTGTCCTTATTTAAGAATGTGTCACTGGAAGAGACGACTGACATAATTAACTTTCAACTTCATAAATTGAAATATTAATTTTTATAATACATAAGTGTGCAGTTTTAATTTAATCGTTCGTATTACATACAGACAGAAGCAGGGGCTACGTGAAGTCCCCTTGGTCCAATATTTACTGACATATTTCTAGCTCATTTAGAGCATACTAAACAAAGTGATGCAATAAAACAGAGAAATCAACAAAAAAGGTGAGTTAATCTGTCAGAATCCTTTTGTACTACATTAACTTCAATGCAATAGTGAATTGTATTTCTTATCATACAGGTTATTCTAACATTGCACACACATGTATGAAAACACTTTTCTATGCACTTCACAGTGTTTTATCATTTGTTCTCTGTTGTCAATTATTTTAATAAGAAACGTTACTCACTAAGTGGATTTGGGAAGGACACCAAGCAATCTCAAAAATCTTAGTATTGGTAAATATTTCTATAATGTTCCAGCTGACTTCACATACTTCACATACTGACTTCACATACACTGAGGTTGCTTACGTTATCACCAATAAGACTGTTCGACCTATGTATATCCCCTTTTTCTAACCGAACTTTTGTGAAAATCAGGTTTCAACGAGTATGATTACTTTGATACATCGTTATAAACTATCCCTTTAACATTTTGAGTAAGTTTTTATGTCATCATTTGTTGTCTGTTTTTCCCATTGGAATTTGGATAGATTGTGGTGATGGAATAAGGGAGTGGATGAATCAGTGAATGTGAAAGAGATTTTTTTCGTCACCTCATATAGTAGGATAGGCCTTATATTTATGTTTCAAAGTTAGATTAAAATGTTGATGTGGAATAGAGATGAAGGTGTAAACACCCGAGCATATAATTATGTTCACTGACTCTTGAATGCATTAAGTTCATATGTTGACTGTGTGTGTTGCTTATTTTCGAGCTGCATATTTCTGTGTGTATTGTAACCTTGAATAATAATAACCACACTGGCTATCCGGCAAAAATTAATACATGTATTTCGGATATTCTTATGGTTTTTCTCGGATCTTTAAAGAATGCGACTGACGTAGATAGTGTTTGCATACAATTAAAGTGCTATAAAAACTCACCGTGCTTTTTTTGAACACCATACAACAATGCATTTTCGCCTACGCTTTTCTAAATTATAATTTTATTCACTGAGTTGATATTGAAGTTTCTGGTGGTTCACATTTGATGGATTTCTAGATGCTGTCATTTCCAGTGGTAGAACACATTGTAGTGTTGAGGGTCGTCCAGTCAAGTATTTCGTTAGGCTGATCAGTGAAGATCTGTGTGTACACAGTGAACACGGGTCTCACCAGTGTAATATTAGTCAGTAAGACTGCATGTTTTAGGCTTTTTTGTTGATTTGTGAGAATCAGTTTTGCAGTTGGTATTAGATGGTTGGAGGCAATCGGCAGGAAGCCTTGGACCTAGGTTTCGTGCTAGTTGGCACTCACTAGTCAGCAAGGTGTATCTGCCACCTTGAAGGAACTCATGTCCCTTCTAAGATTCGAACCCGTGTCACCCAGTGCTGCAGTCAGAGACATTACCACTGAGCTATTCAGGCTCGCGACTGACCTCCTGTAGGACTGTACTGGATATTTTTGATTGCACACTAGTCAGTAACTAATGTAATGTGTCTAGTCCTATCTTCGGTGCAGACTGAATTCTATCAGCCATGCTTGCAAAGATAGGACTAGACACATTACACTAGTTACTGACTAGTGCGCAATCAAAAATATTCAATTTTGCAGTGTTTCACACTGTTGAATCTTTTTCATATAGTGAACTGACTGTTATGAAATGAATGAATTGCAACTCAGGTTGGATTTCACTCTGCTTACAATCCGAGTGAGTCACGTGTTAACTTCTTTTCGTGACTCATAGATGACAATCTGTTTGTATTCAACTAAGTTATACTATCCCCACCTCTACTTCTATTGACTTTTCACTTATTCATACTGAGTAACAATATCTGATTCTCATACAGCTTGAATTAGGCAATTAAATTCAGTTCAGTTCAATAATATCACTAATTTTTCGAGAACAGAAACTGATGGTAACTAAAAAATTGGATTTAATCAACAGGGAACAACTATCACATTTATGACTGACCACTGACATCGAACAGTAGTGGTATGTATACCAAATTGGTATACTTTTTATTATCTGGATTTCCACCAATATTTTCGAAAAGATTACGTATTGCCATATGAATATTTTGAGGAGAGCATAATGAATTTACACACAGAACTGGGAAATCTGCCAGTAATGAGTTGTATTTTGTTGCCATGTTATGGTAGTCGCATTCAGCCTCAATACTACCTAGTGTCCTAAAGGTGAATACCTTTGGTTGTTATTCACTCACCTTTCTTTCTCTTCATTTCAGTATTTCGTTGACAACAAGTAGATCCCAATAAAGTGTTGTGTGGCAATTTCTTCGACAATAATAGTACAGTAACCTTACTACTAATATTGCTGTTATTCGTAATATTAAAGAAAAAAATGTTGGTTGAACCATCCATTCTTTCTCATTGCTCGATTTGTATAGACAACTGTTAAAGACTACACACGAATGTCGAATGTTAGATAGAAGCAAACAGTATGCGAGTGAAAACTCTTTGGGGTTCAGCTGAAGTGTTACTGCAAGGAACAAAGAATGTTTACATCCTGCTACGCAATCTGCTCTGCAAACACAATGAAGTGAATAACCTCCAATCGACACACCATGAAATTAGTCTTTGGTAAATTGAAAATAGTGCTGACGACATAAAACCGAGTGCAATGGAGATGTGCTGAGGAGGCACTATATTCTTTTTTGATATGGTTGTGTTCTCTGAGCTGGATAGTTAATTTGCGAAGCTTTCATCACCCCACTGGGTGACATCTTCAGCGCATACTTCAATTTGAAGTGAGCTTTTAGATTTCTCCACGAGTTTATTAATCATCTCTCCCGGTGACCTTGGACGTGATTGGTTGTTTTTGTGTGTTTTCATACCTTCTAGGCCACTTGTATTGGAACTGATTGTTTCTAGGACTTGAACTTCGACTATATTCCACTCAGAATGCAAGTGATCTTGCACACCCTAGTGAAATGCAGTTCGTAGAATTGTGCTACTGATATATATGTATTCAAAAGTAGATGGATGGTAAGCAGGAGAATTCAGAAAACTTGCTTAGTCCTTTGTGGGGTTCTATGTGATGGGTTTCAGTCTCATCATGAACACCACTCCCATGGGCTCAGGCTTATACAGCTGACAAGTTTAGTAATAATAGTGGTAACAATAGTGGTAATTCTGAAACAGAATGAAACTCACATCCTGAACCCTGCTGTGAGCCATCACCAAAACAGTAGAATGTTATGTTCCCTCGTCTCACACAAAGACAGCCTTGAAATCACACACAAAATAAGATGCATTCTAATTTATACTACTTATAAATAGATAAAAGTAGATGAAGTTTTTTAACAAAATATATCTGGTGAACGAGGTCATATTTTTCAAGTTTATTGTCTTTCAGGAAAGATAAATGTTGACATTATTATTCATCCATATGAGGTGTGTTATCAACATGAATAGAGTTCAATATGAGCATTAGCTATCAGCACTGACTGCTATATATTCGTTGTTATTCATGGTTATCTACTTTGGAATATTGGTGTTCAGTCGGAAAGAATATCCTTTGTTCAATAATCAGATGAATAAGTGATGATTTTACACCATTGGAGAACTAAAATAGTCTTTTCCAACTTATGAAGCAATGGTTTGATGAAATAACGCTGTGATTTTCCGTAGAAGAATCATTTAGCCGTCGAAATTATGTAGAGAGTTTCAAAATGCAAAACTATGCATTGAAATTTCAACTATCAAACGTTATTTGCATACTGCCTCCAGTTATTTGTTTCGTGCTATCCATACTGCTTGACAGTTGTATTCATTTGTCCCATCTACAAATTAAATTACCGATCCGCTATTCAGTGTTCTTACAGAAAGCGTTATCAACATACCATTTAAAAATTCTTGTCAGTAACACACTCAGCACACGACCGCTGTCATAAGGTTGCAAGTGCACTTTCTTCTGTTTTCCTGAGGCTAACTGTTCTTGGTGTGTCTCGGTTCCTGATTTTTCCATCCAGCTGTATCTATCTTTACTGTTTCTCTCCTCTTCGAATGAAAGATTTAGTCACGAAACAAGTTCTCTCAGGTTAAGACACTTCTTGAGATACGTATTTTTCAACACTTCTTAATTAAATATGTATTATAGCCAACCCGCTTACACAAATAGAGTGGTACCATTTATGAATATTGAATTCGCCTTCCATTCACATAGATTGTACTCATATAGTGTTGACTGAAAATTTTGAAAATTTCTTCCATCACTGTCAGGTATATTAAAAGAATTGAGTATAAATTTGTATTCTTTCCTCCCCCTGAAGTGTGTTAAAGATATTCCACCTGTTCCTTTTGGGTTGAGTGGTGAAGACAAATACAGACAGTACTTTTTAATCATAATGTGTCTTTTTGTTTTGATGTTTAGGAAAATAAGTTGTCTTCCATTTTTAAACAAACATTAATGTTAGTTAGTGACAAACGACAAGAAGATGTGGACCTGCGTTTCGTCCTTATTGGTGTTCCGTAGCAAGGTTATATGAAGTCTTGAAAGTTAAGAGAAAATTAAAGTCTCGAAGTTACTAGAAAGATGACCACGGAACACTGTTGTGAGGTGCGTTTGCATTTCCGAGTCTACGCTTTTTCTAACCCAATCATCCCAAAAGACTAGTTATCTTATCAAGAATTCCTTGTTTGTTTTGGTGTGGTTGCGTTCTCTGAGCTGGATGGTTTGGTTGCGAAGCTTTCATTGCTCTACTGAGCAACATCTTCGGCGCATACTTCGATGTGAAGTGAGCTTTTAGAATTCTCTATGAGTTTATAAGTCATCTCTTCTAGTAACCTTGAACGTGATTGGTTGTTTTCGTGTGACATTTCAGCCAGCACTGAGACAAGCAAACTAGGGGATGAAATGTCACACGAAAACAACCAATCACGTTCAAGGTTACTAGAAGAGATGACTTATAAACTCATAGAGAATTCTAAAAGCTCACTTCACATCGAAGTATGCGCCGAAGATGTTGCTCAGTAGAGCAATGAAAGCTTCGCAACCAAACCATCCAGCTCAGAGAACGCAACCACACCAAAATCATCCACCTGAGCTACAAATCTTCTCTATTATATTCCTTGTTTGTTTCAGTAAATCTAATTATTTCATTGTTCACACAGTTATCAAACACTAGATCTTCCCGGAACTCAAGAAAATCCAAAACACGAGACATGATCTGACTTGTTTTCACTTGTAACTCCAGATGGCTGCACAAGGTTAATCACTGATGGCTGCTCTTTTTTAATTTGATGCAGCGGAATCAGACAGAGTACAGCAGAAACGATAAATATGAACGAATAAATTCCGACGTTTATGTCCGCGCCACTGTTGCAGAAGGTTTGGAAGTAAGCGAGGGTGCCTACTGCTACCCTGTCAGACTAGCGAAGCGGGTCTCTGAGAAGACTGTCGCTGATTTATGCTGTAGTATACGCTAAGCAAAATATAGAGTAGCATCATCTTGGTGAGACTAAAAGATGGCTCGGGTGAAAAACTCCGCCTAGAACAAGCTGAATCCAAGAAAAGAAGATCATTTGGGCACCAAACTGCAGCACTACGCACCATCACTGAACGCAGCTTAAGATGAAAGTCAAGTCTCTAACTCATCTTTGAGAAGGACTTCAACATCTTCCACCATGAAGTATTTCTGAAGCTTCTGCGGAAATATGGAGTGAGCCAAATACTCTTAACCCTCGTTCAACACCTATATGATGATACTATTCACCGAGTGGTTTACATCGGAAAGCTCAAACAAGACGCTTTTGCGAGGAGGAAAGTAAGACAAGACTGACCACTCTCGTCGATGATACTCCTGATTACTGTGGACTGGGTCACGAGTCCGACAGCGGAGACTGAGTAGATGACCATATGCTGAAGCGAAGAAAAGCCACCAAGTACCCGGACTTTGGGGATGATCCGTGTTTAATTTCATACAAATCCGAGCATCTACCGGCTAGTTGGCAGCAGAAGCAGAGAAGAAAGGACTTCAGATGAACACAGAGAATGCAAAAGTTATGGAGATGTCTTTTCAACAACAAGGACAACAAGAATCATTGACTATCAGTATCGTAAATTTGGTGGCAGTGACTTCTTTCACCTATCTGAGCGGCAAGGTTTCGGCTGCATGCACCACCAACGAAGATGTGAAAGCCGTAATCGGTAAAGCGAGAGTGACCTTCACTACTCTAAAATCAATGTGGATAACTGTTGCGTCTAGCATAAGGAACAAGATTCGGATTTTCATCACTGATGCCCAACAGGCTTCAGCACTTATTCAATAGCTGCCTTCGCTCCATACTGAAGATCAGAGCGTGGCTAGAGAGGAAAACCGTCAGAGAACTCTGGCAGCGAACAAGTCAGGCACCTATCACACAACAGATACGCAGAAGTAAACAGAGAAGTGCTTGGTACACGTTGCAGAGACCCTTGAGTGACATAATGCCTCAGCCCTGAGAGTGGAACCTGAATGGGGAACGACTAGCTGAGTATTCGGGTTTGATATGCGGAGGGTCACAAGAGGACGGAGCTAGTCAAAGAGTGCTCAAAAGAATAGACCACTGAAGCCCTATAGTCCAAACGAATCACAGGATTGTAGTTCTAATAAAATATTAATAATAATGGCAAACAGTAAAAATGCCGTCTACATGCCTTTTGCTAAGCAGTAATCTGTTGACTGTTGGTTTTACCATTTGAAGGATGGAACATGAAGCCGCTCAAGGATTTAAACAGGTATCTTACAGGTTAACTAAAGTAAATAATTTTAAGAACCCAACCTAACTATTGGATGTGTGCATATTACATCACATCTCCTGGTGCTCATAGTGGATTGGACGGAATAAATAGGACTACTTTTGTATCTGAAGATGTTCCAGATTATATGATTATGAATGTTTTAGCTGCTGGAATTTAACGTCCTGGTGTTGCATAATTAGGGTGGCTTTACTGCATATCCCCGCTAACTGTCGTTTCGATGTCCGTCGTTATTTTGATCTAGGGACAGCAGGGAGGTTTGGACATGGGGTTACTGACCCTACACCGGAAAAACAATCCGATCGTTAAACAGACTTCAAACACACAAGAAACCTGTTCTAATCGGGAATCGGTGACAAAATGATGCAGGCTGTTGAAAGTCTTCGGGTAGCCGCTCATCCTATTTGTCTTCTTTCGATGCAAGCAAAAATAAGAATGAAGGCGTAGAATGTTCGAGAATGTACGAAGCTACGACAACTGCTCGAGTTGCTAAAGAGATGAAATGTAGTATACGAGTATGAGGGTTTTGTAAGAGCAGCTGGAATAGATGTGGACTATTCAAATGGTCAAGTGGAAAGTCAGAAATCTACTCCAGTCACTTAGACGACAACTTAAAGTACACTGAAGGAGTTGCTGTCGTGATTTCACCTACAGTAGCCAAGGCTCATATCAGTGAGAACCAGTCTCCTTCAGGATGATGACAGCCAGATTCAACTCAAAAGGAAGGAAGGTTACAATTGCCCAGTACTACTCCCCGTGAGAAAGAATATTTCTATAGAGAACTGTAAACTGTAGAAGATAAAATCACAAATAGTGATGTTAAAATCCCTATGGACAATATGAATCCTAGCTGGACTGAGAACGGAAAATACATGGGTCGAGAGGCTCTGGGCGAAATGAATGAGAACGGAGAACTCTTCGCAGAATAATGCACTTTCAGTGATTTGGTGACTGCAGGCAGCAGGTAGAAGAATAAAGACATACGCAGGGAAACATGGATTTTGCCTGACTGACACACCTAAAACAAGAATGACTTCATCTTAGTATTGCTCAAGAAAGTGGAGATGCCGCCTTCTGGACACAAAGTCAAGAAGGGGAGCAGATGTGGACTTAGATCATCATCTAGTTCATACGACCTTCAGAGTTGGGCTGAAAACCTTCACAGCAACTGAAGACAGACCACAATACATGTTCAACACCTAGAAACTGAAGGACAAAACTACAAGTGATACATTCACTACAGATATCAGAGTATAGTCAGAAAAACTACGCAGCATCACTGAGGAAACCTGTGTGGAAAAACGTTGGAACTCCCTAATGGTGATGTTCAATGAAGCGTGCACAATCACTTTAGGAAGAAAGAAAAGGCAATACAAGGAATGATTCTCTACGGACACCTGGAAGGTAATGGAAGAGAGGGGTGATGAAACAGAAGATAAACCAATGTACAGATGGACAACAGAAGAGGAAGCTGAGTCCCATGTACTTTGAACTTAGTAAAGAGGGGAGGAAGATTGCTAGAAACGACACACTGGCAACTGAAGAAGATAGGCCGAAAGTAAAAGATACCTCTGGGCATTGAGTCAGATAATCAGGTGTCTATGAGAGGAAAGATTAACCCAGGGGAAACCTATAAAAGGAACCTAACTACCAAGGACAAGAGACAAATAAAACAATGCGCTGATCACCCCAAGGACTCCAGACTTGTCCATCACCTGCAACTCGCTCACGAATACCACCAACAGGACGCACAAAAATGCCTGTCAGTGGACACTAACCCTCCAGAGAAAGCAGAAATCCTGAACGCGATCAAGCTACTAAAGGCCAGCTGGGGAGACTGCGTCAGATGTGCTCACGTCATTACTGCAAAAGGTTTGGAAGGAGAGGAAGATGCCTGTTGATCGGAAGAAAGGCCACCTTGTCCAACTACCAAAGAAGCGCGACTTACCGCTCCTCAGAACCTGGTGTGAAATAATGCTCTTGTCCACGCCAACTGAAATACTAAATTGCATCATCCTGGAAACATTAACAGATGCACCAGATGTAGAGCTCCGGCCCCACAGAATAGAGCAAGCTGGATTCAGGAAAAGCAAATCATGAGTGGATCAAATTACGACTCTACGCATCATTATCGAAGACATGATAGCATGACACACAAATCTATATCTCAACTACATCACCTGTTAGAAGGCCTTCTACAGCGTTGATTTTGAAGTAATTTGGGAACTAACTCAACACTACGAGGTTTCGTTTCGCAGATCTTTGTTAACGCCATTCAGTAGCTATATGGCGATGCCACATGTCAAGAGATGCACATCAGAAAACTCGGAGAAGCCCTCGAAGTGAATATAAGAGTAAGGAAAGCTGGCTGCCCATTATCACTGTTGATAATTCTGATTGTGTTCCAATGAGTAGTGTGGTAGACTGTGAGAAGCGAGAAGACGGGAATACACTGAACTTTCAAGAAGACTCTAGATTACCTGGACTTCGCGGACGATGTCTCATGTCCCACAAACTCGAAGACTCAAACGAGAGAACCAACAAACTGGCAGAAGAAGCAGGTAACGAAGACAGGACTTCAGGTGAACATAGGGAAGACGGAGACAATGGAAATAACCAACCAGTGACAACAAGCCTCATTCACTATCAGCAGAATGAGTCTGCAAGAGGTTACTTCCCTCAGTTATTCAGTAAGTATTGGCTTGGCCATAATCAGCCGCAACAGATGTGGATGTCAAAACCAGGATCAGAAAGGCAAGGCACACCATTACTATGTGACCAGTCTAGGACAATGACCGACTGACACTTTCAAAGAGGATTATGACTAGGAACGATTTGTAATGCTGAGCAGTCTGATTGGTCGGATCAAGGTCATGTAACTGGTGTCTATTGTTTACTCTTGCCATCTTCTTTATATGGAAAAGAAACAGTGAATAATCTTCCATCGCTGTGACAGCATACTAGTTTAACTAATTAGGGTGTTGTAAATTCATAGAACGAACTGGTAGCTAAAGCGTAGAATACTTGTCAGCCACGTGGGTGGTCAGGGCTGGCACATTCTCAAATCTTGTTCCGTTTAATGGACGTGACTAGTCCTGGAAAACGCAGTAACAAGGCCACCATTACCGCTGCAACTAGAACACTTGAATGATAATGTTTCACTCAAGATGCGAAGGGACAGGATGGAAATATTTCCCAAATTTCGGATTTATTTCACAAAGGACAATCGTAGGAGGCAGAGTTGACCTTGTACAGCGTCAAGCTCTTGAAATTTGAGAGAACCTCTTGCCCTATATTTAAATAAAACATTAAAGGTGACTGGATTAGAGTAGTAATGGTAATATTTCGTTTATTTCTTCTCAGCAGCATAGAACTTACAGACCTTCAAGTATTTCACGGAATGATATATAGTGTACATGGATGTCATAACATGACGTCAGTCAACAGGAGACATCAAGAATATTAAACAAACCGCGATCAAAAGTTGCACTTATATATTGCACACAGATGGTTCAAGCTACATTAATTGGTCACTATAGAGTAACTCATTCCAAGTGTTTAGTCCATGATGTTTGTGCTATCTGAATTTTGCCACTGAAGTTTGCATTGTGGTAATCAAGCTAGGTGACCACCAACTCTCCATCACAGAACATTGTAAAAAGACGTTAAATAGTTAGAGGCAATGGGTAAGAAGAGATCAACCTAGTTTTCATGAACAATAGCATATATTCTATCTCAAAAGACCTAGTTCCCAGGCTGTCTGAAGGATGGATTCCAAGCCAGTAATATAAAATTAAAGTGCAACAGGACGATGAGTCACTTAAGGGTCAGTTCAGGGTTTCCTGAAGACCACCACCAAACATCTAATGCAGTTCTCAAATCCTGACAATTATAGCAAGTCTCTGTATACTTAAAGTAATTTATCTATGGCCTCTATAACTACATAACTACAACTTTCTAACTAGTTTCCACAATGCCTGTGTTTCCACTTTGTCAGAAAATAGCTAAGTAGTCATCTTTACTTTCCTTATACGTAAGTTGGTTTTAACTCTCTGATGTTTCAAGCATTTTGCATAGTATATGCCAGTGAAATGTATTTCAATCACTGGAACCAACTTCTTTGCAGTGTATTAGTCGAGTTCAATCGTGCTGATTAACTTGGAGAACATATGTATGCCGTCCTAACTGAAAACAGGTCGAAATCAAGTACTGAGTTTGGCTCTCTGAGCTGAGTGAAACTGCCTATACTGCTGATGAGCTCAGCCGAAACGATCGAATTGGCTACTCGATGTTGGTCTGGTTAGCAAGCACCACTGGGTGATATTAAGGGATGCAACTACTCATCTCAATCTATCGGCAGTACCATTGTTGGCTAGATTATTCAACAGCTACGAGTCAGTCTGAACTGGAAATAACGTTTGGGATTGTCTTGTGACATCTACCTTACTGGACCTGAGGTTTAACTAAACGACTAGTCGACTCCTTAGCCTGGTCCACTCTGCCCTGCGGAAACGCTTCTTCTAATGTTGTCTCACCTAATGGGGGAAGAAAACAATAATTGAGTCTGTCCTACCGTACTTTTAACTGATTGAGTACACACCATGTAAATACGATACAGTCAACACATTCTGGTCCCTGTGAAAAAAGTTGTCTGCGATGCGTTTCCTTTAAGGGTGGAGTCACTGAAGCTCGATTTGATTCATGAATTCATTCAGTCTCCTACTCATTGTGAATCAGCAGTGAAGAAAAAACGTGGAGATTTTTATCAGAGACCTGCTAAACGTTGTCAGGATCGCTGGTCTTTGAGATTATATTAAGCAGGAAACGTTAGAGTCGGACAAAATGACATCATGACTGGGTCGCCAACTAACGGATCTAGATATTCAGCTGGAAGAGTCAACAAGGGTGTGGTTACTAGGGGGGGTCAAGTAGCGGCGGCTACCCTTCTCGATACCGTCATGGTCAAGTTGACCATACACCTTCCGCCATGGAGGCCATTTCAGGTAAACGTAACTAGGAATTTGGATGCTAATCCTAGGAATCTGTACCTATCTAGGGTTCAGAAAAAAAGCACTCCTAGAAGCTTCATTTGTGAACACCTTGAGCATTTTGAAAACGGTGAGGCTTGCAGAAGGTCAGATAGCTGGAAAGGATAGGCAACGGGAAACTCTGACAGGCAGTAAATCAGTTAGTAAGCTATCACCTGAGAAATTCGCGGAAGGAAATGGAGATGGATTGAATATACTTTGAGGAGATTGTTGTGTGACGTGACAGACAGGCTTCGAAAGGGAATCCGAGTATAAAGTGATGAGTTTGACGTCCATGGGTGACACAGAGATCATGTGAAGACGAAATGAAAGCCAGCAACACTACCCACAGTAATTTAGAAGGTGATGAACAGCTTACCGGATGGCAACATTATGGAATATCTGAGAGAAATCAGTTCACTACATGAAGCTTAGCATGTATCCGGAGAAGATCACTCCACTGAATTCGTCTCGTCAGGAGTTCGAAACAACTGGAGAGAATTGTGAGACGAAAATATAACAGTCTGTGCTGTTTGTGCATCTGGAAAAATTTTTAATCATGTCACTTATGAATTATATCTCTGAAAAGTTCTTAGAGAACCCTTGCAGTTCCGAATCGATGTCACTCTAGAAGGTATAAAACTTTGTGCAAGTCTGAAGCAAGTACACTGCGCATCTATTGTAGCAAAACGGCCTACCGTTATTCCTGAACCAAACTATCGGAAAAATCAAGCTCTCCATTCTTTCGATTTGCTGACGCTGAAAATGTCTGCAGGATACCTAGTAACATGAAAGATTCGCAGAGGTTGCAGTGAGGCGCAACCACTCTAGAAGCATCAGCCACTGTAAGTGGGTACTCACTTAATGCAAATAAGTCTTGGGTCATATTCTACCACAGTAAGGTGAGAGTTACCTACCATTTATTCTTCAATAATCCATCCCAAAAAGCGCCAGGCTGATGATACTCCTGATGAGAAAGCTTGACACTTACGCTGACAACTACGGAGATACAAACAGGGCTATGGTAGCTCAACACTTTGTGCACTAGCATATATGTGTACTTACGGCCATGCTGTTCATACAGCTGTGCAGAATGTATTTATGCACAGCAAAATGCAAAAACACAATATTTCACTAGCACCACTCTCAGTAAGTGGGACAGAACGTCTAGTGGCGACGGACTTAAGTGGTCTTTGGGCTAAAATGCTGAATACATAATGGCTAACTCTGAGGTTTGAACCTATAAGGCTTCAGCTACTTACGAATCAAGGTCTGACTGCTAATCATTATTATTGTTCCCTAGGGTTCCTAGTGGAACATGGGGGTTCAAATTTTTCCAAATTATTCCTCTTTAAAAAAATAATAAAAACAGTAGACCTAGTTGTTAATAGGATGTTTAAAAGTGTATGCTTGTTTTGAACGATTAACTTAAATATATTTGAGCCGGCGAACCACTGTGTTTCCTTGATATAAGAATAGAACTTGGGCATTGTGGTAGAGTATAATTCACTTGTGTATAAAATTTATTTTTATAATGTCTCCCACTGCAATACAGTAATATTTACTGATGACGTTTCGAGCACAGTATATTGTCAATAATCATATCAGGTTACTCACACAACTTTCTAACTCCGTTTATATAATTCGATTATTTTTCATCGCTTGACTTGATTGGCAGTAGTATTTTCCATATTTCCGGTATGAGTGATGAATAATTCCTATTGCATGTGTTGGGTGTAGATTCGAGGAACAAGGATTCATTAATCAACCTCTCTCTCCACCTACCTATATTACTTCTTAGAATTTTTACCTTCTCCCACGATGCTATTGTGTGATTGTGTGTTAATGCATGCGGTGCAATCGCTGAGCTTTTTTCTAAATTACTTATCTTCTCGGGGTCAACCATTCTTACCTTAGCTAAATTCTTATGTTCCAACAATCTGACTATCCCCCACCTACCAGTTTGACCTATGTAGTGGACTTCACAGTCATTGCAGGGCATTTTTTAAATTATATTATTTTGTCTAATTAGGTCGACTGGGTCATTTAACCTGTGAGTTTGCAGGTTTGAATGCCACCCCAATTCCTGCTTTTTTGAGAATCCTACGTAGGGCCTCAAATGTTTCCTCCTTATATGGTATAACAGCAGATGCCTTGTATTCTCTCCTATTTATGTTATCATTGAAAGTTTTTCAATTACTTTTATTTTGCTTTTGACCTTTTCTGATCTTCCTAATAAATTTTATAGGATAGTTTTTTGATACCAAAGCTTCTTCTGTCTGTTCTATTTCGTCACTTAGGTCTTTTCGTGTACTACTTAGTGCTACCGCTCGGTTTGTTAGACAATTAACTAAGCCTGTCTTCACACATTACGGATGAAAGGAATCAAAGTCTAAATGTCTACTGAAGTGAGTTGGCTTTGTATAAACGCTAGTGCACAGTCTACATTCTTCCATTCATTTCATTTTACAATCTAACATAGCTAATTCTCCTCATTCATTTTCCGATTCAAATGTGAGCTTTACTAACTCTACTAGTGACTTTGTGTGTGTGTGAGTGTGTGTGGAGAAACTAGAAATTTGTTCTGTTTCGAACGTATTATTGTCGTTCTTTTGGGTTCCTAGTGGAACATAGGGCCTCAACTGTACGCCTCCACTTGCTTCTGTCTTCTGCTGTACTAATCACCTGCATCCATGTTAGTCCATACTGTTTCAGCTCCTCTTCACACGATCTCCTCCATGTCACCCTTGGACGTCCCACTCACCGCTTCCCTTTCGGGTTCCCCTAAAGGGCCTGACGCGCGATGTCACCCAGCGGTCTCCTCAGCAAGTGTCCAATCCATCTCCACTCTCTCCTGCATATTTGTTGGGTGATTGGTTCTTGTTTTGTTTGTTCCCATAGTTTCTTGCTGGTGATTCTTCCCGGCCATCTGATCTTCAGTATAGAACGAAGACGGCTGTTGATAAAGGTCTTCAACCTGTTGGAAATATTCTTTGTGACCCACCAAGTTTCTCATCCGTATAGAAGAACTGACAGACATGACGTTTGTATTGAAAATCCGAATTTCGTTGTTGATGGTGAGTTGAGTGACGAAGATTTCCAGATTGGTTTCAGGTTGATGAATGTGTTTCTCGCCTTCCCGATTCTCGATTTGACATCCTCATCCGTTCCTCCTGTAGTTGAGACAATGCTCCCTAGATAAGTGAAAGAAGTAACCTCTTTCAAATCCCTCCCGTTGATGGTGATTGGCAGTGGATGTTGCACCTGTTGTTGCTGGTTGGTTATTTTCATAACCTCGGTCTTGTCTATGTTCACCTGGAGTCCTGTCTTCACCGGCTGCTTCTTCGACCAGTTTGTCGGTTTTCGCTTGTAAGTCTTCGATTTTGTGTGACATCAAACCTAAATCATCAGCGAAATCCAGGTCTTCTAGGTTCTTCACGTCGGTCAGGACAGGATATCCCTGTCTTCTCGTTTCCCCTTGTCTGACGCGTAATCCATTCCACCACAATTAGGAATATCATTGGTGATAATAAACACCCTTGTCTGACTCCTGTGTTTACTCCAAACGCCTCTCTGAGTTTTCCGTTGTGACTGATAATAGGCTAGGAAATAAGTGACAGTTTACAGCACCCGAAAACAGCCGTAGTATACGACGGCACTCCCAAGGGAAATTCCAAAAGAATTTTTCTCTAGTGATGACTAAACACACGTTATGAATCTACTTTTCTCTCATTTATTTATATGCTTGAAATTCATTGCTAACTGACAAAAGTACCGTTTCCTCAGTTGGTAACTTCAAAATGTCAGATGGCTACGCGTTTGATGAATCGCTAGCTTGTTGCTTATCCTCACAATTCCTTAAATCGTATTTTCTTGACTCTGTTTTATATTTCCACGGTTTTTCGTATTTCCTTTATTTTCTTTCACTTCTACATATAACCGTTTTGTTCTTCCGTTTTTCGACTATATTCTCTACCTCATTTTCACTTCTTTTGTCTTCTTCCACCATTCTTCAGCATGTCTGAGAGTGATCTGGGTGACTGACTGGTGTAATGCCAATTGTAAAACCCAGCAGACATATCATTCAAAAAGAAATTAAACACTCATAATAAACCGAGATCTCTCCATCCGCTATGTCCAGCAACGCTACGACTGATTGGAGAGTAGATCTTAAATACTGAAACTCTCTGAAAATTTCACACTACTGAAGGAAACTGAAAGTGAAAGTTACGAAACCAGTAGTGCTATTCAGGTAAGTTGAATGTAGAATACTACACGGCCAAAATTTCAGTTGTTGCGTTACACTAATGTCGTCGTTGTCCTTTCTGCCTCACACCCTTACACCTTCGTCTGGTCATAAGAGGAAACTCGAGAAAACTTCACAGAAACCTTCGAAAAGAATAAAACACGATGATGAGGTAATTTTAGAGGTTTCATTCATTCCCTCTAGACAGACGAACACGTGCCTACTGGAAATGTAATTGTTTATAACGAACAAAATGAGGATATTCGGAGCCGATCATGTCCATACCTGGATACAATACGGAGAAACATGTTAGATTTTGACTTTGAGAAGCTTTGTTCTGTTTCGTTATCCCACCTCAACGTTTATGCGTGTCTCGTCTGCGGGAAATACTTTCAGGTATTTTTTCTTTTCCTGTTTTTTACTTAGGAATAAATTTTATTTTCATGCAGCAGTCATTTATTTCTATTCTTGTCACTGGTTCATGTTATCTCTTTGTGTCTATCTACAGTTGCTTAGAGAAAGGATTTTTTTGGCCCTATTATGGCATTTCAAGATATTTCGTTATATTAGGGTTAAATTATCTGTTCTAAGTGAGAATTCCCATGAGTTTGCTTCCGAGCCTTAAGACGCAATATGCACAAACTTGCCATACCCCTGTGTTCTGTCACTGGCTGTGGGAATTTTGGAACCAATAAAGGATTCTGAAAGTGGCAACTACGAATGGTGGACGCCACACTCCAGATGCAGTGGCAGCAATCAACCATACTTCCAACATGAATTTTTTTATAGAGATTGGTGTGGTCTGTCATAAGACGCATGAAGGATTTGGACATACTTTGTTAACAGCTTCGCTGTGCAGATTCCCGATTTATCAGGCTGTCACACTTAAGTAAGACTTTGATACTGAGGTGGATTTCGATTTAGGGGTCCACTGGGCGAAAGTCGATGACTCAAACCAATAAGCCGTGCCTCCATCTAAATGATACTTCCCAGTTAATAGTTGAGAACCATTTATTTCCTGAATACCTTGACGGAGCAGTTTTTACTTCATATCACCACTTCAGGCTACACCCCTCGCCGCACGTGTATGTTGTTTGGTCTTCATGTGTCACTAATTTGTAACACATAACGTAACATGGGATAAAAGTTTACCAAAAGACTCGTATAACCGGAGAATAACCGTGTGTTTTGGTTTGGGTTGTCGGGGAATTGCTTCTGTTTTATTATTTTAAGTATTAAGATGGCTGTTTTTCCAAAAGCGTTCGTTAAAATCCCCAAGTATCATCTTTTCAAGCTTATGTCAATACAATTCGTCATTAGCTTAAGCACTTGGCTGTCAGTCAGTGAGTCTCGGGTTCGAGTCCCGGTTCATATAATTCAGTCTGAACAGCTGGTTAATATCATCAGCCCTCACAATGAGTGTGACATATTGCCTAGTACATCGAAGACTTGAATCAGGAAATTGAACACAACAACAATATCGAAATTTTAATCAGTATCGTTAGTCTTCATCTGATTATTCCCTTCCTAAGTATTTTAGTTTATTGTTGTATTCCGTTTCATATAAATGTTCACCTGTCTCCCTGTTCCTGTATTATACTTAATAGTTCATTGCTCCAGCGTGAATCTGGGGTTACTTACGAGGTACCTAGTCTCTTTTTTAGCCTTAATTATCAGTGTGTCACTAACCCTAAAATCACGTTCCAGCTTGCCATGTGTATTGTTTTCATATGAAGCAGGGAAACAGTTTGTTTTAAGCCATAAAGAAACCACACGAACTGAGGACGCATAACTTTAATCCTCATTGCTTCAAACTAGCCATTTGTTTGGAATTAACCTTTTTTGGTTTCTGCAACTTTTTCCGCTCAAAGTATTTCGAGATAACTGTTGATGGAGTGTGTTACTGTTGTTGATTCCAAAATGACTTACTAGGGGAATCTGTCTCACTTGTCCATGTAGCACTAACAAATTCAGTTCTAGGTGTGCTGTCTATTAATTTTGTGTTTATTTTTAAGTGTATAATGTCCTTTGTTGTTTACACTTCAGGGTCGTGGCAATTCTACGCATGCGTATACGCATAGCGTTAGTGAAGGTCATCATGTCTTCCTTAATTTGGAATCTCGACGGTTTTATTGTTTACCCGATGATTACGAGATTTTAGATGGATCACTGGAAGATATCACATATCTTTTGAATCCCACTTTCGACCCCTCCGAAATTTCTGCTTTGGATAAAAACTCAAAAATGGTCAGAGCTTACAACGGTCTTACATATTATCCTGGTGTTGTAGGTCTTAATAACATAAAAGTAAGTTACTTAACAATCACTTTGTAAATTGTCCCATTTAAGTTCAATGTTCTCATCATACTTCTCTTATTATTCCCTTAGGCTAATGATTATTGCAATGTCATATTACAAATGCTCAGTCATATAAGTCCGTTACGAGACTTCTTCTTGAACACAAAAAATTATGAAAATTCACGTATAAGTTCAGGAGATCAAATGGTACTTTTGGTTCAGAGATTCGGTGAACTAATTCGAAAACTGTGGAATCCCCGCAACTTCAAAACTCATGTTTCACCCCATGAATTCTTACAGGCAAGTGAAACTTGACTTGAAACATATTGATATATTGACTCATTCCCTGTGAAACAACACTTATCTTTCAACTGATTAAAAATGCCCATAACTACTTCCAAAAGAAGAGTTTATGAACAAAGGATATTCTTTTCGATAACTTCATCAGGTTGTACATTTATATATACATAATACTGAATGATATAATAGAGAAGATTTGTAGCTCAGGTGGATGATTTTGGTGTGGTTGTGTTCTCTGAGCTGGATGGTTTGGTTGCGAAGCTTTCATTGCTCTACTGAGCAACATCTTCAGCGCATACTTCGATGTGAAGTGAGCTTTTAGAATTCTCTATGAGTTTATTAGTCATCTCTTCTGGTAACCTTGAACGTGATTGGTTGTTTTCGTGTGACATTTCATCCCCTAGTTTGCTTGTCTCGATGCTGGCTTCTTCTTTGGTCTGAATGTCGTTAGTCATTCCTTCTGCTAACCTTGAACGTGATTGGTTGTTTTTGTGTGACTTCTCACTTTCTAGTTCACTTGTTTTGGTGTTGACTGTTTCCTTGACCTGAAGTTTGACTTTGTTTTTGTGTGAATTTCTTCGTACGGATTGGTATATTTTGTCAATCTCTATGTGTCTATTGATTGCTGATTCATTTGAATACCAGGCCTCTAGGAATTCTCTGGCATTTTTGCAGTTCCCTTTGTCTAAGATTTGCACATTGTCCCAGTCGAAGTGGTGCCCGTGGTTGTCTGCATGTAGTGATATGAGGGAGTGTATGTCGTGTCTTTTGACAGCTAGTTTGTGTTCGTGAATGCGAAGACGAAGAGGGCGTCCACTTTGACCAATGTAATGTTTGTCGCAGTCGCTGCAACTTATCTTGTAGATGACGTTAGTTTTGTCTTCTTTTGCCGTTGAGTCCTTTGGCTTACATAGAACTGAGTGTAGTGACTTTGTTGGTTTATGAGCGACATCAATTCCAAAAGGTTTGAATAGTCTTGCAGTGATTTCGGAGATATCTTTTATATATGGTAGGACGACTTTCTTTGTGTTTTCGCTGGTGGCCTTTGATTTGGTTGAATGAGCTGGGGGTAGATGTCTTTTGATGAAGTTTCGTGGGTATCCATTTCTTTGGAAGACGTCCATAAGATGATTTTCTTCAATTTTCCTCAAGGCGGGAGTGCTGCAATGAGTCCTGGCTCTCTTGACTGGGACAATGTGCAAATCTTAGACAAAGGGAACTGCAAAAATGCCAGAGAATTCCTAGAGGCCTGGTATTCAAATGAATCAGCAATCAATAGACACATAGAGATTGACAAAATATACCAATCCGTACGAAGAAATTCACACAAAAACAAAGTCAAACTTCAGGTCAAGGAAACAGTCAACACCAAAACAAGTGAACTAGAAAGTGAGAAGTCACACAAAAACAACCAATCACGTTCAAGGTTAGCAGAAGGAATGACTAACGACATTCAGACCAAAGAAGAAGCCAGCATCGAGACAAGCAAACTAGGGGATGAAATGTCACACGAAAACAACCAATCACGTTCAAGGTTACCAGAAGAGATGACTAATAAACTCATAGAGAATTCTAAAAGCTCACTTCACATCGAAGTATGCGCTGAAGATGTTGCTCAGTAGAGCAATGAAAGCTTCGCAACCAAACCATCCAGCTCAGAGAACACAACCACACCATAATACTGAATGAATTAGCGTGATTAACTACAATGATGTTTAAGTAACATCGAATTAATGATAATATCAATAAATTATAGTTCGATGGCATCAACATAATACACTGAATATCAGAGAAGTTAGGAAAAGTAATAATACAAATTCATGAATTTATTGTCCCCACTGAAGGTCAAGGCAGTAGTAGTGACTGGAGTTGCTTCTTCTGCACACAGAGCACCTGTTGTTTAAGACGAATAGCGATAGCCTCTGATATTTGGAGGATGCTGTACCTGAATGTTTTTGGCAATTTGTTTAGAGCTGATAGTTGTTGAAGAATGACTCTTCAATATTAGCTTTTTGGCCGGTTTGTACTAGGCGTTCTAATATCGCACTGTTGATGCTTCTCACTACACCTTTATTTAGCCACAAAAAAATCAAACTCTCAGGGCAACGGCCAATATAACTCGTTCCGCAAGTGCGGTTGAATAGGTGGTTACAATTAGAAGTGACCAACCTTGGCACTTCATCTTTTGGTTGAGGAATCACCATCGGTCGTGTAGAAAATAAGACTTGTAGTCTGTCAGCAGTAAAAGTTCTTAGAACTGATCTTCTTAACTTCTTCGTAATTATTTCGCTAAGTATACCCCCCTGGAATTGCAGTCCTATGCTTTTTAAGTTAATACTGGAATAATTGTGTTTCACTGACTTTATTTGGTATATGAATTATTTTGATTTTTTTTATGTTGATCAGGTGTTGTTAATGTGGACAACATTTCTTGGAATTGTTCACGAAACATTGCACTCAGATACTGACTGCAGGTTTTCAAATTTCATTCGAACTCCTAATCTTCCATTTACTCAAAAGTAATTATTAGATAAATAGCATGATGAATTAAATCACCGGCCTTCTTATCTCGCTGTATTGAATTTTATTGCAAGTTACCTATCCAAGTACGATATAAAGTTATCAGTGACAATTTATATTTTATTTATGTATGAATCATTGTAAACATTTGGAGGTAACGTGGAAGGCTGATTCGTTAACTTGTAGCTTATGTTTATGAGTAGTCGGGTTGTTAAACTTCATTTAACGTGGTAAATAAATAGGTTCTGTTTACTCCAACACCTTTTTTGTCATTTTTCGCATAGATCTCATGACTTGTGAAGCCAAGCTTCTCAACTGTGTCGCACGTTACATCCTTATTTGGTATTGTATATTACTTATTGATGAACCTGTATTACCTTTCAAACAATGAATTATGAAATGTTATTAATTATAACCATTGTAACTTCAGGTAGTTTGCAGCTGATGAGAACCTGTGAAATAGAATGATATCATTTTATACTGCAAATCTGGTCTTTTTTTCTCTATCGAAATTTATCAAGGGAACCAAATGTATGAAACATCCATTTTCATGGTCCTGTCTTTCATGCTCACACTTGCCGAACCACCACCTTTCTCAATGAACAGCATTAGCTGAAATAGCATTAGGTTGAAAAAAATTGGGGGTAGTCAGAACAAAACAGTGCCAGTTCATAAAGTTTCTAGCTGTGTTGGCTTGAGCCACGTAAGACGCAGACTATCTAGTTGGGGTCATCAAAATGCCTCCGTGACATAACGTTAACACATTCACTTCTTGATGTTTTCGAGATCCTGAAAATACCCATTTATCTTAATCTAATTATTTTCTTTCCTGTGCATTGTCGGTCGTTGCAGTTTCATCCCATTTCTTTACCTCTGTGTGTGCTTTTCCGAAGTTTAACAACTTGAACTGTTGTACTTGTATGTAAAGATTTCAGGTGGTCAGTCAATTCTAAATCAGTGGTGAGCATAATAACATTTACTTGGATTCCCAACTTTTGCTTTCTTGTTTTTGCTGCTCATGTTTTGATGTGTCTTGTTCATGGTACATCTATTGTGACTGTCTCTCTGTGAATGTATCAAGATGGTTGTGAGTAAAAAATGCACAAGTTCTCAGCAGTGTAATTACTGGAGGGTTTAGATGACATGAAAGATATAAAGTTAACCTGCAGAAGCCACTAAATGGAATTACAGGTAAAATACATTCAAGCACTTTCTAAACAAAATGATTCTAAATGTAAAATTGATCTTTCCAATAACTAAAGTCATATTTCTTACACAGGCGGTTGTATTGTGCAGTAAAAAACGTTTCCAAATAACTGAACAAGGAGATGCTGTTGAATTTCTGTCCTGGTTGGTTAATACAATAGATAAAGCTTTGAAGCCCAGAAGAACTCCCCAATCCACCAGCGCAGTTAATATGGCTACTAAAAGTATTATATCTTCCACCTTACAAGGGAAGATGAGGATGTACAGTCGGAAAATAATGCCTGTGAATCTAACGGAAGAAGAAAAAGCATCACTGGCTGATAGTCCTGAGTATATGGTAATTTAAATCTTTTTATTGCATTGTTCGATTAACAGGTTTAGTCAGTAGTATTTGTTTGTATCACTTGAGCATAAAATTTTGAAGACTGATATTTAATTGTTGTAGTAGCCATCAGCATATTAAAGACTGTTAAGCAGATGTAACTGAAATATAAGTTTCTGATTTCATTTAGGAGATATTTCGATCAAAGTGTGAATATCCTAAACTAAACATGTTTTCCTCTAGGAATGAAGAGAATAAAAAGCAAGGACTAAAGCATTATATTTAGAGGTGCACAATGTATACGTTTTAAAGTTTTTTCCCCTTCGTCTTGCTTTCATGTAAGCCTTATTAATAAGTAGCCTAAACAGTTCATTTAATGAGGTCTGTTTATTCGATGAACTTTAAGTAGTATATCATATCCAACAGTGAAATTTTTTGTCGTATAATATGAATCATATTACAATACCTTCATGAATCATGCATTTTAGAAATATTTGGTAATCTATTCTGGGTGTTTGAAAATTTTTCCTCTGATAATGGTGACATAAACTAATAAATAAGAAAAGTGGAGTTTCCAGTACTTGTTTTCACACTTCGTAATTTGTTAGCCAAATGTAAATTATTTGTGAAAAAGAAAAATGAACGGTTTAATATGTGTTGGCAAAGCATGCAACATTTTCTCGGTATTTTTCTTCAGCATAACTATGCTGGGTTGTACTTGTATGAATTACTCATTATAAAGTACGTTGTGTTTTTCAGAAACCAAATTTACGTTAAGGTGTTCAATAAGAATTAAAAGAGAAAAAGGTTCATCCGTATTGCTTTTAAAAATTTGCATAATTAATTCCCTTGACTAACATTCATAATTATATGTTATTGCACTCCGCTATATGGTTTCAATCTCTGAATGCCTGTTTGTGTTCATTTGTATCTACTATAATAGTTCTCGTGCGTCGTTGGTTCAGCGATAGAGTGCTGGCCAAGCGTGCACGTGGTCCAGGGTTCGAGTCCAGGTGGGCGCACACCTTTACCTCCCTTCGCTGTTTTTAGTCCCGACAAAGAGGGAAGGTTGGGCGTGAGGCTAGAAACACCACTGCTACTGAGACTTCAAGACTGTGGCTTTAAGCCCTATGCTCCACTCAGAACTCAAAAGGAATGAAATAAAATAATAGTAGTTGTCAATTCAGAGATATGTTGGCTTCGGTCAGCAGTCATTAAGAAGTGTGTGGTATACTGGTAGTACTTCTACTTTATGCTGCACTGTTGTTATCTTGGTTGCTTATCGTTGTTTCTCGCAATTCGATTTTCAGACAACAATATCAGATACGAATTTCTTCTACCTGACATGTGATTTACCACCACCTCCGTTGTATTTAGATGAATTTAAAGAAAACATTATCCCGCAAGTTTCGTTAGCTACTTTGCTTGCAAAATTCAATGGTGTTACGGAGAAAGAATATAAAACTCATCGAGATTCTACTATGCGTCGGTTTGAGCTTCGTCGACTTCCTTCATACTTAGTCCTGTATATGAAAAGATTCGTTAAAAATATTTTTACTTTGGAGAAAAATCCAACAATAGTGAATTTCCCGATCAAAAGTATTGATTTTGGAGATCTTTTAGCTCCTGAATTTCGAGCTAAACATAGGTAAGTTTTTCTACTTTTATTGTGCAGTAATGTCCTATTCAGAAGTGAATTACTTTGAAAGAATAATAACTGGAAAGTAAAGTTTTCGTAATAGAATATTGAAAAATGATGAATCACCTCAGATAAGGTGGATGGATTTTGATCAACATTTAGAACTATGGACAGGTTTGAGACAAAATGAACATACACTTATGTACCTGGCCGAAAAATGTCTACTCAAGCCGAGAGTTTTCTGTTAATTGATTTATTGCGATATCTCTGTTTTTGGAAGTGTGTGGGCGGTTGTTACTTCCCGTCTGCCCATACCGTGGAAGTTGATTGATTTTTCGAGTGCCTGAAGCAGAAAGAGGGTTAGTGTTGCGTAACCGCAAAGCCCAGGGGACAACTGCTTGAGGCCGATCACACATGGCCTGTATGAACTGGTTTCTTGGTTTGGTTCCGTATTAGTAAACTTACCGCCGGTTACGGACCAGAATAGGGTAAGTCGGGATCTACAGTTTTTGAGGTCGACCTTTTCTAACCCCCTCTCTCCGGAGTGGAGAGACAGCATAGCTGGTATGCTGGTCATCTGATGGAAACACTGTTACATCCCTGTTCCCCAACAGTACGACTTCGCCCTCAGACCCCCAACATTGTGTAAGAAAGATTCTTACACAATGCTGGCAACTGCTTTTAGTCTAATCGCTATCCTAACAACCTTCCTGGCATGGTAGGACCTGCAAGAACATTGGTTCCAACCAGTGCAACTTGTTGGGTCATTGCGATGTGCAAGCCCGACCACCACGTCAAGGTAGCAGCTGTCGGTCGCGATTGCGGTATCTAATGTTATGGGAATATTTTCGCGAATAATTTGTCTGGATGTATATATCTAAATACATTTTTCTAGGAATTCAGATTTAAGAACTCTTTACTTTTCTCACACTATCAAGTTTTTCATTTATAGTGATATCTAGTACAAACCTAGTTGGTTATACTAAAATCTACTCACAGGATATACATGGTAGGAATTCGTGTAGCAAGTTACATAAAATGCAGAAGATTCATTGGAGAAATAAATCATTTCAAAAGGTGAGAAATGAATTGGACGCTCTAGAAAAGTGTGAGATCAAGTCGACTTTTCTGTACAGAAGTTAAGTAGAATTCGGTTGAGTTCCTTTCTTGTTGTAAGGCCACATTGATTCAGCATATGAGTTCGAATAAAGACTCGTCATAATCTTAAGTTTAGGTCAAGGGAATAATTCTACTGCTGTTTTGTATACATGTACAACTAACGCAGTGTGTACTACTGAGACCTGCTGTCTAGTTTGACAAAAGCTGCCGGATTGTGTCCACGACCATCAAGGTTATAAGGTACAAATCCATGATATTTTCTGACTTCCGACACCAAATATGGTTGGAAACAGGCTAACTGACTTTTTAGCGTAAAACTGTACGAAATTGCACTGGTTTAACTTGTCACACATCAGAAAACCAGACCCCTAGTTTAAAGATACAGAGTGAAGTAGTTGACCGTCTTAGTTACTTCACTTATTTGGGAATTCGTATCAGCCTCAGTGAACTGATCGCTGATGAAATCTTAGCTCGAATACAGAAGGTTCATCTGGAATTTACCAACTTACGTCGTCTCTCACCTGATAATCGGCCGTTGATCAAAGTAAAAGTGTACTGCACACCATCATCATAGGGTTAGATTGAAAAAAAGATAGCGGTCGTCAGTCGGAAACATGATATCAATCCACAAAGTATTTTACAGTTGGTTTGAGCCATATAAGGCAGTGTAGCTTGTCTTGGCTTGAGGTTGTTAGTGACATGATTGAAAATAGATTTTGGTGGCTCAGCTGCTGTTACTCTTTGTAATCTTCAGGTCAGTTAAATTCTCACTACTCTCCATATGGTTATTTTTTACTCGATAAGTTTATGTTCACTACAGTTTCTTTGCAATTTTTCCTCTCTACCTATATGTGCTATGTGGAGTATGGCAACTTGAAATGCTGCAATAAAACACAACAATTTAGTTTATCTAATATCCTGCAATGATTGTCAGGTCAAATACATAAGTCATAGTAGTGGAACAGGGGCAGACAGACTAGCGGAGCATAAAAGCCTTACAAAATTTAGATTAGTTGACCCGAATAAGATAAGAAATCTGGAGAATAGTTCAGCCATACCACTGAATACATGCAATCACACACCAACATACAATAGGATGATGGGATAAGATGTGTTTTAAAATCTGATGTAACAGGGTGGAGGGAGAGATTGATAACGGAAGTTTTGTTTATCGAATCGGCTGCAAGCACGTGTAATAGGAATGATTCAGTACCTGTCCGAGACATCTGGGAAATTTTACTACCCCTACGACAAGTAGGAGAGAACAAAGAAAACTATGAAACTCAAGTTTCGAAGTTGTGTGGTTATAACTGATATGATTATGAACAATAAATTGTGTTCGAAACGTCATCCAGTGAATAGTACTGTTTCCATGTGTGATATATGTAATAAGCAAACTAATGTTGAAATGCTGCAGTTTCGTGTAAAGTTGTATGTTGAAAACTCAATTACTTAGGAAAAGCACACAAAAGTAGAGAATTGAAATGGAACTGCAGTGGGCGATGATGCACAGGAGGGAAAATAATTAGGTTAAAATCAGCGGGGATTAAATTCGTAAATTACACAGATCGAAGTGAAATTTCATGAGATTCCTCTGGAAAGCAGATTTTCAGAATCTGCAAGAAGGCAAGGAGTGTATCCATCTGCACAATTGTCGGAGATTTCGATCTATGTCCCAGAGTCCTCTAATCGATGACTTTTTAGTATCTCGATGACCCCAACTTAAGTAGTCTACATTCCATCAGGCTCAAACCAACAGTCACAGACTTTGTCAACGAGTACCAGTTCTTTTTTGACCACTCCGAAATTTTTTTCAGCCCAATCCTGTTTAAGCCTATGCTACTTGTCGACGGAAGGGACTTAACATTACAACATCTGGTAGCGACTTGATTTTTCTTAAAGTGACTTCAGTAACACTGGCATATGTATAGCTGATTTTTCCACACTTTTCACAACGTATAAGGATATTCGACATACCATGAAAGAAACAGTTAATACAAAGGGTTTGTCGATTTGGGGAGTGATAATAAAGCGGTGCATCTCGTAATGGTAGTTACTTGGAATATGAAACGACAATATGGCTTTGTTTCCAGCATAAATTAGATCTTCTTCACCAAGTTATGCAAGTCGGTGACCTGTTTTTAGGCGGTAACCCAAGCTATAGTGATCAACCAATTTAGTCAGAGGATATCGGTTGCGTTACTACGGCAGTTAAGCCCTATGACTTCCACAGTAGGTGACTAAATGAGCACGTAAAAACCCACTGCTTTGGCAAGACAGAACATGTTGTTCGGATCCGGTTACGGAGAATAGTTTTGTCTTGTACCAGGTTGTGTGGTATGAAAGCTGGTGATGCTTTCCAGTTGCCCAGGCTGAAGTAAGTGGAGTGGGATCCGAGCGTGGGACACATACCTGAAAGTTAGCTGCTTGAACCAATGTGCCACATCTGCAAAATGGAACATAAGTATCCATGAGTTCATACAAATGTTTGACTTATTCCAAAGTTCCGATATGGATATGTTGATCTTTAAAGTTAATTAAAATAGTCTTTTTTTCTGTAGCAATTTAGTTCCACTCACGACTTCGTATAGAATGTATTAACTTTTTCTAATAACTCGTATGAGCAGGTATACTACGTACGATCTGGTAGCTAATGTTGTGCACGATGGTCCTCCAACTCCTGGTTCTGGAACTCACCGTATCCACTTGTTACATCGTGGTACCGGAAAATGGTTCGAACTACAGGATTTACATGTAACTGAAGTTCTGCCACAAATGATACCACTCAGTGAGACACTTATTCAGGTAAACAAAAGTTACTTAATGTCCTTCATGCAATTATTTTCAAATTTGAGTCAGTATTCATCGCCAATTTTTCCTGATTATAACATATTTTAACCTTATTTCTTTGCACATATGCGTATTCGTACTTAATAGTTTATTTTTCTTTCCCGTATCCACTAGGTGTGGGCTGTAAATAAATCTATAGTTAATCCACACTTTAAAGAGCCTACAAAGTTACCAGATCAGATGACTGAAGAAAAGGTTGAGACAGAAGACACTAAGATGGAAGAAGCAATTCAAAGTGAAGATGTCAAAGAAGCGGAGACTATGGAAACAGACTCTGAAACACATGAATAATTTGTAATATACCTTTTGTGTTGTTTTCGACAATAGTAATCAACGGCACGATTAATGAAATCGATATAACCTGCAGAAGTTTTACTGTTGATATGGCCTATGTGATCTTAAAATAAATTCTTCCGAAAAAGTATGCAGTTTTCAACTACCTTGAATTCCACTAAAGAAACCGTTACACGTGGTCAAAATGAGAACGTTCCACCTAATTTGATGCGAGGGGCATTGTTGTCACAAATTCTAATACTAGTGGTTAACAGTTGTTGTTGCAAGATTCCGGCAACACTAGGAGTCGTTAGTCCATCATAAGACAGGTATGAGACGAATGAGGGCATGTAAGACTGAGACATAACCGGGGATTTTTATAAGGGTTTATAAAAAAAAGACTTTTCTGTACGCAATCTAAACATATGTTTCACAAAAAGCTGCAGTTATCCACCCTAAACGCTATTAACGACTCTTCGGTGTAAAACGGTTTTAGATTACTCTGCACTTTGGTGTACATGGTGGCTAGATTTATTCAACCGCTTCCAATAGTAAAGGTTTAAAATACATCCACTGACTTCCTTTCCTCATGCTTTTGTGCTCAGTCTCCTTGTGGTTAATACCCTTATTCTACCATGCACAGGCTTGCTACGTACGTACCCAAATATTGTTGATTTCACCTATCCTTTGCCAAACAGTGCAAATAAAAGGTTTGGCTGTGGCACAACAGTTTAGTGACTTGACCGCAAATAAAGCTAGGAAGAAAAACCTTTTTCCAGTCGACAAGACATGGCATCACTATAGGATTCGCTAAGTGATAGGTGCCTATTCAACTACCACGTACTATAAAATCCTTTCAGATTTTTTGTAAAGAAATTAGGTTTCATAGACTAATGTACTAATTAACAGCAAGTTGCGAGTCAATTGGATTAAACAATCAGCCTACAAATTTGTGCACGTACACGATAGCTCAAACTGTCATACTTAGAAGTAAACATAGGATATGAGAGAAAAATCAATGAACCGTTGCGAACAAGCATATGCAGAAGAGAGAATGATGGAAAGTCTCAGGATCTGGGATATGGCAAAGGGTGAATATGTTTGCGCCACTGCGAACGAATTTGAGCCATCCCACATTTCCAGTTAGTGACTCCTACTGTAACGACAGAAGACAAGGGTCAGGCAACAGATCGTTTATTCAGGAAATCAAGAGGTATTTATAAATTTTTATGTGCATCATCGTTAGCGGAGAAGAAACCTCTTCTGATTGGTTGTTTTCTTGCTGAAGGTTATTCTGTTATCTCTTTATGGCCGTTTCTCAGGAAATCCACACGTGAACTCCGCTGTGATTTCCCTTGTCATTGTTTTTCTCATGACTCTGATTCGGGATGTGAATTGTTGTCTACAATTTTGGCTTGCAGCCAGCTCTCACCACACTAGTGCCTCGAAGAGCTCAGATAATCTATACCTTACAACTATTTGTCACTTCATGACAACATTCTAACTCTTTTTCAGCCTAATGTTACTTAGGCTTGTCGAGGAAGGCAGTGATTGGGCATATCCAAATCACCATATACAATAATGATTCACAACCTTCTCGATTGGATTGCGTTCACATGCAACACTATAAGCTTAATCTCAAAACTGCTTACTATATTGCTCCATCTAACGCGAGCGGTCGAACGAAAGCGTCGAAGACCTCTTTTTCATACATGCCTTCTGTGGTCACATGTGACAGTCGGGAAGAATTGTTGCTCTCTATACTCTTTAACGAGTTACTGCATATCGCACCAGCGTCGAAAGTGATGCATGTCTTTAAATGCCAAACCAGCGTTTTTTACATGTGCTCAAACACCAGTGTTGAACCAAATTCCTAAATAAATGAGTATGTTGACACATTTAAGCATTTCACTCACTTTCCTTAAACTAGGGATCGGTACAGACCAGTTACTTAAGATAACTTTACAGAGGCGAACTGCATACCAAATGTACGGAGTCAACAAAATCTAGCTCTGGCGGCGTCATTTTCCCAAAAAGTTGAGGTTAATTAAACTGACCTCTATCGGTACATCCATAACAAAATTAAAGAGGAGAATCTGTAATATATTATAAGTAGATTTAAAAAATGGACAATCTAATTAGTTTTCAGGAATATGCATAATTTAGTTAGATTGATTAAGGAAAAATCCATATCACTTATGAAGTAATGCAAAAGCAAGATAATTTTTGTCATGGAAAAAATGATAGTAAATAAATGGAATGCATAAATAACTGGTCATAATATAAGTAAATGCAAGAAGTCACTCAAAGTATATTGCACTTCACTACAAAGGTGTTAATGTACTTAGTGAGATCTACTGTTAGATTGCACTGAAGGAGGATTCTTTTTCAACTGTAGAAGGAGCACGCGCATTCTGTTAAGGTCTCGTTGACTATCCTTTGAATTTATTGGGACAGTTGTAGTCTCTTCATTTGTAGAAGTAACAAAGTTGCACAACTGACAAACTCTATCCCACAAAATAGCTTGACCAGCATCGACTTGTGACATCATGCTTGATGCTTCTGCGGCTTTTACTTGGGCATCGCGAAGTTCCTTGTCATGAGCACGACTGAGTTTTCTTCCTCGGGAAAGAGAATCGCGGTACTGGAGTGCCCACTCATGTAAATCCTTTGAATGAAAATAGTAAATTATTCATAGCGATTTTTGGAAACAAGTACTCGGGAAAACGTTTGTAAGTATATTAAAAAGTTACTTGAAATAAAGTAGTAAACACTGGTGGTTACTGTGTGAATAAAATTCTCGAAACTTTTTCATTCCGTCTGAAGGCCAGTTATAGTACCAATTTGGAAAGCAAACAAACTGGACAGGGTCTGCCAAATACTAGTCGTCATTGTAAACATTTAAGTTAGTCGATTCATCATTCGCCTCACTAGTGTATGACTTTATTTGATATACAGTGCATAGAAGTCAGTCTACACAATGGTTTAAAAGAAGGTGAGCTGTATTGGATAGTTGGAGGCAATCGCCAGGAAGGTGAGCTGTTACATATGTAACGTAATATAGCCGAATACATCCACATAGTCAATACTTTCAAGCAAACTATTTGACAGTTATGTATCGAGACCCTGAAATATGGTGGAAGAGCTAATTAAGATCGTAGTATAAAGGTTTAAAGCAAACAAATTTAGAAATATGGCATTCAAAATACTTATAGCAATTAGATGATGACTATGGAGATTTTTTTTACCATCTTATTGAGAATAAATATAGCATAAAACCAAAAGACCATGTATATCTGTATCAAGGTAATATGACAATGCACACATCTGAGCAAATTCGCGAACTTCCAAGTCACAATATTTCCTTCTACGTATTTCGTAGATATAAACTTTGAAGTTGGACCGTGAGTTGGTGACATGATACTCGAATCTATCTCAAACTATGGAATGTGAAAAACAAAGAGAGCTATCGTTTTTTACATAGAAGGTATAACTCATGTGTCATTTATGGCTAAATTACTTCAATGTTATTTCTCCAGAAGGAATCGTACTGCAATTTTACGAATTGTATCTCTGACCAAGCTTAAACATCTCACTGAAAATTTTTGCAAGACAAATAAGGTCACAAAATCGCTAGACCTCGAAGTGCTTCGAACACAAAATAACTTATGTAACTCAAACACTTTGTTGTCAGGTTTTGATGGACTTATTGGTCTGAAAAACAAATTCCAGGTGGATATTTCGCATTCCAGTAAGGTGCATTACAAACATAAACAATAAAGTCAAGAAGTATTATAATATGTATGCATTCACTTGCAGACGTTACTTAGCAGTCCAAAGGCCTAACTCCTGGAAATACCGGAATTTGAAAAATCTAAGTCTACATTAAGAGGTCGTCGGCATTATGTTTTTCTTTGACAAAAGTTATGGCTGTAAACATGGACAATAGCGCTGAAGTGTTTATACTGTTAACTGGGTAAACATTACCCTACAAGCTCTATTAGTACTTTCCCTTTTGCAACCACGAGTCACCTGATAGGACATTTCCTACTAATGAAGTGGGTATCTGAAGGAAATCTAGGTGTAAAACACCTCACGACTATCTTAAAGAAAACGAAAAGAATGAACAACCCTTAAATTTCTGACATCCTAGTTCCTTCGTTCCATCTAACAGAAGCAACAGAAAACTGAGTGATGAGCACTGTGTCTTTATTTGTGTTCCACATATTAACAGTTTCTGTAGAGAGAATGTGAGATACATATAAAGTGAATCAAAACAAATGATTCAGCGAAGAGACTCTTTTCAACGAATTTATCATCAAGCTGTATAATCGTATATATATATATGGTTTTATAAGAAGTTATATCCGGTAAGGGAATTGAATCACAGGTGTGAATGCATAAAATAATAATAATAATATGAAATGCAATTAAAACTAAAATGTTTGTTTTAGCCATCCTATGAATTATTCTATATATGACATTAATCTGCTTTGCCACTTGACATTTAACCACGATTATAATCACAAACATTTTAGTTTTAATTGCATTTCATATTATTATTATTTTATGCATTCACACCTATGTTTCAATTCCTTCACCGGATATAACTTCTTATAAAACCATATATATATATATATATATATATACGATTATACAGCTTGATGATAAATTCGTTGAAAAGAGTCTCTTCGCTGAATCATTTGTTTTGATTTTCTATATGTTACAATGGGAATTTTTCATGACATAAAGTGATCACGTTGTTACGAAATGCCAAGAACAGTTTTAATGGGACTCGTGGTTTTTGGACCTCAACGACACTTCGGAGGAAAAGGTTGCTAGACGGAAGCAATGGGATTAAACTGATTCATATTTAGTGTTTGCACAAGAAATATAAAGAATACCATATATAGCGTGGTTGCTAAAACTGTGTTAACATGCTCGTGCTTTATCTGTGGTATTTTATAATGGAAGCTGATCTAGGGACGGAACCTCTACATATTAATAAGGAAACCAACTTAGAACTGCTTTCAAGACTCAGTGGTTCAGATGAACTCCGTCCACGAATATTATCTAGACTGCCAAACCGTTGTCACTGATACAATCTAAGTCTCTAAGAGACTGGAAGAATGCCATCATTAGTAAATTAAGTAGTTCCTGGACTGATAAAGTGATGATGGGTTGTATCTAAGACTACTACTACTTTAGAAAATAGAGAATGCTGATTAACAGCGTCTTATAATCATGAGAATCGATGAAGAGTGGTATTCCTCGTGGTACAACTCTAAACTATGTTCTCTTTTTAATTTATGTAGATGAGATACCTTTGACAATTAAATTGTCATGTCCCATGTCCGATGATGACAATAAGCTTTGGTGAGCTGTAGAAAAAGATAGTGATCAACTTCCTTTGAAAAATCTAGGTCTGTTGCCTGAGCAGTGGAGCCACCGACCTTAGGAAATTAACAGAAGGAAGTAAAATGAATGGCCTTATCCTGCCTGCAGTTACTCAGTAAACGGATTTATAAGTGGTTATAAATCATGATCCGATAACCTTAGATAGATGTAGAGCGGCAGCTACTAGGAATGTCAGAATATTATAGGCATTCTATAAGGCCTATGTCAGTTTTAATGTTGATTATTTCCTCTGATGTATCAAACCTCGTCTGGAATATGGGATTCAGGCGGAAGATATATCAGAAACGGAGTGAAAACTAAACTGTTACTATACACACTTTCCTCTCCACACCAGTGGTTATGGGGTTATCTCACTTAGCAGTCCGTATTTGATGTAGGTATCTGGGCGTTAACCAACCGTTTATTTTCCTTCAGTTTATATCTCCTCTCTGTAAGTTCGTTTTTACCGTTGCATTGCGAGCTGGTGACATAACGTGATGTACTACCTCCTACTGATTCATCTACAGCAAGAATAGACGTCATCAACATTGATTCGTGAATAATTCGCATTCAGGCATCAATGTTTTGTAATCAACATTGAACTAAAGTCTATTATCCCTAACAGTATGTATACCGTAAAGTGAACACAACGAATACGAGACAATTATAAACATATAAGATCCGTCTAGAAGAGACTATAGAAATTCCACAGAAACTCTCAACTATAAAATCTCAGATATTTGCTAAACGACAGAAAATACAACGAAAAAGATAATTATATTACCCATACCTTGAGTCCCTGTTCCTCCAACTGAGACATACTCTGGCGTTCAGCATTATCCTTAATCTCGATGCGCTTTTGAAAAGATGCAGCCCATCGTCTGATGCATTCAGGTTCTTCAACTGCCTGGGGAGTTTCAGGACCTGCTGTTTTACCTAATTCCACCGTGACATTTTAGCTAGAAAACAAACCTTCATTTGAAAAGTTCAGATCGTCTTCAAGCCCACGTAGCTCCTCCCGTTCTCTCACAAAGAAATCATTCAGAGCAGCCTCAGCTGACATTTGATACGCCACTATAACTCGCTGACCTTGAGGTCATTACACATTTAGCTTCGCAAAAGCAGCTAGAGGTGATAAGTTTTATAAATGCCCAGTACATTTGAAGACAGTTGAAAGTAGCTGACAAATGCATTACCTCTATCATCTTCGTTTGACAAAGTAAATGGAAGCATGTTGGTTTAGCTGGCAGATATTATGTACGCGTAAGATTATTGGAATAAGTACTTGGGAAACCTTTAGACAGCGCTAGAAGCCAGCAAAATAGGAGTTAGACTTCTGTACATTTATTAAACCTATTTTGGAGTAGCATATAAAATTGCCAAGGAACTGTTGTGAACGCTGTGCAACATTATGGAGCAAATCAAGATGACAGTAAGATGAATGTCTGTTTGCTATTCAAAATCTACAAAATTATGAGTGAACTAGTACTTGAACACAGTCTTTCTAATGTACTTAGATAACCTAGCAACATATTTTATACTGTCAGCCGGGAAATCTTTCTGTCCGCAGGCTGAAAATGACTGGGAAGGGAACCTATGCACACACCTTGGGCTAGAAGAACTGGTAAGAAAATGAATGACTTTCTGATTTCAGTAAGAAGGTGTTGTGGGAGAGGAAGATCAAGTAGAGGAGGACGAACAAGTACGGAGAATAAGAAACTAAGCAGAGGCTGAGTAAAAACTTCAGCCCACTGAAAAAAGGTGTGAAGTAGAGTGGTAGGGAGGATGTGTAACTCATTAATGACTCACTGGCCACCGAAGCAATATGGACTGCAGATAGGAGACCTGAGAACACTATATTAAATTGCGTGATCCCTATCTGGGAAAAGGTTATTGCAGATAAGGTCTCATTACCAAAAAGTGAGAGAAAGAAGGCACCGTGTTGATCACTTCACAGGACTATTGAATCCACTTCCCCCTATACTTCATCCCGAAATACGATCATCATACCCTGACCTATCAGTGAAGCCCCAGAAAATCAGAAGTGGGCTAAAAGGTAGTGAAAGCCGTGAAATATTCAGAACTAAATGGAAGCCTTCTAGATGACATCACAGCGAACACACATTTCAGTACTGTAGGTGTGTGCGTGAGGAAAGTCACTTGCAGATTTGAACAAAAGATAACTCTTCAAGCTACCAGAGAATGGCGACTTGGGCATATGTAGGGCTTATCATGGGATCATGCTCCCTCCCACCCCTGACAAATTATCAGACGGTATCATCCTGAAAGGTAAAACCAATGGATGAATTAGTCGGAATTGGCTTGGTTTAGGATGGAAAAGACATACTTGGACTAGATTGTGACATGTGGGAACATAACAGTTTACCACGGTTTACTAATTCTAAGCTTTAACTTTGTCCACTTTGTAAAGTGCATTGGAAGTGTAATTCTTCTACTGTAGTACGGAGTGATGGATCATATTCAGAATGCACAGTAGTTCACAACGAAAAGCTTTACAGAGTTTTTGAGGTGAAGAAAAGAGTAGTACAGTGCTCCCTACTAGTATCGATAATGTCCATGACTGTGTTGGACTTGGTTACGCTGTAAGTTGTGGGTAGTGAGAAGACATATACACGTTAGGTCTACAAAAGGACGGTTAAATATGTGAATTTTGTGGATGATTACTGTTTCATGTCGTGAAACACAAAGATAAACACACAACCAACAGGTTGGCAGAAATGTCAAAGAAGACATCACTAACAGCGCAAATAAGAAAAGATAAAGATACCGAACGAGTAACAGCGAACAGAAACTAACATAAGTGGAAGAAATCTAGGAGAAATCGACCTTCTCAAGTTCTTAGGCTGCATGTTTTCACTACAGGCAGCAGGAATGAGCAAGTCGTAGTGTATCTTGAATGTCCGAATTTGTGTTTAAACGCAATCATGCACTTTTGGCGCCATGCCATCTTGTGATTTCCGACGCAACTGTACACACGTGGTTCGCTCCCTTGTTGTGCTACCACTCAGCGCACTCTATGAGCTTACTACCCAGTTGAGGCACCGGATAAGTTGTACAACATTCTTATTTATTGAAATTGATATTCAATCTGTGTGAAAATACAACTCTCATCAGGACACACTACCCAGTCTCCAGCTTTTTTACTTTGCGTTTCTTAATCAGTACTTACACGCTAGGTGGAGTGCTGGTTAGGTTATTAAGAAGGGAAGTCTTTAGTAAGTGCGGTTTATTGTCGGTGAATACCGTGAATGGCCGACCTTCGACGAAGTGTCGAAAATGTTTGATAGCAGCATAAACGGCGAGTTCTGTGCCCAATGTGCTGTACCTTGCTTCGGATGCAGACAACTTCCGTGAGAAAAACGCGACTGGTATCCACTAGGTACGCAACTGTTGTTATAGTACAGCTCCAATGGCTGCTTTAGATGCGTCAACTAAGATACTGATCGGAAGTTGGACGTCTAGATGGATTGGAATGGTTGCATCTGCGATCGCCTTCCAAATGTTTTTGAACGCTTCTAGAGCCTTCGGTGTCATGATAAATGTCTTGCACTTAACTTTAAGTGAGTCTGTGAGTGCAGATAAGATATGCGTAAATTGGGGAACAAATCGACGGTAATAACTTGCCATACCTAGAAACGTGCGCAAAGATTTCAGGGACGTAGGCTCTGGGAAGTTTCGAGTGGCCTGTACCATTTCCTGTAAAAGAAGAATGCCATGTTCATTGATTGCACGTCACAGGAAAGTAAGCGAACGGACACCAATCTGGCATTTATCCATATTGAGTGTCAAAGGGCATCTTGTCGATCCCTCAAAACCGTCCGCAAATGAAAACGGTGAGTCGCCTTGTCTGGACTAGCCACGAGGATATCGTATGGATGGACATACGCGTAATCCACTTCACGCAAAACGTCTTGGGTGGAACGCTGGAACATCTTCGTGGTATTGTGGAGATCAAAAGGAATTCGAAAACGCCAAAAGTAGTGATCACTGCTGTTTTAGGGACATCCTCTTTGTGAACTGGAATTTGATGGTAGGCTCTCGTCAAGTCAAGTTTGCTGAACACTGTAGCACCTTTTGGAGAAGACGTCACACCGTGTATGTTTGGGACAGGATAACGATCTGGAACAGTCTGGGCGTTGAGCCTGCGGTAGTCACCATAGAGGTCTCCAGTCCATCCCGTTATTCTTGGGCATCACTTGTAGGGGTGAAGATCATGGACCGCTAGTTGGTCGGATTATCACCATCTCTAGCATATATTCAAACTCGGCCTTAACGGCTTGAAGTTTTCCTGGGGATACCTGCCATGGCTTTGCAAAAACAAATGGGCCGGTCGTCATAACGTGATGAGCGACATTGGTAGTCACGCATGGGAGTCCGGAAACCGGTTTGAAAAGATTGGCGAAAGACTGGATGACGTCAGAGTAGTGGCAGGTATTGAGTACTCTGGGTTCAGAGAGGATTTGTGCGTGACATTACCGCAGACTGATAGCTTTAAGGATGCATGGATCAAATTGCGTTTGCCAGCACCTACTAGTAGCTGATAGTGCTACAAAAAAGAGAATTATTATTATCATTATTGTAAGATCAATTCAATTCCCATCCTTGAATCAAGTCAACCTGTCCCGGATCAGCCTAGCATTGTTGCAACACAATTATCCATGCCTGACGTGTCTATCCCACCTTGTTTAATGAACTGTGTATGTGTGTTTTTACTTCGATCCGTTTAGTCAGACAGTTGAACTCATGACCCAGTCAGAGTATTTTTTTGAACTGTTATTTTGCTGATCCATGTCTTACTTTGTATTATTCTGTTCAGTTTATCTTATTTATTGATTATTTAAGTAGCCAATTAAATTCTTTCTTTATGCCTATGCTCTGTCTACCTCTTACTTGGGTTCATTCCTCTACTGACTGCTTACCTGAACGGTCGTGTCTGATACGGCTACTTCGTAATTTTGGCTTTAACGTTATTCCGCTCTGATAGCGGTTCCTTGCTTTCTGTTAAGCATTGTGTATTGTACTCTTGAAACCATTAAGGTTTGTTGTATATATATTTATTGATTTGTTAATTAATAGTACTGTAGAAACAGTGACCGGCTTCTTGTTTGTTCTGGACCGGGATAGCCTTTATCTACGCGTGACTTAATTTCAAGCGATATTGCGCTTACAATTATTATTAAAAGATCCACCCCAATGATACCGGTAATAAAATCTGCCACAATGAAAACCCAACGAAATGAGCGACGTAAGCCAATGTTGAGATCCAGGAACCTTCTACCATACACTGTGATAGGCGAACCATTTTCGGCGTTGAGCTGTGAGGATACTGGCCACAGGCACTCTTCGGTTGTGGGTGGAATCTCAGTGGTCTCCACCCCAGTGTCAACCAGGAAGCCTGTCCCAGTGTTACGGCCAGTAACATAGAAGAGGCGACATGGAAGTGCTTCGCCAGCTACGATAGTCACCATCATGTGCTGGCCCACTAGTTTTTTTCAACTTTTTGGCATCAAAGATCCAAGGTCGAGTGCACCTTCAGGCTTCTGCACCATAACGTCGATGATACCAGCATAATCCCTGCTTGGAATTTCGTGACTTCGAAGCCCACTGCCAGTACGAGAAGGGGATCTATAACAAGTTGGGTTTGTGTGACTACAGGACAGACTTCTGGCGTTCATCCCTTGCCTAAGACTACAAATCTCTTCGTAAAGCCTAGTGATATTTGGCATTGTGTCGGAACTCGGTGGCTCAACAGCGAGAGGATCCTTAAATTGGGAGGGACCGTCAGATACCGTCGCCGAAATGTTCACACTGGTTTGAGTGGCCTCCACAGTTCCGTCAGCCGCCTCTGCCAACTCCAGAGTTGTGAAACCGGGCCAAAATCCCCTGCAATGACTGAGGCAATAGTTGCAAGCAAACCTGCTTCAAGAAAGTGTCATCGATACTGAAATCAGCAACTAGCTGTTCCATTTGCCTTACCATTTGAGTGGGCTTACGGTCGCCAAGTTGGACATCGCGAAACAGTTCTCGCACTTTCTGTTGACCTATTAGTGCAACTTTGAGGCGATCATACAGTTTTGGAGATGGATCATCTAGAATATCAGAAACTTCCTACACGATGTTGTCGGGGAGGCTCACAGTAATCAGGTTGACCTTGATTTCTTGTGAGTGAATATGCTTAAGGGCAAGCTGAGCCTCAACATGACTGAACCATGCAGGAGGACAGTGTGTCTAGAAAGTCTGAAGTTGGAGGGTAATGGCCATCTGTGCAGTAGAGCCCTTTTCAGCCATCATTAAGATAAGGCAATATATGAACTTAGTGATAAAACATATATAAATACAAACCTGGTTAAAAATTATTTATCACCCTGCGTGCAAAAATAAACAAAATAGTCAATGTGAAAAGGGAGAAATATTGACACGTAAAGCTACAAATAAGGCAAACGGTTAAACTCGGGCTCACCAATTGTAAGTGTTGGCTATATTCACACTTACTAAAGACTTCCCTTCTTAATAACCTAACCAGCACTCCACCTAGCGTGTAAGTACTGATTAAGAAACGCAAAGTAAAAAAGCTGGAGACTGGGTAGTGTGTCCTGATGAGAGTTGTATTTTCACACAGATTGAATATCAATTTCAATAAATAAGAATGTTGTACAACTTATCCGGTGCCTCAACTGGGTAGTAAGCTCATAGAGTGCGCTGAGTGGTAGCACAACAAGGGAGCGAACCACGTGTGTACAGTTGCGTCGGAAATCACAAGATGGCATGGCGCCAAAAGTGCATGATTGCGTTTAAACACAAATTCAGACATTCAAGGTACTCCGCAAAGTCGTGCCACGACTGGATAGAAATGGCATTTAATTACGCCTTAATCAATGTGGAAATATACAGTACTGACCACATGTGGAGACATCCGAATGTCCATTATTATTGTTATGGCCATACTTCTGAATGCTTCGGTAACATAGCGCACTCTTCGGCATTTATAGCTGGTTGCTTCAGACTTTAATCAACATTTGCCTTCAACTCGATAATGAAGGTCCAATGGCCAAACGGAAAAGGTAAGCAATAGGACTTGGGTGAACATAGAGAAAAAAGAGGCGAGGAAGATTCCTAGTCAACAGCAACGGAAACAACAACAGACAACAATCAGCATAAGTGGGACATATCTGAATGGAGCAACCTCCTTTACATACCCACCTTGGCAGCATCGTTTCAACTACTGGTGGAGGGAACTGACGGGGATATCAAAGTGAGGATCGGGGGTAGACGTTAAATATCACGTTCTAGAACAGCTGCTAAAATTTCACTTGGAAATTTTTTTGTCAATAATTTTTAATAAAATTGTGTTATATTTTATCTGGATTGATGGGAATTCCCATTTTCTGGGCAGTTATTTTGGTGTCCGCGTCATGCAATTTGACTGCGACACCCCCTAGCATTGTAACGCAATAGAAACCAATATAATGCCACTAAACAAGTTTCTTTTTCTTCTTTTTCAGAAAGAAACGTCGACGTGGCATCACTAGAGCAAGAGGAAGATCGGTTCTCTAAGCTTGTTATAAATGACGGTAACTAACTGGTACCCCAGGCTATTCAAGTCTCGTTTGCAGAGCAGAGCTCGCAACACACCATGCTCAGATTCTACTCCCGTCGACAATTACCAGGGGAGAGTATCCTGGACAACCTCCAAGCCCTCCAGCTCCTTGAATGCCAGTCAAGGCCAGCTGCCAGGAGCTGGAGGGCATGGAGGTTGTCCAGGATACTCTCCCCTGGTAATTGTCGACGGGAGTAGAATCTGAGCATGGTGTGTTGCGAGCTCTGCTCTGCAAACGAGACTTGAATAGCCTGGGGTACCAGTTAGTTACCGTCATTTATAACAAGCTTAGAGAACCGATCTTCCTCTTGCTCTAGTGATGCCACGTCGACGTTTCTTTCTGAAAAAGAAGAAAAAGAAACTTGTTTAGTGGCATTATATTGGTTTCTATTGCGTTACAATGCTAGGGGGTGTCGCAGTCAAATTGCATGACGCGGACACCAAAATAACTGCCCAGAAAATGGGAATTCCCATCGCTATAATGAGAAAGATAGGGTAGTTTAAAGGTAATGTCATCTACACAAACAGTCTACTTTAGTTAGATGCTGCACCTTTCCGCATGGTATCATTCAATGGAGACTTCACGTCTCAGGATATTAATTCAGCCTGTTTCCGTGTGAAGAACAGTCCTTTTTGACAAAAGAATTCTATCAGTACTCGGGAATCACCTGTAAATGCTAACAGAACCTTCTGTGGGAATAGAAGTAATCATGTAGATGTGTCTCACCGTATGTGTGTTTGGACAGGAATTATTGTAAGTTGAGAGTTTATTTCTAAGTGTATTTCATGTATATTTGCACTGTTTGGTGTAGCATAATATCAGTTGTGTGGACTCAATGTATACAAAAATCTCATCTGTATTAATATTATGCCAATGTCTGCTTAGCTGACAAACACAGGTGGTTGTAATGATTATTGCAAGTACAGTGGAGAATGTAATCACTCGTTTAAATTTCCTTACTGTGTCACTTAGTGCATTAATTCAGTATATAGTATCACTATACACATGGATTGTGTCGATTATGAGAACTGAATCTGGTCAGCTCTATTACTATCAATCTACTGTCTGTTATGCCATTCTCACTGGCACTGTAAACTTGACGCTGCAATGTTTTTGATTACCGATAGTGGTGATGAATTTTTCTTGAATTTTCCATTAACATGAAGCAGTACAGATGCCGCATCACGACTGAAAATTTAAGTTGCATTATATGTCATTGTTATCCTCATCAACGCAACAGGTCTGCGTATCTTAAAATATTTCAAGTATTTCTCTATGCTGCTAACACTGTGCATAGCTGTTTAGAGTTGAACCATGTTCAGCTCATATTTGATGGCTACAGATTCCTTAATGTGAGAGTATAATTTCTGTAGGATTCATAAAACTATGCTCATTAGACATTACTGAGATTATGGATCAATTTCTAAGTTACACATTTGCAATACTTCATTTAATGTAAACGTATTTAGTGTGAAGTTGATCTGCAACTAAAGTTAATGAGAGTATGACGCATCAACAGTATGGATGCTTCAGATATTGTCTTGAAATTTGCGTATAATCCTCTAATACTGGAAAACATAATTGGTCTATTGGTGCATACGGTGTCAATGTAAAAACAAGCTATGGACTACAAATACATTTATTTGCATGAAGTATTACTTAGTATTAACAGAATCAGTGTATTCATAGTGTGTGCTAATATGTAGAATTATCTTTCATAAATTCATGTTGTGATAGTCCTTACATGTGCTTTATTTTTTCCAGGTATACGGAAGTTGTCGAATATGAAACCAGCGGAAATATCATTCGGTCAAACTAACGTTAATACTCTTCATCGGGATTTTCTTTTGTAAATTGATGAAATGTTTAATATACTCTTCAATTCTACTTCCTCTAGACTTTTTCAGTGCGTCGCTATACTATGTGCTTTTGTAATAAGTGAATTTGGATCAATGCATGTTAAGCTTAATAAGAGGGATGGAGATTTACTATAGTATTATGAGACTGTTACTTCAGCCCTTCGTAATATTTTGTGTCTGTTTCGATACAGTGGCACATTGTAAAAACTAAGTAGGATTTAGCAAGTTGAATAATAATTCTGTACTGTTCGATACGCTAAAATCGCCTTATCTAGCCAGCTGCAACTCTGTACACTGTTAAACGCCAAGTATGAAGTACAAGTAAATGTAATAACTTAGGCTTGATAGCTACTCCACTAATCTGTTAAAATGCAGTGAAATCATCAAATAGACTGTTCACTTGACAGTGAGCAAAGAAACAATTTTCGTCTATTTCTAATATGCCGCTGAATCATGTGATGTTATCTTATATCAATCATTTCTATGATCAACAACTGCGGTGTTTGGAAGGATATTAAAATTGTACCTATACCTAAGTCGTCTAATGAAACATGTTTTAAATTTAGACCTATTGCTATTACCTCCCCTTTTCTAAAATCTATGGAAAAGTTACTCTTACTTAATCTTCAACCTTCACTTAAAGCCTTTAACGATTCCAAATAATTCGCCTATAAACACAGTAGAAGTACTTTAGATGCAGCTGCAGTCTTGCATCACAACATTTTCTCCATTATAGTCGTCCACTACCAAATCCTTCGAAATGTCACTGTTAATTTCAGTTTCCGATGTAAGAGAAAGTCAGGCGAAGCTGTTAATTCCTATAGCCATTATGAAATTGATGACAGTGATATAGAAACCAAGTCTGACTTTAAGTATCTCGGACTAATTCATCAAACAGCGTATTAGCCCTTAATGTATACCACATGAAGGCATAATGTTTATGATCTAGGTATGCAACTCTAGGTGAGCGCTTGTACGGTACATTCATTATTAATAAAACTAACTCGTATGTAAGAACTACGATTTGACCAGTTATTCAAGGTTTAATATATTTAGACACATTAACGTACGCTGCTTACTTCTATGACGCAGTACGTAAACCTACCTTAATATAGTTTCCGCTGAAGGTAATCTCCTATAGCTACTGCCTTAGTGAGCAGATTAACCTTATCTTTGAATTGCAAAGTAAATGTGGAAATTCTGAGAACTTTCTTGGTAAAACATCGTCTCTTACTCGAATAAAGTAAATATACCCTAGTCTCCTCAAAAGCGTTTAGAGGTATTCATCCTATCGCCTCACTATGCGCTGTCACTTAAAAAGTAAAAATAAATTTGCCGAAGGCAGTGTGCTTATGGTTTCTAGATATCATAATGCACCATGAGGAAAAAGCTTTGTCCACAGGGTTATAGCAATTAGATGCGCGATATAAATCCGAAACACAACGACTACGATTCTCAATCACAGAACATTCTACTTTGCTACCTAATCGTCTCAATAGATGCTTCGCCAAGAAACAGAAGACAATTGGTTCAAGGAAAATTTATTTAAAGTCTTCTTAAAAATCATGGGCAACCGTGTTTATAGCCACGGAGAAATCACAAGCATCCAAAACATAGGAATTTCATTATTTGAACTGAAACAAGCAATTTGTAACCAGCCAATTTTTCCCCCCGAATAATCAGCTTCTCAGCTTGTTGTAACTTCGAAAAAACCACCGATTGTAGACCAAAATCCGAAACGTAATTCTTGCTAGTTAAATTCTTACCGAATACTCACCAGATCATCGTATGTTATCCGCTTTTCAAATCGTTTTGAAACAAATAAAATGGTTGTTAACACCGCGTTTACTACAGGCAGTCCCAGTTCGTGCGTTTGGATCTAGCACACTAGGCATTAACAATCATTTAGGGATTTCCTATTGCTTCCTAATTTTGCTTCCAAAAGTACATACAAACATCACACATTCATACTTCACAAGTGGCTCATCCTTGCTTGATTTTGATTCTCTCACAATATATCTGATTTTTTAGCTGACAAAAGACACCTTGTCGGAAAGCTTCAAAGCTTTTTAAACTTCAAACCGGGTTCTAAATTCTCTAGGTTTAATTAGTTCTCCGAAAACTTTGCTAATATCAACCCTGATCGTGCTCTCTTCACCAGACTCACTCGTAGATTGTTGCATGCTGTAAACATGAACGTGAAAGACATTTTTTTTCCAGATTCCTACATATTAAGTAACCAATTGAGCCAGCAACAATAACGGCAACCAAAAATGAACTGGAAACAATGGCTTCTGCCTTCCAAACATGTTCACGTGCATAATCTCCAGAATTTCTACACAGTACTAATTCATTAATAGCTGAAAAACAACTAAAACACTGAAACTATGCATGAATGCAACGTATGAAACAATAACAATAAAACGAATGCACTGACCTGGTGGTAAAAAGTTTCGAAACCAACGAAATAACTAATTTTAACAGAAACGGAAACAATAATGAAGTAAAACGCAACATTTGTGAACAATGTGCATGAAGATAAGTTGTGAATAACTGCTCGATAAACGGAAAAACCAATGTGTAAACGAACAGCTACGGAACTGCAATGCAACATGGTCGACTAACATGGATGGAAATGACCTTTGAGCGTCTCACTCCACCAATGACCTTGTACGTGACGTTTAATTTCTGCCGGATTGGGAAGGCAAGGCAAGCTTTCATTTCTCTCAAGTCTGTGTGGAGATCAACAGCACTACTCAGCATGAAAAACAAGATCCGGATTTTCAACTCCAACGTGAAGTCAGTGTTACTGTACGGATCAGTGACTTGGCCAGCACATCACGGAGGGCACTTCGAACAAACTACAGACCTTCATCAACAGCTGTCTTCGTTCAATACTTCGCTCAAGATCAGATGGCCGTTCAGAAAAGATGAGCAATAGTGAGGGATGTCTGGGATTGAATCAACCCACCAGGAACCGATTGTGCAAGAAATATGCAGGAATAAATGCGGATGGATTGGACACACTCTGAGAAGACCATCTACTGACATCACACGCCAGGCCATTGGTTGAGTGGAACCCGAGTGGGAGGGGGCGAGTTGGTCGCCAGTGCGAGGGTGATATGGAGGAGAAGGAGGAGGTCATGTGAAGAGGAGATGAGAGCATGTGGGCAGACGTGTAGTCAGTTGAAGACGTGGGCGGAGAGCCGAAAGCAGTGGAGACGTGTGACTGCAGCCCTATGTTCCTCTGGGAACTAAAGGGAATAATAATAGCTCCAGGTATCCCAAGACGCTGAAGGATTGGTCCATCCTAAAAGCCGAGTAATAATAATAAGAGGTTTTCTTTTTTCCAGAACAGTACTTATGATGCAGCGTGGACTTTTCATCATTTGGTACAATACTGCATCTAATTTACTTAAAAACAGTACATGGTATAGGTAAACAAAATTGATGACAGCAGCTTTTTGACGTGTACAGTAACAACAAATTTACAAAGGTATGAAAAGTATAGAATAATAATCTATAAAATTATAAAATAATACAAATAGTGTTATCATAAACCATAGATGGAAGATCAAAGAGCTATTTATTTTGCTAATTAAATAGTAAGTTATAGGTCTTACGTTTAACAGTTTCTCCATCTCATAGAATGCGAATGAAATAGAGCATCGTTGAGATTTTGTACTTAGTTGTACGAGCATATTCCTCTTTATGGTGACCTCTAGTCATGTCTGACGAGATGGAAGGGGAGAGTTGTGAAATAAGAAGGTGCAAAGAGTGACACAATATGGATTTAGCCCATTTTTCTCATGATTTCAGATGTCTGTAGACCACAACGAGATGACTTAATGCCACACAAGTTGCCCTACTGACAGCCTTTGATGCCCTTCGCAATACATTCGGATAACACTAAGGGGGGGGGATAAAGAAAAATAGGTAAGATGCTAGAGTTAACGAATCGTAAAAATGGAGGTTGATTGATACCTGGTTGTTTTAACTTCTTAATGCAGACGATTAGACTAAGCATTTTCTTGGAAATCAACAGGATATGGGACGATTACAAAAGGTCAGAGGTAAGAACTGTTCCAAGATATTTACTGTTTCACTCAGGTTTTTCCCAGTGCCATCTGTGTTACAAGCATCATGTAAACGAGCAAGTCCACGTAGATCACGTTTGTTCTTGAAGGTAAATTGAACTGATTGACATCTGAAAGGATTTAATGTAAGACCACTTAACTTGAACCTCTGGCTGGTGTTTGAAAAAAAAGCTATCCAGTTTGGAACGGTCAGATCATCAGCATATTTAGCAAAACTAGTTGTGTTCGAAAGATGCAAGTCATGCAGGAAGAAAGAAGAAAAAAGAGAGAACAGCACCCTGAGGGACACCGGCTTCAGTAAGTAAGGCAGAGGAAGATTTGCCTTTATATAGGGTATACTGCATTCTGTCAGAAAAATAAGAATGCAACCAGTCATCGGCTCAGGAGTCAGTTTGTATCAAAGAAAGTCACTTTAACAAAAGACATCGGGGTACAGAGCCAAAAGCAGATGTGTAATCCATGAAGACAGAGTGAACACATTCGACTTTTTTATCCAAAAAGAAAGAATAATGTGATGTAATAGAGCAGCAGCATCTAAAGCACATCTACCCTATTAATATGCAAATAATTTAGGTCCATTAAAATTTTTCAAAGAAAGTTCAGGGTTAAGTAAAAGTAATTTTTCCATTGATCCCAAAAAAGGAGAAGTAGTTGCAATGGGTCTAAATTTAGCATTCTAACCAGCAGATGATTCAGGTATCGGGATAATTTTAATGCCTTTCCATACGACGGGTACAACATTTTTGTAAAATAAAGCATTCAAAATGTTCACAATATGATAACATAAAAAACAGTATTAAAATACAAGATAAGGATGATATTTATATAACAAAGTTCATTTAATTGGTTGTTAGAGATCATTTTGTTGGTCGTTCGCTTGGATTGCTCCACTTTAGTTCAGCCACATTATAATTTCAGAAACCTGAATATAAATGTTTCCACAAACCTGTCAGATATTTGTCTGTTGATGCACTCGCTTAAAGTTCTAACGACTCGTTTGTGGTTAGTAGAGTTTTGCACACTACTGTTGCCTCCAAAGAAGGAGAGATATCAATATTTGCATAAGGAAATACCATGTTGACTATGTGTAACGCAAACGCATCTTGTATGGGCTGTATCTAAACCGTAAACACCAGGATACTCAAGAATGTGTAACATGTGTAGACTGATTAAACTGAAGGGATACAATGAAGCAGCCTCATCGATTGGCTTGCTTTAGTGTTACATCCAGTTGTGTGATCACGGTAACCAGTTATTTAAGCACATATCTCTGTTCGGCATCATCGATATCGAAATACACTCAGTGTTTTGGGCAGTCAATTTATTGTTCTTGCTTGTCTTGTAAACTGTTTTTGTTCTATGCCACAAAATTAACAACTAGGCTGGAAGATAGCATACGTGTGCCACTGTCATTACCATTGTTACCCCTGTGTCCAAATTACCACGATCCACACGATTTACTGAGTTCTTCTTTATAACTTACCAAAATTTTCGTGAGTCATACGCAGTCAAGGAAAATATTTTGATGATATAAAGACACGATTTGATCAGATAAAATCCATTGTACTACTAAGCAACAATAAGTTGCATCAAAAATATCTCAACATGGCCATCACGCAACTATACAGTCCAAAGTTTTCTCTGAGACAAGATATGGTGTTTACGGTGAAAATATGTATTCAAACGCAACAGTTAAATAGGTGAAAATTAACAACAAAATAAGATCAAAACACTGCCTACAGTAATCAAACAGAACAGAAAATGTTTCTCTCAGACAGTCCAAGAGCAAGCAAGCGCTTCACAGTGCAACCTTGAGTTTGCTTAAGAAATATCAACAATAGCAAAACAACACATTAAATGTCAACAATCCAGCATCACACAATCAAAAACTGAAGCGTTAAGAATAGAAATCAACCAATAACAAAGATAAATTATAATGACCAAGACGGGAGAAGACGTGCTAGTCTTGGAATGATGATAAACAAATCAGGGGGAAATGAAGATCACGACGAAATTAGAAGAATTACACAAATGAAAATCAACATTGTGAATAGACTCTTCAGCAGAGATTTTCGGGTCACTTATATACATACATATATACTGATGAGACATTAACCCATGATTTCAGTTTACTTCATGTAGTTATTATCTAAACTAGATAAGAAGTTTGTGTTTTCCTCTCATTTTTCTCACATACATTAGTTATCATCACATGTAGGCTAACTTTTTAAGGCACGAATCGTAGTTTGAATAATCATTTAAAAATGTAAACCTCTCAGATTTTGTTCTGTTCTAGTTTACGCAACCGAACAATTAATGATTTTCGAGCAAATGACTACAGATGGGTTGTTATTTACATTTGTAAAGCTCCTTTTATGATGAAAACGTTTAAAAAACCATTCTGTTTTTAAAAGTGACGCAAATATATATATATATATAATGTTTGAATTCATGAAGAAAATGACTTTGGAGGTAGCTTTTCTTGTTGGCTTGAAAGTACAGTTGTAAATAATGGCATTGTCTGAGAATGTGGCACCTATACAAGACATCACAAATCAAACTAATAATAATTAATGATAATCACTGAACGAGCAGTTCTGACCAAATTGCTACTCTACGCATCATCATCTAACAAAGCATGGGATGGCAATCAAACCTCTACATCAACTTTATAGACTTTGAGAAGGCCTTTGGCAGACAGCGTTGACCGCGAAGTAATTTGGAAACTACTCGAGTACTACGACGTACCCCAAATATTCATCAACCTTATTCAACAGCTGTACGACAACGGCACATGTCAAGTGATCCACAACGGGAAACTCACTCAGCGAAGCGTTTGGAGTAAACACAGGAGTCAGACAAGGGTGCTTATTATCACCAATGATATTCCTATTTGTGGTGGACTGGATTATGCTTCAGACAGTGGGAAACGAGAAGACAGGGATATCCTGAACCGACGTGAAGAACCTAGAAGACTTGGATTTCGCGCGGGGATGATTTATGTTTGATGTCACACAAAATCGAAGACTTACAAGCGAAAACCGACAAACTGGTCGAAGAAGCAGCAAAGACAGGACTCCAGGTGAACATAGACAAGACGGAGGTTATGAAAATAACCAACCAACAACAACAGCAACATCCAGCGCCAATCACCATCAACCGGAGGGATTTGAAAGAGGTTACTTCATTCACTTACCTAGGGAGCATTGTCTCAACCACAGGAGGAACGGACGACAATGTCGAATCGAGAATCGGGAAGGCGAGAAACACATTCATCAACCTGAAACCAATCTGGGAATCTTCGTCACTCAGCATCAACAACAAATTCGGATTTTCAATACAAACGTTAGTCAAGTCAGTTCTTCTATACGGATCAGAAACTTGGCGGGTCACAAAGACTATTTCCAACAGCCTGTTGCAGACCTTTATCAACAACTGTCTTCGTTCTATACTGAAGATCAGATGGCCGGAAAGAATCACCAACAAGAAACTATGGGAACAAACAAAACAGGAACCAATCACCCAACAAATATGCAGGAGAGAGTGGAGATGGATTGGACATTCGCTGAGGAGGCCACTGGGTGACATCGCGCGTCAGGCCAACACTCGAATGGAACCTGAAAGGGAAGTGGTGAGTGGGACGTCGAAAGGTGACATGGAGGAGATCGTGTGAAGAGGAGTTGAGACAGTATGGACTAACATGGATGCAGGTGATTAGTACAGAAGAAGAGAGAAGCAAGTGGAGACGTGTAGTTGAAGCCCTATGTTCCACTAGAAACCTAAGGGAACAATAAATAATAATAAATACTGAACGAGCAACAAAAAATTCACTGACATTTATATAAGTGAAGAACAAGGAACAATCAAAACTACGTAGGTCTAGTAAAATTACAGACTGGTCAAGTACACACATAATAAAGTGAGAATAAAATAAATAATAGGATTATTATTAACAATCTAGTGTTCCGTTTGAAATTTTGTTTGCGAATTGACATGAGTTAGCGAATTACAGAAAATAAAGCAGCATTGGATAGCTGTTTTATCCTAGTTTTGAACTTGTTTTGCAGGCATACACTCAAGGTTCCACCAGAAACCTATCTCGCAGCTTGTGCCTTAACATTCATGAATTCTATCTACTGTCGTTTTGCAGTCAGGCAAATTGGAGTTCATTATCGGTGTTGAGTATATGTCACCAGATAAGTGATAATATGACTGAAAAAAAACTTAAATGATAATATTTAGTAAATTGAAACCAATCGTAAAATAAAACATTAAATAGTTTTTCAGATACTATTTCATAAACTCGTTTATTACACTTCTTGCATTGTCAAAAAAATATCTGCCTCTGTTAGTATTTCCAGTCTTTTTTTAAACCTCACGTATGTAAGAAAGTTAATAGTGATTATATGGGAAGAATTACCCAAATTTATTCCGGCACATTTTGTCTAATTTTTGTCATGATTATTTTGTCTCGTATTATTGTTATTGTTTCCTATAGTTCCTAGAGGAACATAGGGCTTCATCCTCACGTCTCCATTGCGTTCGGTTCTCTGCTAGAGTCTTCACCTGGCTCCAAGTCTGCCCACATGCTTTCATCTCCCCTTCGCATGACCTCCTCCTTCTCCTCCGTGTCACGCTCGCACTGACGACCAACTTGCCGCTTCACGTTTGGGTTCCACTCGACAGCCTTTCGTGTGATGTCACATATTCCCACTACTTGAATATCATATCTCTTCATCTCGTTTGCAATCTGAGCAGCTTTGCCAGTCTCATACATGGTGCGGAAGTCCCATGTCCGCAAGGAGACTCATCGTACTGAAGTTTCTGTAGCAGCTCTGTTTAATTTTGTCTCGTAGTAAATGTGTATTCACCCTAATGAAGTTGTGTGAAAATGTTAATTATAAACTTCAAAACTCTGATTACTCAACGAAGCATATTCTCTACTATACCTTCTTCAGGTTCTACAATTATATGTGTGTATCAGTTAGGGAAGAATTATTATTGGCAACTTTAATGCATTTTAATGACATAGAATCGAAAATCCAAGTGGTATTCGCATGTGATTTGTCACTAGATCACAATTCATAATATATGCGTGTAATAATTAGCACAAATTTAGCACCAAATCAAAGGACATATAAATGAAGGAATTGGAGAAGTTATCAAGAAGAGTAATAAGACTTGAAACCAAATGCATTTTTTAAATAAAATTCAACTAGAACTTTCAGCTGCTGAATTTGTGGGGAATTGATTGCTTTCAAGATAGAATTACTCCCGTATGTATTACTGATATAATTATAAAACTGTGGTAGAGTATAACTCCATTATGGATAGGATTTTATTTTGATAAATCACATAATGTTGTACGGTAATATTAACTGATGACATTTCGAGCACAAGTTACTGCTCATAATCACATCAAGAATTAGTACCACACTGGCATCATTTAAAGAACCTCTGAGAATCAGTGGGCCTGAGGTAGCTGTTTTGTCCTGGTTTGAGACTCTTCAACAGTAGGCAGCATGATTGCACCAAACGTCACACTCACTATCTTCTAGTTACTAATCAGTACGTCACAATCCAGTCACTAGGCTAGAACTGAACAAACTATGAGTTACAATTTTGGGTTAGCTGTCTAATAATGTCATGTATGCGTATCGCTGAAGATTCCAATGCTAGAATACAACAGAGGTCTAGTGTTCCCCAGTTTTCAATGGTCCTTTGACTCATCCGCGATTGTTAGATATTTCATTTTGTTGTTTTTTGTTTTCAACTGCAAAATTCACCTCACTAATAAGTTAATGCATATAAAAAGGGTTTACGTACTAGTGCCCCATAATATAAAATTCATACAGTACAGTTTATTCCTTAATTCGTTTTCAGTAGTTGTGTATTCATATTTACGCTCCTAATAAATAAATAAATAATATCAACATAAACTTAACACATAACTGAGAGGTATTTTATTGCAGTAGACAACTACATATTTTTTTTGGATTTACAGCTTGATTTCCACACCGTATTTTCAATACAAGTGTGGAACTTTCAGCATGGATATCGGTTGCCCAAATTCAGGCATACCATAGATATCGGGTGTGCGCCGGCAGGGGTTCGAACCCCGGACCATGTGCATGGTCGGCGAGAGTTCTAACCACTGTGCCACCGACGCACTAAGGAAAGAACAGATACTGATATTTAATGCTTAGAACCTTTACATATAGTAATTTCATTACATGCACTCGACAGCAAGACGTATCTGAAATCTCAGAGGTGAAGTTCACTGAGATGTAAATCCAACACTTATAGTGCTGCAGTCAGTGATGTTACCAGCAGAGCTAGTTCCGGTCGAAAACTGTACAGTTTTCACACAGTGAAGCCCAATTTGTGTGCTGTTTCATGATAAATTTTGGAGAGATAAGGATTAGACTTACAAAACTATAGAAATTTACAACCTGAAGAACTATTTAAACATGCCTTTAATTTATCATGATGAAAGTGATATAAAAACGTTTAGCTGATTGGTATAACTTTTGTAGCCTCTTTTTTAAAAAAAAACGGGATTAGGAGAATATAAAATTTATTAACTTCATTACATACATAAACAAAAATAACACACTGTTGATAAATAGGTTATCCGAAAAAGAAATGTTATTTAATATGACAATCTCTGAAGAGAATAAATTGAATCGGAATGTTATGATTTAAAAGGTAATAATGAAAATCACGTTTTTAAAGAAAATTACTGTTTACCAACACTCGATCATATCACTTCACGATAATTAATCTCTTTCTCTCTCTCAAATGGTTGTCTAAAGAAATCCACTCGTGTATTCTGAACTTGTTTTCAGTGTGACTGTCAGATGTAACCTCATAAATGTGAGACCATTTGTTTAGAATAATAAACTTATCTTGGTGCTTAGAAGGGAATAATGAGTTATTTTATTTGAATTTGAACGGATAAATGTGGTTCCATTTGTCAGTACTTTCTTCTAATTGTAACAGCAGAAAGCAAGACATGGTAGCCAAGGTATATTTTTCACTGATCAGACTGCTGTTTATATATCTATACAGTTTATATGCTTTAACCAATCATTGAGCCTGTGATTTCCATTTACACTAAACGAGATGAAATAGAATGTTCAAATATACATAGTATTCTGTTGCTAATGCAGTATTGAACTGTGGGAATATTTAAGAATAATATTCCGTTGGCACACATTGTATGTATTACACCACCACATAATTTGCTCTGAATTCCAAAATTTGTAGTGTTGTTCCATTTCATAACTTATGAGGTTTTCATCCAGTTTTCTGAACACATTCTGAAACTTCTCTGTTCGAAGGAAAGCAGTTATTTCGCCAGTGCACTTTCAAGATGCCTAGTGGGTAATGAAAATTATGCAGATGTTCCTAACTTCGCAAAAATATAATATGATCAGAACTCATCAAGTTAGTATCAATCTTACAAACTCTATTTTCTTTGTAAGTTGTGTGTTCTTTCCACCTGTCACTAATTACTGTTTTCCTGTACTATTTCGAACTCGTTACAAATCTTAAACATTTCATTTTGCATTATAATATAATCTAAAAATAATGTGAATTGGGAGTTTCTATGCTACATTATAGATTTAGCAGTTTCTAATTTAAAAGACTATGTGTTGTCATTTTAACTTTCAGAGGACGTCGTAGTTTTAATATTTCGTAAGAAATGTAAATCAAGATCGTTTGTAATCCAGAAAGAATTTGTAAAGCCGACGGAGGCAATCTTCTAGTGCCAGTGTTGTCTGTCTGATTTTGTAGAAGCATGTTTTACAGGAGTTTGCTTGTAGGGATTTGAATTGTTTCAGCTTTGATCACGGATTGATATCAGTTAGAGAACCACTGAAAATCAGGGGGAAGTGGATGGCTGTTTAGTCCTACTGTGGGACTCATATACAATAAGAACCTACCACCGACTTTCAAATCCAGGACCATCCGGTTACAAGGCAAGCTCGTAGACCGTTCAAACAATGGAACCCAACCCGACGGCCAGTTCATCAATTAGTGATTTTAGCGCAACCACCAGCCAGTGCCATTGACTGGCTGAGTGGACTACACTGGTTATGACTGTTCACCAGGACTGCAGGAAACTTTGTCCTGTAGCCAGTCACTAGTGAGTATCAGAGAGTGGGCTGTCCTTTGAATCGGGTCCCAGTGACTGAATGGTCTACGAGTTTGCTTTGTGACCAGAAGGTCCTGAAATTGAAACCCAGAGGGTGCGTACTGTCGATGAGTCTGAGACTAGGACGAGACGGCTGGCCAGTACTCCCAGGATTTTCAATGGTTCTCTAACTGATATCAGTCTGTGATCAAACTTTACAAAATATTTCACTCTAAATTATAAAGTTTTAATTATACATCATGCTGTCATAACCAATTTTCTTGAAGTAATATTTTGAACGATCTAGTGATCCGGATTTCTGAAAATTTTCCAAAAAACGTACCTTCAAAGGAAAGCAGATATTCAGAAAGTGCAATTACCGGACACCTCATTTCGTCAAGATGTTCACACCATTCAATGCATTAAATGCAGAGGAGATACCAAATTTACTTTGATTTCTCGAAGCGATTACAATCAAACTTATGCATGCAGGAACAAAGTGTGATGGTTCTCTCACTACCATGGCAACTGCATTTGATTTTGACGACATCGATTGAGTTATCATTCATATTATTGATTTCACTTCACTGAGCTAACTTTAATCTTATAAACTATAATATTCTCGAGTTGTTGTGTAGTCTTATATGCTAATACTTTATTATTTTTCTGTTTTCTATATTCTTTCGTACTCGTTTCTACTTGGAAATGCATATAACTTGATGATTACTTGATTTAAAAATTATGAATGCGTTAATTTTAAACATCTTCTCTGGTGTCTTTAATAGTTTGAAGTATGTTATTTGCATTCTTTTATAACCATTATAATTTCAGGCAGTCAACAGCTGATGAAAACCTGTGGCATGTTATGATGTAATGTTATGCTGCAAATTTAATCTTTCTTGCTTTATGTAAATTTACCAAAGGAACTATATGTATAAAATGTTTTGCTTCATGTGTATTGTTGTTATTTATCGTATATTCATCTATAAACACAGTGTTAATCACAGTAATCTGTTAATAGTTCTATCAAGTTTGAAGGAAATATTTTAAGAAGGTATATAAGTTGATTGATTATTCTACATATCCTTAGTAAGACTATCTGCGCACCGCTGAAGGCATTTATTATTTATAGCGTTTGAACTTGAAATAATCCATCAAAAAGTATCAAAATTCTATTTTCTCAAGATATCATTTCAAGTGGATTTCATATTCACCAACAATAACTGTACTATGAAAAAATTTAACTAACATTTATGAGTAGAAATTATATCTACTGGAATTCAGACATAATTAAACGTCTATCATGTAAAATTTCTAGTCTGGTAAATGATATCTCATTTTATTTTTAGAAGAAAATGTCCCATTATCGCTGATATAATAATAATAATAATCAGGTTATACTGGAAAATTTGTCGTAAATAGACTGTATTTTATTCGACATGCATGTGATGAGATGTTTGCTAAAAGCATGTTTCTTTCCTAAGTACAAGTAGCCTAAGTAAGTTTACATTCCTGTTTAAAAAAAAAACGCGAAATTTATATCTATGCAGAAATTGATAGTACAGATAATTATAGTATTGATACTGATGACAAAATGATTGACTGAAAGCGTAAAAATGATAACTGAATTGTATTACTGATAGAATTATAAATTTGACAAGGAAAGAATGAGGTATAGGAGGAGAGGGAGGAGGGGGGAAAAATTATTGTTTGTTTATACTGATAAGGGATTGAGTCTACTCTGATCTTATCGCATTCAGAAGTTTTGAAAACAAAAAGAATCTCACCAAATTTGACTGACAGACAACTATGGAAGATACACACTCTGTTATTGCAGGTAAATGTGAATGTGAAACGAATGAGAGTAAATAAGTGAAAGCTTCTTTCATTTGATATTTTCATGTATTAAGATTTAATCATTACGTGTTATCACAAACTTGTTCTTTTATAGTAGAAAAAACACAAAACAAGAAAACAGAAACTTTATCACGTTTTCCATCTTTAGATATAACTTTGGTGCCATTGGAAAAGGCATTCAAGTATAATTTCTTTTAAATCCAAAAACACTATATTAACAAAGTCTTTACAAATGTATAAGTTAGTTCAGTTAACTATGAGAGTATTTATTTTGAGTACTCTGCATTTATCAAAATCCATTTCATTAAAAAAGAGTCCTCCAGGTTTTATTCCTGTGAATACTGAGATATAAATTACATGGTGGACATTTTCACCATAATTCATTATTCGATACCAGTATATTAAAATAAGTTGATTTTCACATATCTCTAGGGTTACATGACTGATGATGGTTAGTCCTGGGATGAAGAGTATTCGTTTCATCCTTTTTGGGATCTGTCAGCTGGATGTATCCGCACTTCTAGTATGTGGTCGGTTTTATACTGAAGCGCAAATCCAGCACTTATCATTTCAAACACTAAAGCGTTAAATACTAGACCAGGAAAGCTTTCTTTTGGGAAATTTAAAAATAGTTTCAAAAATCAGCATCTGATACCTACTGACAAGGAGGTCGGTGTCATGGCCTACCGGATGAAACTTTGGTGTTTGAAACAATGCGTGATGGGTCAAAGTCTTAGTGGAAACACCGCCTCACACTTAGAATGAAGGTATATCCTGGTAATGAAACTCACATAGGATGCAATACACGTCCTGAATTCCACTGCTAGCCTCCGTCTTCTAACTGACATCATTTCAAACTTAAGACAGTGATGAAGCATTCTGTTCTGGGAGTTGATATATCAAAAGAAACTGAGCATTTCTATCGAATAAAATCAACCAACGGGAAATGGTTGAACATTTTGAAGTTAAATTTAAACTTCCACATAAATTTATTTCTATTCATAGGTTTTTCGAAAAAAAATATGGTGGATAGTAATGAGATGAATGAATTTATCTAATGAATCGCCTGAGAAATCTATTCATATAATACATATATATATATACATAGTGAACTGTAAACACGTAACATTATAATAAGTCTGAATAAATCTCCTGTTTCTTAATGTCTTAAGCTGTTGAAACCTTGGCCAACGAATTATTCTCAACAAAAACTAAGGGTTTCAAAGACAGGGGCATAAAAACCTAAGTATGTCCCTACTTTTTAAATACTGTTCTCAGCTTTCAATGTCTTGAGATTATGGGGAAATTAAATTATGAAACACTGAACATTCTTGATGGTAGGTTATTTAGCTAGAAGTTTCTGCAGGATTTTCTCTCTTCTGAAATTGAACAGAGTTTCAGCTTAGTGTTGGAGCGCTTTCTAAAGTGGATTATGTAAGTCTTAGCTTCAGAGGATATTTAAACACATGACTAACGTACTGCTAGAAATACCAAAGGTTAAACATTGTTGCTAAAGGCTGACAAACTTTGATGAAACAGCACTCTACTAATCCTTGGTTTACAATGCTTTTCTAGTTGACGTTGATTCACAACATGGTCCACACCAAAATTCATCAAAGTCTTTAAGAGTTACACCAGTGCCAGGCATTCACGGTTACAGGTCTACTATGAAGCAGTCGTGATGAATAAGTGATATTCGAGATACCAGGACAGGAGACTTTCTCAGCTATATCGTTTATTTAGATATGTTTATTTATAAATTCACATTTAGGAAAACTAATTTCAATGAATAAAGAAAATTATTCAAATAGTTGAATACGTGTCAGACATCTTTGGATTTCCAGAATCGACTATGATAATATCATACGGAATAATATCTTGCCAAAAATGTCTTCTATCATCACACAATACTTTAACACTGTAACACAGAGAAGCAAGTTGCTTCCTTGTATTTCCTTCAGTTTCTATATTAATGTTGTCGAATTCCTAGTATTACTAATCAAACTATACAGCTAATTCATTTTATAATGAAATGCAATTGGCAATATAAAAGTAAGGTGGATTTAAATTCGCAAATAATGAAATAACACGAATCTGCTAATAATTTATATGTGACTGTAAAACAAGTATTACGAAAATAAACACTCGCTAAGCAGAAAAAAAAGCAAAAAACGAAAACAGATTTATGCTTTAGGAGGAAAATGCAGAGAAGCGAAAATGAGACAATAAATTTAAGCTGGTTTGGGGGAGGGAGGGGGACGAATAATGCAACACTCTGACTTAATTGATTTATGGTATCGGAAGTAAGCGCTGTTGAGGTGTATACAATACTTATTTTTTTAGAAATTTATTTTGTCCCATTGTGGGTCACGCTGACAATCAAAAGCTTTTGGGATTTGTCTTTTGCGAACTAAGTAGGAAAATGCCTAATATGAAAGGTTTCCTTCCTTAATACAATTCATTCCCTTGAAAAATTTGAATAACACAACAGAAACGACTTTTGCAGGAAAAGATGAATTCATTTTGTTCCATTGGATTTTCATCAGCTGTATATAACCTGAATAATAAACTATATGAGCAAAGGATGTGAAATGATTTAAACATAGTTTGACCGAACAGCCAGTTTATTTTATGAGAGTAGAGTGAAGACGAGGCACAAAATAGACATTATATATTATACGCGGAAGAATTTTTCTGGAAGTTCAGGATAATTCATACATAAGTAGAGGCAGCTGCATAGTTACGTGCAGTGTCATTCAGCCGAAATGAAGGAGGTCAAGCAGAAAAAAATATTAAGAGAATTAGTAAAGAAACAAATGAATGTAGTTCTCCAGTTAAGTCATAAAAATGTAACGGAATTTGGATAAGTTGAGGTGATAATAGTAATAAGTTAGTAACAGTTTCTTTTTGTACACATAATTCGGGTTTCACTCTTTGAGTGGTCATAAGCCTAGCCGTTCGAAGTAGTCATGGTGTGCTATGTCTGTTCACCACTTTAAAAGATTGTACTATGTTGGTTTGGTATCTTACGTCAGCAAGGTGCCGAGCTATGGAGCTTTCAAATGATGCTGAGTCTCTAAGACGTAGATTCTTGGGTATTTGTTCAACAAACCTTGTAGAAAACCATCTCTCCATTCTTCTTACATACTTACCAAAGTATGTACCTGTGAACTCATAAACTCAGTTACAGTTGACGAGACCTGGAAAATAATATGGTCTGGACTATGCAATCGAACAGGTTGTTTTATATAAGAAAGTTTTATTTGGTATTGTGAGCTGCGTGTGTTTCATTAAAACAGTTACGGTGATGTATATATGTATTATATTAAATAAAACGTTTTTAGATTTTGAAGTTCACTGAACTACAACCACCACGAGTAGGTTGTTTATCAAATAATCACAAGAATTATTTTCTTTATCAACAGTTTTCAACATCTTTGTTTTACTCATGCTGCGCTCAGGAACTAATCATCATCTGACCTTTAGGATAAGTTATCTTTCAAAAGAATAGTTACTGAACAAAGAATATTCTTTTCGATAACTTCATCACCAGGTTCTACAGTTATATATACATAATAGTGAATGAATTAGTGTTCTTAACAACATTGATGTTTGTAAAAATTATATTTGTAAAATCTCAGAGAAATTGAAATGATTAATTCCAACGTTTAGTTCAGCAATCTGGTCCGAACTTCTTCAGGGAAATAAATCAAAATTAACATAACAGAGGTTTATAAATAAAAGGAACATCTCTTGTTTTTAAAAACTTTGTCCAATCAAGAGATGTTTCTTTCAAATATAAACCTCTGTTATGTTAATTTCGATTAATTTCCCTGAAGAAATTCGGACCAGATTGCCGAACTAAGCGTTGGAATTAATCATTTCAATTTCTCTGAGATTTTACAAATATAATTTTTCAAATGTCTACTTCTCACTCGGCACCCAATTATTTTGGAACTATTCGGTCGAATCTTGATCACAGTTCATACGAACATTGATGTTGCTTAAATAACATCGAATCAATAATAATATCAATGGATTACAGTTCGATAGCATCAACAATAACAATACACTCTGAATACCGGGAAAATTAACAAAAATAATACAAAGTCCTGAATGTATAGTCTACACTGAAGGCTGACTGAGGGCAGTAGTAGTGGTTGCACTTGTTTCTTCTACACTAGGAGCACCGTTTGTTTAAGTCATCATTAACAGCTGTTTTCAGCCGTATCATTCTATGAATATGCTATTTACATGTATTCTATTGAAGATTTACCATCAGTTACCTTTTAGAATACATTACACGCGTTCACTATAATCATAGTTCAGTTTAATAATTCTTGAATCGGTTATATTTATTTGTAGGATTTTCACATTATGGGTAGAAAATGTACAGGAGGGGATAAAATGACGAAAAGAATTAGAGGAAATATTGCATTCACAGTGCGAAACAACGTTTAAGAAAATTTTATCATCCCATTTATATAAGTGCATTTCATGCTAGATACTAAATTCCTGTTTCCTAAATCAAACGGAGATTTCATTGAATTCCAAAGTATTTGTCTCATAATCTGAAGATATAAGTATGAATCCATGGTGGAATCGTGAGTAGGCACTGGCTGCAAGCCCTAAACTAGGGCGAAACAGCTAAGCGATTTCGGTTTGTGACGAGATCTACACGAAAATTAAAACAAAACTTGTTTGAAGACTTATTTACTAATACTGGAAAATATATTTTAGTATCTACCAATTTGACTACTTCTATGGAGCCAGTTACATAGGCCGTACAATTAGGCGTGCTTATCGTAAGATTTCCGAACATCATCCTGCGTGGTTAAGTAAAGGACAAACAAAATCCATTCATAGAGCTAATCGATCTCATCTTGTGGATACAGAACACAAGACTGATGTTAACGAGGCTTTTAAAGTCATCTAACGCATACCAACTAATCTTAACTTTACATTAAGAGTTCATCTGCTACATATTGCTGAGGCTGTCGGGATCGGCAGTGAGAAACCTAACTTATGTATCCAAAAGAAGCTGGTTCAGACTCTGTCCCTACCTTGGCCATCTAGGTTTGAATGATCCTCGATTTTTTGTGGAATTTCCTTCATTTTAGTTGATATTCTATTTTCTATTACATCTTTATGCTAACTATAATTTGTGCATCTTTAGTGAACCGTAATTCAACTGATCTTACTTGACAAATCGATGGTGTTTAAAAACACCGATATTGTTAATGATGACCATTCTGGAATATTATATGTATATAAAGGTATATATACATATAATTGTAGAGCCAGGAGGGGAAATTATGGAAAAGGATATTCTTTACTCAAATTTCTTGTTTTTTCTAAATGTCTGAATGCCTAAATACTTTTACTATCTAGAGTAATAGTTTTTTTTAAAGACACACTTTTGTGGTTTGAACAGTACAGTTTCTGTGTAGGATGACAGATACATTCAACTTAATGGAAGTGGCTACAGTGGTTTATATGCATACCTAATACCACCCAGGATGTTGCTTAGAATATTTTATTAGTTGTTACTGTAAAAAGGGTAGTAATAGTCTCAGTTTTCAAACTTATTTTCAGCAGACAAGTATTTGTCAAAGTCTAATATGTGCTTTGAATTTCTTATTCTGTTGTCAAAGTTTTACCTGTAATTCTTTTTCATTCGAATCTAATTTTGATTAATGTCATTCCAGGACTTCTCAATCCGTTTTCAAAAGTAAGCATTGTGTGTATTCAGTAATTTTTGGAAGGATTGATGGATGTGTGATTGCCTTTTCTTTTCAAAACAATCGACTTTATTAGTGATGAACTACTTTGCCTTAAGGCGTGGTGAATGATACAGTAGAAATGAAGGGATGTGTTATCGGAAAATATTATTTAGAAATATTATGAGACGAAAGTTTCGGATAAAACGAGTAACCAGTTGATACTCTATAGATCAAACATATCAAAAAATAACAGGACAATCACTTACTTGAGGATCTGGACTTCGCTGATGATATATTTCTGATTTCCCACAAACTGGAAGATATGCAAGGGAAAAGCAACAAGTTGGCAGGAGAAGCATCCAGAGAATATTGGACTTCAGGTGAACACAGATAAGTCAGAGGTGATGAAGATTCCTGGGCAACACCACCAACAGCAACCACAGCAACAGACAACAATCAGCATTAGTGGGACAAATCTGAAAGATGCAACCTCCTTTACCTAACCACCTACCGACCTGGAAAGCATCGTTTCACCTACAGGAGGATGGAACTGAGGGGAATATCAAAGCGAGGATCGGGAAGGCGAGGCAAGCTTTCATTTCTCTCAAGTCTGTGTGGAGATCAACAGCACTACTCAGCATGAAAAGCAAGATCCGGATTTTCAACTCCAATGTGAAGTTAGTGCTACTATACGGATCAGTGACTTGGCCAGCACGTCACGGAGGGCACTTCGAACAAACTACAGACCTTCATCAACAGCTGTCTTCGTTCAATACTTCGCTCAAGATCAGATGGCTGTTCAGAAAAGATGAGCAATAGTGAGGGATCTCTGGGATTGAATCAACCCACCAGGAACCGATTGTGCAAGAAATATGCAGGAATAAATGCGGATGGATTGGCCACACTCTGAGAAGACCATCGAGTGAAATCAGACGCCAGTTCATTGGTTGAGTGGAACCCGAATGGGAGGCGGCGAGTTGGTCGCCAGTGTGAGGGTGATATGGAGGAGAAGGAGGGAATTATGTGAAGAAAAGATGAGAGCGTGTGAGCGGAGGTGTAGCCAGTTGAAGACGTTGGCGGAGAGCCGAAAGCAGTGGAGACGTGTGACTGCAGCACTGTGTTCCTCTGGGAACTAAAGGAAATAATAATAATAAACCAAGTTCACTTTTAACAGTTTAAAGAAATTTGGGCATTGGGTATATGATATTCATTATTACAACAGTTTTTGTATTTCCCAATGACTGAAAATCAGGTCACAATATTGATTTTGACAATACTGAAATAATGCAGAGAAAATTTAGAAAGCACAAATAACGTCTGATATCAGAAGCATTTCATATTAAGTGGAATCCAAATTGTCTGAATAGGAATGATGGACGTAAATAGAATTAGACCTGGTTACAGCACTTCTCTGTCCCATGAAATGACAAAATCAACAGGAATGTGATAAGCAATTTCATTATGTACACACATGCTGCTTTTATAATTTTTTACGCTTATTAAATCTAACAATCTACACTTAGTTTTGTTATCTTTACCAGGTGACTAACTTGACAACGTAAAAATTACACCATCCTGATGAACGATGATTAAGTTGTTATATATAAGCTGATAATTTGTAAATTCTGGTTTAATAATACTTTGATAAAGCTATTAGCATTAAATAGGGAAATATCAGTGAAAACAATATCATTTTGTTGTTCATTTCTTGACAAACACAAAAACTTTTACAATAATGAATAAGTATTATGGATATTTAATACAGCTGTCATTATATTCTAAGATGTTTAGAATACAAACACTGTGTCGATCATCCAAGTAGAATATGTGAAGTATTTTAAAAGTGAGTGAATACTGACGTGATAAAATGTCCGTGTACGGTAACTAACATCATTATTACAAACAAGCTTGTAAAATATTGACGATAAGGTTCTCCATAATGATTTCATTTTACTTTGCTGATATTTTATAAGCGAGAAAATTTTAACCTATAATTCACCCTACATCGTATTTGAAACATAAGGAAATACTTCTAAATGCAGTCGGCGTGCAACAAATAAGTTTTGCGACAACGTTAACTAACAAAGAAGGATCCTTTAGCCAATCATAAAATTTAGTTAATTTATTAGTTGATCACGGACTGATATCAGTTAGAGAACCATTGAAAACCAGGGAGTACTGAACAGCTGCTGTTTCATCCTAGTTTTGGAATCATCGGCAGTACGAACCCACTGGGATTCGAACCCAGGACCTTCCGGTTACAAGGAAAGCTCGTATACCATTCAGCCACTGGGACACGATTCAATGGCTCATGAATTCTAACTTCTACCAATTCGCGATTTAGCGCGACTCCAACCATTGTCGTTGGTGGGACATCCATCCACACACGTGACATCTAATTGGACCTCACTGGTCACGACTTCTCACTAGAACTGCAGGAAGCTCCATCCTGTAGCAAGTCACTAGCGAGCATCAGATTAATTTTCTAAAGTTTGGCCTGTAAGGGTTAGTTATGTTTTACGAGTTGATCACGGACCGTGATCGCGCTAAATCACGAATTGGTAGAAGTTAGAATTCATGAGCCATTGAATCGTGTCCCAGTGGCTGAATGGTATACGAGCTTTCCTTGTAACCGGAAGGTCCTGGGTTCGAATCCCAGTGGGTTCGTACTGCCGATGATTCCAAAACTAGGATGAAACAGCAGCTGTTCAGTACTCCCTGGTTTTCAATGGTTCTCTAACTGATATCAGTCCGTGATCAACTCGTAAAACATAACTAATCCTTACAAACCAAACTTTAGAAAAGTTAATTTATTAGCATTTCTCAGGGCAGCAACCCACAACGTTTGAATACAGTTAAATGTTTGACTTGATAGTTTCATTGTCTATATAAAATTCCACAATATACAGACATATTGGATGGTTTCGTGCTTATTGACACGCAACAGCAAGACCCACTTATCAGTAACCAAGAAATAATGAATTTTTATACAGGGATTAAAACCTACTTCATCGAGCACTACAATCAGAAATTCGAGCATGCAGCATTTCTGACGGTGACAGACTTCCTACAAAATTGTGATAAATCGCCATTCATGGTTAATTATAGGATTAACGACTACAATTATTATTATTATTGCAGGTTCTTTTATCACTGAAAGTAGAAAAAGAACCTTATATACCAAAAGTATATACAGAAAGTAGCTACATTTTCAAAGATAAGATGAACAAAATATAAGCAGCACAATTAGTTTAGCCTCAATTTGATATTTAATGGAAACAGAACCGACCACTTACATAGCCGAAGGAATGAACGTAAAATAAGAAAGTTACTTTCTCTGTAATGGGAATAAAATTTCAGCATGATATTCATTCTATTCGTTCTCAGTAAGGTTTGATTATTAGTGCATATTTGGTGTGATATAATGTTTTCAAGTGGGTCTAAAGACTTTCATTATTATCATAAGTCTTCCATTTTGTGCTAGTTACTTCTTCTCATTAAGTAGTTTACAATAAAAAGTAAAATTAAAGTGTCACTGAGGTAAAAGATTTAAAACCATGTAGTTTTATAATTCTTATATACGCCCTTGATTGGAGTGATTTATAATAATAATAATATGATTAGTGAAAATACTTCGGGATGTTGTACTGAATTATTGAAATCATTGTATTCTAAGTTTAGTCATCTGAGTTTCTTATAGTGATATACTTATCAAACTGCCTGTAATGTTAATATTTAGTTGAGAGTTACCTCAGTTAATATGAATTTCTTAATACAAAGTAAAACTAAGACAAATGTGATAGGGGACAGAAATTCAACCTCATATCTATTAGTAAGAAATCATTAGCTGCCTAATGACATTTGGAATTACTCTTGGTCGATGAGTTATTCTCTTTCAAATACGCTATATGTAAATTATCTGGGTCATATTATTGTATACAAGTGACATTTTACTAAGTGTCTGGAAAGGACTAATAATACGCATTTCAATGAATAGTTTTTTCATGCTCTAATACCAATGAGAGATTGTGAGTGTAATACCGATTTCCATGAACACTGATCAGTCAGCCATACTACCAGTCAGTGAGATCGATAGCTTAGTCCAGTTCAGTTGTATCCACAAAATAATCGGACATTTGAATCACAGAGTACACTAGGATTGTATGGAAAATTCCAACAGTTACGGCAAGAACAAAGTCTGTTCACAGAAACTGTAAATGTGTACTAATATATATATATATATACACATATATATATATATATATACATATATATATACACGTGCAACAAGAAACATCTGTCAATCTATGTAGGACATAGTTATTATTCTAGATTATTTGTAATCATTGTAACATTCTCATGAGTATAAAAAATGTGTACATCTAATTTTTGGTTAAAGACATAACCACTGGTAATCCTTTGAAGGTATGCGGTCAAACTCTACATAAATGCTTCTCTTCATTTATACTATCATGTCAATATCCTGAGTTGGTAGTTTTGTAACACATGTAATACTGTTGAAATGTTCGGAAACAGAGCAAATGAAGATCAATATTTTGAAGTGTTTTTCAGATTCCCATGTGAGAAAAGGTTTGAGTTAGACAGCTAATCCGTTTATATACTACAAGCAGCAAAGTTGTCGCATTTTAGAGAAAAATATATGAGTGAAAGATGGTCAGTCTCAATTTAATCAGCGTGTTAGATTTCAGAACATATAATTACTGAAAAAGGATTATCTTAACAAGAAGAATAATAACGATATGATAATGATATGCTTTGAAATCTATTTTTTTAGCTGAAGTTGAGTCTCACCTACCAGTAAGACTAAGAAATTCACATCGTTAGCATCGTTAAAGATTCTGCGGCTAACGCCTAAGCACAATGATATCAATAACAATACCACATAACATGTAAACAAGGCATAGAAGATGGATAGCTAATGGAGAACGTTTACTGTTTCAACAATAGACTTTATGATTGAGGACATTTGTGTCGGCCGTCCTCGTCGGACTGTTAGTTCACTAATAAATTCAAGGAGTCAATAATCAGTAAGAGGAGCAGGCTTAAACTGTGCAAGAACACAGATGATATATTACCTTTATGAAAAACAGCTTATTCGATGTATGTGGAACAACATGTTGAGTCACTTAACGTTCTGGCGTGCACTGATGACAGTGTATTCTCCCTGAAGTGTCTGCGAAGCAAGAGTGTTGATACACATATTCCACTTTATGAATTTGAATTAAGCAAAAATAACAGTTTGTGCAGAAAAGTTGGTATCATCATTTATTTCGTTGGCTTCTCGTCAACTGCGTACAGCCTAAGGAATTTATTAAGTTTATACATAGAGCAGGTTTTACATAGTTGCAAATGTTACATGATGTCGGTTGGAAGAGGACTGCAAAATTAGTACACAGTGTTCAGAAATTACACTCGGAGAGTTTCTACCCAGAGAGTTCAAGTTTAAACAGAAATGAAGGTACGAATGTGATAGAGAAAGAGTTAAGTAATGAACACATGGGGTGGGTGGGATGGTGATTAGCTAATAAACTGAGCAGGAGGGTGGTGAGTTCCACTGAAATCATAGAAAGAAGAGACGAGCGAATTTCCTCTGTATCGATGTGAGAAAAGGTTGAAGCCAAGAAATAAGTAATCAAATGAAGGAGAGAATATAGATATCCAGTTACTAGAGGAAGGAAAGACTGATAACTGCTTCATTCTGAACACAGGCATTTGATAGTAGTTACTTTTGTAAACTTGAGGAGTGTAGAACTATTACGTTTATTCATAATTTTATAGGATTTCGTGATGTCCACCGCATGACTATCATTAATGAGATGTTTGGCAATGACACGATTGTATGTATTTATTCCCTTGAGACGTTGGCTTTTTGGTAAATGTTCAGAAAATCGGAAGTGTGTAACCTTCTTTCTGTTCTCCCAATGTAACTGCTTCCACAGATACATGTAAATTTCTATACACAGTTAGAGTTAATATGAGAAGGGTATCTGTTGACTTTTGAATGCACCAAACAGCATGTTGTCTGACAAGCAGGAATCAACTTAGATGCAGGATAGGGTCTGGATAGTGGGTTATTAAATGTGTTGTTAATTATTCCTGTGATATTGTCAACTTTAAAGTCGGGTTGAATGAAGATGGGCTTTTCTCCCATTGTGGTTTGTTTGGTATTTGAGCATTTACATCTTCCGTATTTGTTAACGCATCTCATGGTAACCTCCGTTATTCAGTATCCTCTCTACTATCAGAAATTTGCCTCTATCCTTTCTGTAGAGCATATTCTCCTGACTTCTCAAAAAACAGTCTTGACCAGTGCTCGTTTAACCCTTGCAGTGAACTGATATCACTCTGGAGACTACTGTCTTCCAGGCATTGCATGGCAGTGTGAAACTTTTCATCATTCTCATAGCCCATAGTGAATTCAGTCCTTGTGTGTGTTTTGCTGAACAATCCGAATAGGTAGGAAGCATGCCTTTCGTTGTTGCACACTGCAAAAGTCTCATCTACATATGGGCAATAAAAAGTTGTTTCTTAGATTGCATGCTACAACTTTTTTCCGAAGGTTGGATGTGAAGGTGTCTGTTAAGGCAAGGATGACTTTCAGAAACAACAAACAATATAATATACCTAGCAATAATGACTTGTGAATCACTGAAATTCTCATATGAACATAAATCACTATATTTTCTATCAGCTCCTTTGAGTTCCGACTGGGCTTTGAGGCTTCATTGGCCGTGTTGCTAATTTCACTCACAACAATCCCTCTTTGCTGTACATACCACCGACTGAGTGAGGTTTAGGAGTGCGTCTACCGTTAACCAAACTATGGGCTAATTGTGTGCTTGGGGATCATTGTACCATTGAACCACTGACGCTGAATCACTTCCCCAATCATTTAAAAATGATGTTTCATCCACTTTTTATTTATATTTTTATCTAATAAGAGTATCTGTTAGGGGAATTGTGTTATTTGTATCTCAGACTGGTACTTACCTGTTTCAGGTTTTCTTATGAATAGCGAACTCATATAATTAACCAACTACTGAGCTCTTCTTCTTATTCCCTTGAGTTTTGAGTGGAACACAGGGCTCCAACAACACATCTCCACTTTGTTCTATTCTCAGCTGTCCTCTTCAACTGCCCACAATCTCTCATCTCCTCCTCTCATGATTTGCTTCGTGTCACCCTCGGAGGACACACTCGTCACTTTCCACTGGGATTTCACTGGAGTGATGGCCTAGCGCGATGTCATTCGGCGGCCTCCTCAGCGAATGCCAGATAAATCTCCATTTACTCCTACATAGTTGTTGAGTGATCGGGTTTTGGCTGGTTTATTGTCACAGTTTCTTGTTGCTAATTCTTTCTGACCGGCCATTTAATCTGCAGTATGGAGCTAGCGAAGGCAGCTGTTGATGAAAGTCTGTAACTTGTTGGAAATCCTTTCGGCGACACGCTGGTGAAGTTTCGGACCCATTTAGAAGGACCAACTGACTTCACATTTGTTCTGAAAATGCGAATCTTGTTCTTTATGCTGCGTGCAGAAGATTTCCAAACTGGCTTCAGGTTGAACAAGGCGTAGCTGATTAAATAATTAAGATTGAAATCAAGATTTACCATTAGTTTTCGTTACTTTTTTGGTGACCATGAGTGTCTAACATGATCTTCTCTAGTTGATTTGTAAGGATTAGATTTGTTTTGACGAGTTGATCTCGGACTGATATCAGTTAGAGAATCATTGAAAACCAGCAGTGGAGTACTGGAAAGATGTTTCATCCTGGTTTGGGAATCGTCAGTGGTAAGCACCCACTGGGGTTTGAACCCAGGAATTCATGGGCCATTGAATCGGGTCACAGTGGCTGAATGGTCTACCAGCTTGCCTCGTACTTGGGTTCGAACCCCAGTGGGTGCATACTGTGGATGATTCCTAAACAAGGATGAAACATCTGTCCAGTACTCCAGTGCTGGTTTACAATGGTTCTCTAAACGATATCACTCCGAGATCAACTCGTCAAAACAAATCTAATCCTTACAAACCAACTAGAGAAGATGATGTTAAATTCTGTATGCTTACAATTTTCGGTAGTGTGATTCTAACAAAAATATTTTTGCGTGATATATGGATTATAAGCTATTAGTTTTTTATAACAGATGCCTACGAAAATGACTATTAAATTTTTAAATATTTAAATGTATGTGTTTCTAGTTGACGCAAAACTTTTTATTCGTAATATATGTGTACACATACATACTTTACATGATATCTGTGTATATCCATGTTTACACGATCTGAATTATTATTTAGAAAAAATGGAATCCACGCATTCTCTAAAATATGCGTGTTACCTTATTATTGTTGTTGAATATGATTATTATGAAATACAAGCTCATACTTTCCATTTAGACACCTTTTGTTTTTTCTTACCTATTCCTAAATATCTTGAATTTTGTCTGTGATTAGGAATTTACCTGGAAGATTCAGTGTAAAGTCCCATTAGAGTATATATATATATATATATATATATATATATATATATTCCATTCACCCCTACTTCTCTACTCACTAGTTTTCCTTCTTGTATTCCAAATCAACGAATAACTGATGTTATATGAACACATGCGATAGACAAGGAGGTCTAGGAATTAAGCTTTATACTTATTCGCATTCCTCAACAGGGCCTACTAGCAATATTGTTAACACCTAACCCAAGACTACAGTTAAAGGCGTAACTGTGCAGGTATTCTAGACGCATCTAGTTTCCTGTAGGACTATATTGTACACACTGACCGGTCATCTAGGCGTAATTAGTTAGTGTCATAGTCCAAACTTGGCTGATGGGGCTCAGTTATGGATGCGTGACCTTGGTTTCATCTAAGTGACTAAACAGGGTATACATACGCTAACATTATACAATGTAATCTGTCAGTTTTCCGACGGTAAGACTGAAATACTGAAGAAGAATCTAATATCATAAAAGTTTATCTTAGTTGTAACAAATGTCAAACAGTGAAGCAATATTGTTAACGTAATTTAATTATTCGTAGTCATAATCAAAGTAAGCTAACCAGTTCATCGAATTCCGGTTTTATAGTCCTTTAATTTAGAGAAAAACAAAGCTGACCTATCCACATATTTGATAAGATACTGAGTGATTTTCATTATAAGTGCTCCATGAAGATTTAATTAAATTATTAGATTCCTGAAATATCATATATACCGTATATCCTCTTAAAAAAGCTAAAATAGTCTGATATCGCTATCCTGAATTTAATTTTTAAATAATACCACAAATGGGAGATTTGTCAAAAGAAAGTGACAACAATTGATATAAGAATAAAACTTGTGCACTGTGATAGAGTGTAATTCCATTATGGGTAAATTTGTTTTGATAAAATCTCACAGTTTTATACAGTAATGTTTACTGATGACGTTTCGAGCACAATTTATTGCTCATAATCAAATCAAGGTAATCACACGACTTCCTAAATTCACTTATATAGTTCCGTTGTTTTTTAATTGATTTTCACTTGATTTGATTGGTAGTAATATTTTCCATATTTCGGGTATAAGCGATTAATCATTCCTATTGCATGTGTTTAGTGTAGATTCGATGAACAAGGATTCAGTAATCAACCTCCCTCTTCACCTACCTAGATTACTTTTTAGAATTTTAACCCTCTCCCACCGTATTGTGTGGTTGTGTGTTATTGCATGCATTGCAATTGCTGAGCTTTTTTCTAAATTACTTATCTTCTCTGGGTCAACCATTCTTACCTTAGCTAAATTCTTATGTTCTGACAATCTGACTACCCCTGACCTACTAGTCTGACCTATGTAGTTGACCTCACAGTCATTGCAGGGTATTTTGTAAATTATATTATTTTGTCTAATTGAGTCAACTGGGTCCTTTAACCTACAGAGCTTGTCCCTGAGTGAGTTTGTAGGTCTGAATGCCACCCTAATTCCTGCTTTATTTAGAATCCTACGTAAGGCCTAGAATGTTTCCTCCTTATATGGTATAACTGTAGATGACTTATATTCTTTCTTATTCATGTTATCATTACTAGTTTCACAATTCTTTTTATTTTTCTTTCGGCCTTTACTGATCTTCCTAATGAATTTTATAGGATAATTATTTAACACCAACGCCTCTTCTATCTGTTTTATTTCATCATTTAGGTCTTTTTTTGTGCTACTTAGTGCCATTGCTCGGTTTGTTAAACATTTAACTAAGCTTGCCTTAACAGTTAAAGGATGAGATGAATTAAAGTCTAAATATCTATTAGAATGCGTTGGTTTTCTATAAACACTAGTGTGTAGTTTGCCTTCTATTCGTTTTATTTTACAATCTAACATAGCTAATTCTCCTTGTTCATTTTCGGTTTCAACTGTGAATTTTATTCCCTCCACTAGTGAGTTTATGTGTGTCAAGAAGCTAGAGATATGTTCTGCTTTTAACACTGTGAAAGTGTCATCCACATATCTCCACCTAAATTTTGGAGTAGGATTAAACGTATTAAGAGTCATATTTTCCCAGCTATCCATAAATATATCTTCTACGATAGGGGATCTTGGTGATCCCATTGCTACACCTTCAGTTTGTCTGTATATTTTGCCTTGGAATTTAAATATAGTAGATGTGAGGCACAACTGAATTCCTAAAATAATTTCTTCAATGGACAGCTTTGTCCTATGATTGAGTTCAGTATCCGCAGTTAGTTCTTTTTTAACTGCTTCTAAGGCCATATTGACTGGTATGTTAGTATAAAGAATGGCTATATCAAAACTAACCATTGTTTCATCATTCTCTAGTTGAATGTCATTTAATTTATTTTTCATCTCAAATGATTTAGCTAGTCTAGAGTTTGAGCGATTTCTAATGGGGCATAATATTAGAGCTAAGTGTTTTGATAATTGATAAGTAGGAGTATTCTTAAAATCTACTATTGGTCGTATGGGGTACCCTGGTTTATGTATTTTAATAGTACGATACATTCTACTAGCATTATTAGTTTTAGGCATTAAATTAAACCAACAACAACGAGAAAATTTACAAATCTGATTTAAATATTTAGGCAATTACCGTTTATCTACTGAAAAAAGAATCAAATTCACTGTTACACTTATGTATTATACTAAATTAATCAAAAGATACAGAAATATACCTTAAATTGCTATGGAAACGGTGAACTTTATGACATCTGAGAAACTTCATACTCGTGGTAAAAATGCAGGTAAGTTTATGTATATCTGTGACTTGATGCAGATGTTAGAGAGTTAAATTGTCCTGTTTCTCACATAAAGTAAATCAGTAGATCACATGTTTGTCCATATATCCATATTTCTCATATGGAACGAGAACATTCAATATTTCTATTTCGCGAAGATCTAATTTGCAATATATTTTACTATTTAACAACCATATCACACCTATGGTTAAATTAGTAGGTTAAAAATCTAATTTACTAGTTTATACACCTAATAATTAGTTCTGTCCCCACTTTCCTAATTAGTGGCTTCAAAATTGAGTTACACCTAATCCAAACTAAGAATGATATACATGAATATTCATGTGTCATTGTCTTTCACTGAAGTAAATGCTACATGATAATCACTTGACTCCTTCAAAAATCTCTTTCTTATCTTTATAATAGAATATTAAAGTTTTATTATGGTCATATATGTGTTATCCAATAAACGATTGGTTATTATTATTCCCCTGAGTTCTGAGTGAAATATAGAACTCCGACCGCACATCTCCATCTCATCCTGTTCTCTGCAGTCCTCTTAAGCTAGCTCTACGACTGCCGTCACACGATTTACTCCATGTTGTACTTGGACGTCAAACACGCCGTTTCCCATTCGGGTTCCACTCCAGTAGCGGCCTGGTGCGTGATATAATTCATAAGTCTCCTCAGCGTGTGTCTAATCCATCTCCGGTTTCTTGGCATATTTGTTGGTTGGTAGGTTATTGATCTTTTCATTCCCAGAGTTTCCTGTCACTAATTCTTTATGGCCTACTATTTGAACTTCAATATAGAGCCAGTGAAAGCAGCTGTTGATAAAAGTCTAAAGCCTATTGGAAATGCTTTTGATGACATGCTAAGTCTGTGAATCATATAGCATTGACTTGACATGATTGTTGGGTATCCTACTCTGAGAGCAACTGATTTTCACATTGATTTTAGAGTGATGAAAGTCTGCCTTTCCTTTCCGACTCTAGTTTTGACATCCTCATCAGTGCCACCGACTGTTATTGAAATGATGCTGCCTAATTAAATGAGAGAAATTAATTCTTTTAAATCTCTGCTTTTGGTCTTTATTGGTGCTTGTGGTTGTCGGTTATGCATCTTCATCACCGTCATCTTCTCAATATCAGCATGAAGTCTTGCCTAGTTTAATAGCTGGTCCTAAGAGAGAGGAGGTTGGGTGAGGGGCTAGTAACCCTAGCCTGGGAAATCAACCCTATCGCTACAGAAACTTCAAAGTACAGCAAGAATATCGAAATGACTGATTACTAATGATTTGCAGGTAGCACTATTGCTCATTAAAAAAATTTTGATATGTGAGTCATAATTTTTTAATTCTTTTTACACTAGCAGAATAATTGCTCTATCATTCCTACAACACAATGATTTCAGAAGCTGCAGGAAAACGTCTTTCAGAAGACATTTAACTCAATACTGGTAGTGAAAATGGATAAACTGAATTTTGTTTCTTTCAACTGCAAATACAGATCCTTTTTTAGCTAAGATCTTACCATATATATTCCCTGAATACATCCATTTACTTTTAAATTTCGACTTTTTTAGTTTTGATCTTTATATCCTTAAATAGCTGTACGTCTTAAAAAGATTATTGCTTCTGTGAATAATATCTAATTTCAAGGAGGCTACTATCTGGACAGAAGGCATTACTTGAAATCAGATTCAGAAATTGCCGATTAGTTAGCACTTTTTAACATACAGAGTTCGGGGGAGGGGTGAAATTTCATCACCATGGTTTCCTTTGGAGAGTGAGCTGAGTCATATCGAGTACACCACGGATGAAGTTTTAGTCCCAAACGAGCGAAACGGCCATCCCGTGGTAAGATCATCTAGATCTGGCTAGCAAGTACTACTGGTTGATATGAGTGGTATGCAACTATTCATTCCAATCAATCACTAGTATGTGGTTTTATGCAAAGAAAGCACTACTGTCTAGTACGTATGGTCTTCAGCTACTTATGGCAGTCAGTAGTATATTCATAGATTTTTACTTTATTCTTTAAATCATTCAGTGAATTGTTTTATTTCATGTGTAATTAGTTGATGTACTTACTGCATTTACGTCAAATAATTTAAAACAGTAAGTCTTGGACATTAGCATATTTTCAAATAATTCTGCTTGTTTCAAAGTTTCATTTACTAAAATATATCGCATTGAACACAGGCAAGAAAGGAACTGGTCGACAATCTTTCACTCAGCAAATATGCAGAAATAAAATGAAGATGGATTGGACATAGGTTGAAAAGATTGTTAAGTGACATTACAAACCAGGTCGTCAATTTAAATCCGAACGAGAAGCGGCCGACTGGGCGTCTAAGCATGACATGGAGAGAACATGAATGCTTTTGAGCAATCATGGAACCGACTCAAAAAGATAGCAAAGAAAAAAGGACAATGAAGGTGTGCTGCTTAGATCGTGTGCTACATTTGGAATGCTAGGAGCGAATAATAATAATAATATCGCATTAAAAGTGTTCAGCATATCAGATAAAAATTTGAGGAATATAATACGAATGAGCAGAACACTTACAGAGTAAAGTATGCAAACAATTTCTGACTACATATGGACTTGCATACTTAATTGCACGTTTCCACATACCATTTTGACAATTGAACTTTGTTGCCTTCCTTTTCAAGGTAGATTTGACTATAAACCGAAGTCATCTAGAGAACCAATGAAAACTGGGGGACACTGGACATCTGTGATGGCCTATTTTCAAACTCTTCAGCAGTGTGCAACATAACTCCATGGGGAATTGAACTTAGTTTACTAACCATTGAGCCACCTGATAATCTGTGAATTCTAACTTCTGTCGATTAGCAAACAAGCATTTCAAATGTTAGCATTAATAACTGTCAATTTTAGTCTAATTCAGTTTATAGTAGTATAATTTAAAGCTTTTCAGTGTTTTCTACATTTTATTAAACAACAGAAGCTTAATTTTGATGCATCCCACTTGAAGCATATATGTTGGTGTTTAGTGAATGTTGTTTGTTTTTCCAGATGTTCAGATTTAAGTGTTCTTTAGTTTACTGGTGAGCATTTTGAAGGAACAGCAGTTTCCTATTATCAAACAATATTCCATTTCTACTCTTCCTGTAAAAGTATTCAGCAGAAATATATAAATCCGATAGAGCTAAAGTCGACTGGTTTTCATAGAATAATGTGGCTTTTCCAAACAAGTTATCAGTGATAGGTAGATAGAGTAATGTAAGCTAAAAGCATACTAAACAAATGTAGAAATTTACCGTTAGCTGTGTTACACATATCATTATGGAAACTGAAATTATGATGATATTTGGGTATGTATTATAAATGTGCTTACACTGTAACAACAGAAGACAAGAGCCAGGCAACAGAACGTTTAATACGGAAAATCAAGACGTATTTATAGTTTTTGATGTACATTAATGTAGGTTAATGTTAGTAGAAAATACAGTCTGTTGATTGGTTGTTTCTCACACAACGTTAACCTTGCATCTCTTGTGGCTGTGTCAGTTCATCTATATGTTAACTGTATCCACCTGTCCATCTTGACCTTTGACCTCAATTACTGTCAACCAATTTGGCTAGTAGACAGCTCACAACACTAAAGGGTAAGCACTAAGAATGATGGTGAGGCCTAAGGTATTTGTTTGCAAGTAGCTCGCTCAATCATTGCATCTTACTGGGACCCAGATTTCTTTGCCTCCGTTTTAGTTTCGTCTTTTACATGTCCTCATTTTTTAGTCTTCATATTTAAAATATTATTTCGATCTATTTCTGTGCATACCTTGCTAATCACACCGGTTTTGTGAAAACATCATTTTACATATTATATTTCAATATAATGGAAAAATTCACAAACCCACATTCGTTAACGACAGATTATAAAGTCCATAAAGCTACTGATGAGGCAGGAAGCAGAAGTGTGCCGGTGTGATACAGACAATGTGTTCCAACGGAATATTATTCTCACACATTCCCACAGTTCTATACTGCATTAGCAACAGAATACTATGTATATTTGAATATTCTATTTCATATCGTATCATGTAAATCACACGCTCAGTGATTGGTTAACGGGTATAAAATGTATATATATATATATATATATATATATATATATAGTGGTTGATCAATTGGAAATATTCCTTGACTTAAGTGCCTGGTCTTCTGTTGTTACAGAAGGACTAGAAGGAATTCCCTCATAAACACTGAATATGGACCTAGAAATCTTAATGGGCATGCACATAACACTACTGCAGAGGGTGTATTGGGGAGAAAAGGTGCCCACTAACTGGAAGAGGACCCATTTCGCGAAACTGCCAAAGAGAGGTTATTTAATACTATTCGAGAAGTGGTACTGTGCCTTTATCCATCCCATTCAAAATACTTAGCCACATGATCTTGGATGGATCAAAAGACGCCTTCAAAGATACATATTGCAGTGCCGCAAACTTTTATGAATCTAATTCAACAATAATGTGATAATGACGCATGCCAAGTTTTTCAGAACATGAAGCTCACCAAAGCTGTTGCAATGAAGACGGAATTGGTGCGAGGCTGTCTGCTACCACCGATTGCCATCCGGACTGTGGTAGACTGGATCACGCGACAGACAGTGGGGAATGACGAGATGAGCATATGATGGACCATTAAAATAAGCCTAGAAAATCTTATTTTCACCAAAGATTTGTGTCTAATGTTGCATAAACTGGAAGAACTAAGACAGAAAATAACAAATTGGTGGAGTGGGCAGATAAAACAGAACTTCAGGCGAACACAAATAAGACAGAGGTAATGAAGTCACCCAACAAACTACAACAATCACTAGTCACAATAAATGGCAGGAATGTAAAGAAAAGTCGTCTCTTTCGTTAGCTCAGGCAGCATCGTTTCAACTACAAGTGACACCGAATAAGACATTAAATCCAAGAGAGGATTGAGAAGTCAATGCAAGCACTCGCCAGCAGGTCACAAAGACTTCCATCAACAGTTGCCTTCGCTTGATTTTGGAGGTCAGACTGATGGAAGAAAAGGACTAGCGACAAAGAGCTCTGATAGGCAGCGAACCGGTGATCTGTTACCCAGTAGATATGCAGAAGGAAGTGGAGATGGACTGAACATACACTGAGAAGGCAATGCAGGGACATAAAATTTCAGACGCGGCATGCAATGGATCTCAAATGGAAAGTGATTGGTTCAGTATCACGGCGACATTGGGGAAATCATGCTAGGAGGAAATTTAAGCTTGCATGCAATCGTGGAACCAGTTGAAAATGACAGCGGACAACAGAGTGAAGTGACGATGTGCCATTGAAGATCTATATTCTGCTCATAATGCAAGGAATGAATAGTAACGATAAATAATAAGATCAAAGTGTTGGAAGCTGTGCTAGAGTCTCAATAAAAACCCATACTTAAATCAGACTCTGTCCCGAAGAATAATAAACTCATTTTCTTCATTTTACAAATAAATATTAACACCATGTCAACAATTTCTAATGTGCCTGTGTGTCCATGCAATCAAAACCCGATTGTTGTTAACTTCTATGTTCTGTTGAGAAAAAATTTGCAATACAGACAGCCCACCACACGTCTTTATGTAATAAAGGAAGAAGTGATTCTGTTTTCTCTGACTTTGATTGCAAGTCAACAATTTTAATTTGTTAACCTTCTGCTTGTTAACAGTTTCTGTTGTTTTTCACAGAAACAACAATGAAAACATTTTCAATAAAATTACATACAAACTCATTTACGTCGACTGAGCTTAATTTATAGACAGTACTGTCAATTTATTTTACTTATTTTAGTATTTCCTAAACAGAAAATTATTTCAGCATGTTGTAAATAATCAAGTTTTTAATCATTGTAAATATAACTTAATAGTGAAGCTTCGTAGACCTCATCTCATTAAAGAAGATTAATCAATGCTGATTTAGATTAACGGTCAACTACTGGAAATCAGTAAGAAATAGATGGATAGGTTAAAAACTCTCTGAGTATTTTAAAATAGCTTTATGCGGTGTAAGATAGGCAGACAATAGTTAATAGGAAGACACATTAGCCATGTATTTCACAACTATTTGTCAGAAAAATGCGAATGATTAAAACAGAAAATTGTAGAACAAATATCATGTTATTCCCTATTTCACGTCAATAGTGTTTGCGGTCACCAAGAAGCCGGATATTCAATTGAAAACCTACAAGTTTAAACACTTTCGAGATGTAAGGAGAATTATATACTTATACACGTAGCTTATAAACGACCCTGGTTACAATAAAGTTTCATTTTGAAGACCTTGGAAATAACGGAAGGAATTGTTAGTGGAAATATGCACATGTACATATAAAGCCATTAAAATCAATATATCTTGCAATCTATCATGGCTAACTGAACAAGGGTTTGTTTATCAAATATTTGTTCTGTTATACCAACTTGTAAAAAGTAGCTTGCACTAAGGTGTCTGTTAAAAAGAGCCCAGTAAAGTACCATATTCTTAAAAAAAGCCAAATGTGTAAATGTAAACTATTAGACACCGTTCTGTTTTCGGTATATAATTATTCTTACAATAAACTCGTTGTAAGATTATTATTGAGGATCATCATAGTTCAGTTTTAAGGGTTAATATTTAGATTTTTGAACATATTTGAGCGCTTACCATTATATCCGTTAATGATAAAGTCGTTTCAAATGTGGTAGCATTGTCCACAAAACTATGAATCCACTGAAGTCACTAAAATCTGTGACTTCCAGTTGTTTGTTTCTTTAGATTACGGTTTAACTGTTCATGTTTGAAAAGTTTACAAAAATGATTTATAGATGTGAAGAACACTGGTTTATCATTCAGTACTTCAAACAATTTGTACGCTTGACTCTATCTTCAATTATTAAAGTAATAAGTGAAATATCTCTTGTTATAGGAGATTAAGATGGACGTTTAGAACAACTCCTACAAATTCGACATTACGTTTAGCTGTACGAACAAGATCGCATTCAACTGACTCAGTAGAGTAGATAAATTGAATAGATGTTTTCGTGAGTCTTTGTACATGATCTATGTATCTGGGCCTCACTTCTAAATAAGTAATGAATGTAAACTTCCGAATAGTCCTGTGATTAGACAGGTTTTCAGAAAAAAAATTAGCTTATGCAGGTTTGAGGGGAAACCTCCCTTCATATTCGTCATGTACACGCAAACCCAAAAACTCTTAATGCATGAAGAATCTTTTTTCTTTACTTATACTGTTTTATTAATTTTTAGTTGAAAAAATGTATCATTCGTCCAGGTGTATAAATATTTTTAAAGATTACCTCAAACGATCTCAAGGTTTCATTTTAATGTTGTATGGTTAGCAGTGGAACAAACTATCTGTGCTTCGTTCATTTCTAGATGTACCAACTGGATTTATCTTTTATAGTTTATCATTTCAAATGCTAACGAACTACAGAGGAGATTTTCCCCTGAGTACTTTGCAATTGGCGTTTGAATCCAAATACGAACATAATCGGTAATCAAGTCCATCGAGCTAACGGTTGGAGACCATCAAATAAATAAAATCATGGCTTTCATTGCCTTTTTATTCTTCCAGATTATTTGAGCTGAGGAGGCAAATACACTTGAGTTAAAAAAAATTAAGCCTGATTTGTTAAAGTACACAAATGGAGAGAGAAAAAAAACATTAACGTTCAGGTTAATAAATGATAACATCTTGTTTCCACTACATTCATATATTTATTCATATTTGTAATGTGCTTGCTAAAATACGAATCTTTTTTTGTGATTTAATAGAGGACTTTATGCAGACACACTGATGTACAGTTCGATGTGAATGAATAAATATTTGTGTATAAAATGGCTCAAACCTGGACAAATAAAAAATTATTACTAATGTATTGTAAAGCAACTAACTCTACAGACATTATTGATGAGAAAAAAAGATGTCTATTCATTACTTGGTTCACTTGTACATATAATTATGTATATATGCATGTTGATGGAGAGGATGTGCAAGATATACTTGGCTTGGCAGACTATTGTTGACTCAATGGGTGACGACGGGGAGGGAAGTGAAAATCTGGGTGGGTGCAAGATATGAGCATTATCTGTGATAACTGCAGTGAAATGATAACCATGTTGGCAGTTAGGTCTCGTATTCCAGTTGGTAAAGTGAGGGACAAGTAACTCATCTTCAGTCACAACCTATTATATACACCGTATTGAAATAAGTAGTACCAAATAAAAGGAAGCAAAAATACTACACAGGCATTTTGTAGGAATCAGTAATTTCTCATGGATAAATACAAATTAGTTTAGTTTCCTTCCCTGAGCTGGATGGTTTAACTGAAGTCAGAGCTGATGATTTTGTCTAGCTAGACAACAAAAGCTCCCCCAATTTAACTATCTAGCTCATAGGACACATCTCCACTAATGTTATCCATTTGAGCTACCGATTTTTTTCTGCCAGGCCTGAATATTTGTATTTATCTCCTATTTATGTTTTGGCAGTAAACGAACAAAAAATACATACTGATATACACCGAAGCAAGTGACATACCGGATTGAAATTATAGTTTGTCTTTATTTTTCTACAAAGCTTGAGTAAAGCAGTCAAAAACGATATTCAGCGAAATTTATGTCTAATGTTCATTTGAGCGATGATGTCGTAAAAGTTGAAATCCAGAGGGAAAATCACAGAAATTAGTTGAATAAAAAAAGTCTAATATATGTGTTAAACTTCGAAATTGTGGTAGTATTTGATTCCATATTAATTTGTTTACTAGAAATATCACACAGTGAAACAGTATTATTTACTAGATGACGTTTCGAACACAATTTATTGTTCATAATCGAATCAGTTATAACCACACAACTTCGAGACTTGAATTTCATAGTTTTCTTTGTTCTACTTGTCGTAGGAGTAGAAGAACTTCTCAGATGTCTGGGAAATGTACTGGATCATTCCTATTGCACGTGTTTGCGGTTGATTCGACAAACAAAGCTTCCGTTATGAATATCTCCCTTCACCTTGTTACATTAGATTTTAAAACTGTCATCTTATCCCATCCCATTGTGTGGTAGTGTGTAATTGCATGTAGTCAGTGGTATGGCTGAACTATTCTCCAGATTTCTTAAATTATTTTGGTCAATTAATCTAGATTTTGCTAGGTTTTTATGCTCCGCTAGTCTGACTGACCCCGTTCTACTACTTTGACCTATATATTTGACGTGACAAACACTGCAGGGTATTAGATAAGCCAAATTGTTTTGTTTTATTGGTTCCACGGGATCGTTTAATTGACAAAGCTTGTTTCTATTTGTATTTGTGGGTTTAAATTACACTTTTATTCCTGCGCTGTTAAGAATTCTCTGTATTATGAAGTTTTATCCAAAAGAAATTTCCAAAATTATTTGTGACAATAGTTTTACTGATTTTATTTCGTCCTGAACGAAAGAACGTACTGAACGTGGAGTATTCATTGATGTTGAAAGACCTACTGACAAAGTTTATAAGGCCTGTAAACAATAGCTAGAGTATTCGAAAAAAACACGAGCTTCTATATCAAGTCACTATATTAAGTGAATGCATTTTCCTGATGAATTATTTCTTTTCTTGTTGTCAAACTCGACATTTTCACTTATATTTTATAGATATTTATTCAGTTTCACACACTGGCTCGAATACCACGTGCATAAAACAAGTTACTGTGACCGAAGATAGGAAAGAGATTAACACATCGCATAAGCTACTCATTTTCAAAAGGAAAACAGACTGATTGATGTCAAAACGTTTGGAATGAAGCTAGGGAGGGATCGAAAAACATCAAAGCGAATTAGTTTGAAAAACACCATGGAAAAAACTGGAGAAAGAGCTCGCACGATAATGGGTTTAACATCTGACGTCAGCTTTTGCTCAACAAACCCATCAAACTGAACATTTGTGTGAATTTAAGCAGAAATATGTACCAAAGACTTATTCACGTATAATTGCATGAATGAACACAGTCACGATTGTCTATTTCTAGATTCCCTCTTTTTATCTCGAATATGACAGTATTATGTAACATCTCTGGGATGTCTATCAACAATTAGAATTCTTTTTCATCTAGTACCTTTGACTAAGATGTGTACTTATAATCTTTCCTCATGATTACAAATTACTGGTACACTAAAAATTGCACCAAATGTCATCCTTTAATTCTTTAAACGATAATTTTTCTGAATCAAACACTTCTTTCATTTTAATTGACCACATAGCGAGTTTAAAACAAGCAACAACAGTGGAAAAAGTGACATTTAATCAATTCATAAGTTTCGATAGGAAACTGAATACTCCACTGAATACTCTACAAACATTCTAATTCATACAGTTTGTTTATGGTTAAATGCATACTGACACATGAAAATTGTGACAGCAGCTGAGTATCAGTTTCAACAAATATATGATCTAGTACTCAGGATGGCATCCAAAAGAGCTCAAACAATGATCGTACGACGACGAGTCATGGCTTTACAGTTATTAATAAGCGAGATTATGAAAAACCACTTGGTTTTGATGAAGCCTGAAGAGTCAGGTAGAAGAAACTGGTTCTGCGTATGCAAATAGAGACAGCAGTTAGCCTAAATCTAACTCTGTAGAAAACTTTATTTTACTTTTATAATCTTCCTCATCTTCTTTCTTCTCTTTGCTACTTTTTTACATTATTATTGTCACTATTACTACTTTATCTGACATGCTGTTAATTTTCTTAGGATATGTACAAATCGAAAATCTTAGTGAGAAGTGTTTAAACTATCTTATGAATACAAATCAGACATGTTAAAACCTTAATAAAGTATAATTATATTTCAATAGTTTACACAATGTTATTTAGTCCTCTTTGGTTTATATGTATTAAATTTATGTGTTTTTACGAAGTTTTTTGTATTTCAGTATCATCAAATTTGTAGCATTTATTTATAGTTTTCTTGAGTTCCGAGTGGAACACATAGCTTCAACAGCACATCTTCACTTCACCCTGTTCTTTCCAGTCCCCTTTAGCTATTTCCAGGATTACCCATAAGCGATTCCGTTTAGATCCCCCCTGCTGATGGTGATTTGTGCTTGTCGTTGTTGGTTGGCTGTCTTCATCACCTCCGTCTCCTCAATGTCCACCTGAAGTCCTGTCTTCAGTCGCTGCATCTTCTGCCAGTTTATTGGTTTCCGCCTGTTGGTCTTAGAATCTGTGTGGTATTAGACACAAATCGTCCGCGAAATCCAGATCTTCTAGAGTCTTCTTATCCGTGCAGCGTATTCTTGTCTTCTCGCTGCCACTCACTGTGTGCCGCATAATCTACTCTACCACAATTAGGAATATCATCAATGATAGTAAGTAGTCTTCTCAAGTATTCATTTCAGAGGCTTTGCTGAGTCTTCCGTGGTAGATCACTTGTAATGTGCCTTGTGTCACATGGCTGCTGAATGAACCTGATAAAGATTTTGGGCATCCCATAGTGTCGAAGTAGATTTCAAATTACGTCTTGTTCAACGCTGTATAAATTTGACTATCATTCTATTCTCTCTTCGACGACGATGCGTAGAGTTGCAGTTTGATTCGCACATAATGAATACAGATTGTTCCTGTCGGAGTTCTGCATCCGATGAATCTGTTATTCTCTCCAGGATGACGCACCTCAGTGTTTTTCTTGGCGTAGACAAGAGCATTAGACCACACAAGTTCTTGCATAGGCTTAAACTGCCTTTCTTTTGCAGTTTGACAAGACAGTCTTTCTTCAAATCAGTAGGCGCCTTTCCTTCCTTCCAAACCTTTTGCAATAATGGCGTCAGCGTAACCACTGTGGTCTTTGGGTCCGTTTTCTAGTGCTCCGGGGGAAAGAATTCGGTCTGGTCCTGCTGCCTTCCCGGTTGGCTTTCAGTAGCTTGATCGTTTCCGAAATGTTTGCTTTCATTGAAAGATTGATGTCCACTGACAGGCAGTTTTGTGCGTGCTGTTGGTGGTGTTTCTGGCCGAGGTGCAGGTGACGGGTGATTAAATAGCCCTTAGAAGTGATCAGCTCATTGTTTTATTTGTTTCTCTTCCTTGGTGATCAGTTTCTCTTGAGCATCTTTTATTGGTTTCTTCATCTGGGTAGACAGGAGGAAAACGGTGAGGTAGATGACCAATGCAAGGATGTAGAAGAGAAGTAGGAGTTGAGTTCAATGTACATCAACCTGAATAAATAAGTGAGGAATAGTGCTCTGAAAGACAGAAGATGATTCTACGACACTTTGCCAACTGAACCAGAACAGGCAGGCCTGAGGTAAAACAATACTCAGTACATCATATCAGATAACCAGGTCTTTCTTGTTTTGCCTCTTTTTTTCGGAGAGTTCCACTGTTCTTCCTAGAAGGTTTCCTCAGTGATGCCCCGCAGTGTCTCGAACTTTGCTCTGATGGCTACAGTGAAGGTGTCTTTTGGAATTTTATCCTTCAGTTTCTGAGTGTTGAACTTGGATTGCGGTCTACATCTATTTGTTTTGAAGGCTTTCAGCTTAACCTTGATGTTTCCCTGAACTAGATAATGGTCTGAGCCTAAATCTGCTTCCCTTTTCGAATTTGTGTCCAGGAGGCTGCATTTCCACTTTTTTGAGCAATATTAAGATGAAGTCAATCTTGTTTCTGGTGTGTCTGCCAGATGAAATCCATATTGCATCATGTACATCATTGTGCTTCTGCATGCCTTTTAGGTTACTAAATCACTGAAGGCATGGAAGACTGTGAAGAGTTCTCCGTTCTCACTCATTTCGTCCAGAGCCTCTCGACCCATGATGAGTTCTCTTCCTGTATTGTCTGCTCCCAGTTTGGCTAGCATTTACATCGCTCATAGAGATGTCGATATCAATCTTTGGGATTTTATCTGTTACTGTTTGCAGCTGTCTACGGAAATCCTCCTTCTCGTGTTCCGAGATGTTTGTAGGTTCGTAGCGTTGGGTAATTGTGACCTTCCTTCCTTTTGGGTTGAATCTTGCTGTCATGACCCTGGATGAAATTGGTTCCCACTGCATTAGAGATTTGGCTACCACCGGTAACCTCATCAAAGCCACTCACTGCCTCAGTGTGCTCGTGCAAATCAACATTTGATGAATACATTGAAGTGAGTACATGTTGCTATCTAAAGACATTGAACGAGAAATATAAATGGTGAGGAAATGATTTATCTCGCATCTTGTTGATTAAAGCAGGCTACTATAAAAGAAATAAATTACAAATTTACGGTGACTTCTTCACTTGTAAGGTAATTTTGATGTGAAAATAGTGTCTACAGAACCTAGTTATTCAGCACAAATTTCTCATATACGAGGTTGCTAGCCAAATTTACCGCATAAAACCAGATCCACCATTTAACTTATTTAATCATCAATTACATATACACCACTGTGTTCATTCAAGGAGTCTTCTCGTCAAATATTAATACTGAAAAGTGTATGCCAATGTATGATATGAAGACAATAAAGTGTATATCTAAGTGCTTGCTGTCATTAGAGATCAGCCACAATGAATCATTTTTCATTATCAGTGGTGTTATTTTTATAGGATGGGGTTGGTAGTCTCACGCTTAACCTTCCCTCTTTACTGGGCTTACTGAGAGCTTAGTGATGGTTAGGACTGCATGAGTCAAGGATCGAACCCCGGAATTTATGCATGGTTGGCGAGCATTCTACCACTGCACCACCGACGCATTTGAACCGATTTACTCGTTGGTTATTATTTCACTTGCTACTTTCTTTATCTCTGAATTGTAATCACATATATAAAGGCCTGTTGTTCACAGATAAAGAACACATCTTAGAGACTTTTTTGATTGTGTTTTACTACGAAAATAGTCTCGACAGCTATTCTCGTTTAAAGTTTAATATTCAGTCTCAAGTTTATTTTAAATCACATCTTTTGAACATATAGCTCTATTTACGAATTCAGACTTACTATATTTTTTTTATCTGTTCATGTAAAGGTTTTAGAATAGTCTGGATTCGGTTATTCCTTGTTCACTTACCAGTTTCTCAAAATTTATAATGGGCACTTTATTGAAAAAATTCCTAAATATCATCTGTGCAAACGTGACTTCTATTATCATTATCAATCACACTTAGTCATTTATATGTTAAACGATTTAATACTGAAATTTCTAACAATTCTGAGGGACTATTAACTCGTAGTTTTCATATCTCTACCAATTTCAATCAGATTTCAGCCTTTTTAATTGAAGATTACATTTCATTATATTGAACTTGAAAGCTATAACACATTAAGAGATATTCTGTAGAATCTATTCGAAATACCACTGGCAAGGAAAGTGGCTTTAATTCAGTAGAATGAGATTATAGAGATAAAATAGTTTTTGCCTTTTCATTTCTAGTTTATAATTAATGTGAAGGTTGGACCCGGCAGACTGTGTCCTATGCTATTTCAAAAGAAAGAAGGAAAAAAAATACTGTTTAACTTATTATTAACTACTTTGGGGTGATTTCATAGCTTGTTTTCAAAAATTTCTTTTGGAATTTACACACTAATAGGTGTATAAATCTGAATAAACATCTTAAAACATCAAGATTATAGGATAAAAAATAAGGGCACAGAAAATGGTGTCCCATAGTGTTCTCCATAGACTGAAAGACACTCGACTTTCTTTAAAAGCTTAGACTACACACTGATGGAAAAATTAAATATATTACAGCTTATGACAGTCGAAAATTTTGATATTAGATAGTTGGAGGCAATCGGCAGGAAGCCTTGGACCTAGGTTTCGTGCTAGTTGGCACTCATCAGCAAGGCGTATTTGCAACCCTGAAGGAACTCATGTCCCTTCTGAGATTCGAACCCACATTGCAAATGCTTGAATGATAGAATTCATTCTGCACTAAAGAAGGACTAGATACGTCACACCAGTTAATAGTGTCCAATCAAAATAGTCGAAAATTTTGTTGGTTGAATATTTATCTGATGAGACTAAAACTGTCCACTTCTAGTTCATTTTATTAGGCATCGATGTTAGTTGATAAAAGACTATGATCAACAAGCCGTGGAACCAAGTATTGGTGCTTATTGTCACTTGTCGATACGGCGTATCTGCAGTCCTCAAGGAACTGATATCTCCTCTGAGATTCAAACCCAAAACATAGAATTTAGTCACCACCCAGCTAAGGATGACTAGAAACATAATGCTGGTCACTTCCTAGTGAACATACAATATTCCAAGGGTATTAACACATTTTAGTGTTTTGTAAATATATCACTGAATGTAGCACTGAATGACTGACTGACCTCATAAACCAATCAACAGTAAATAATGTTAAAGTTAATTGTAATCAGCTAACTATCCTACGTGAAATAAGTGGTTTAATGTATCTTTTCCTTGTCATCAGTTTACTTTTCGAGCTCATGATTGATTCGGAGGTGATATGACAGTTTCTCTAAAAACTTATAATTTGTCCATAGAAAATATATTTTGACAGGGTATAATCTAGACGAAAATTTGCCTCAGTTTACTTTTCAAGTTATTCGAAACCAGTATTGTTAGTCAATCAGTAGCACAATATGTAGGTTGAATGGAATTCCATTATGGGTAAATTTTATTTTGATAAAGTTTCACAGTGTTATACAGTAATATTTACTAATATCAGTAAATATTACTGTATAACACGGTGAGACTTTATCAAAATAAAATTTACCCATAATGGAATCACACTCTACCACAGTGCTCAAGTTTTATTCTTATATCTAGGTTGAATGGCTTGATTAGAAATTATTGTCCCACTTTTAGTTTTTCGTATTATTGAATGCATAGTTTTTTGGTGACAATAACCCAGTCTCTTGGGAGTACCGATGTACTAGTATTCGCATATAATCTACAGAATTGTTGAAATTCACGAGGTGTTGAACAGCTGTTTTATCCTAATTTAAGAATGTATGAGGGTAAATTACTGTTCATTGCTCCGTTATCTCCCCTCTCTCATCAGTTCCATTTAGCTTTTATCAAAAAATACATCACTATAACAATTAGATCTTCACAGATACAGCATGCAGTTCAAATTTCGTCTGTCTGTCATTTCTTCTTTCAGTATTTTGAGAATGAACAATTTCACTAAACTATTTAAATCAATTGCTGGAAACTCAAAATCGATTTTAGCGGCAAAAAAAATACAAGCTTCTACTCTCTAATTAGCATCAAGACAGTACTTTTTCTCGAATCTGTTAAATAATTGATTGTTTAAACTTAAATACCATGTTAATAATTTGTATTTCTACGCAACTTGAAAATCAGACTTCTAGTCTCCAAGTTTCAGTGATTCCATTACAGTGGCTGAATGGTTAATGAACTCGCCCCACAACCTGAAGGTCTGAATTCGATCCCCAGTTTCGTTATGGGGAATAAGTGTTCAGTTCTCCCTGGTTCGCAAAGGATCTGTGCTGAGAAGCTGTTAACTAAAGTGGAATTCAGTGTGCAGGGATTCAAAACAGTTGTAGCAGATTCTGTAGATCGTTGCTTATCCTAGTTTATAAAGAAAGAAACAAATTTACCTGTAGTAATTGTGACTTAATCTGCTTGACTGCAATTGTATCCAAGATTCTGGAGTTGGTATTAATACAAGAATCTAAATATCTCTTGAAAACCTCAAAGCAACCGAGCACTTTTTAGACCTTTATGATCTTCATTCTTTGGAAGATTTTGAAACAAACGTACTTAATGGCGTTTGATATTTAACTGAACTGCTAATACAGTATGTGATTTCAAAAACAGGGTTTGTAAGCCATAGTATGCTGATCGGTTATTTTTTGTTTTTGAACTCACACAGCTTTGCAGATGTTTATAGAGTATTGTTGTTTAGAGTGTTGAGAACCAGTTCTTCGGTCGACAGTGGTCAGTGTTACAGTTCTTGTTCACTTTTACTGAACTGTACTAATGAAAATGACTCTGTTTGACTCCAAAACCGCAGGAGCTGTCTTGGTACTGAGGGACGGCCTCTCTGAACTAGAATACACAGATGGTATAATTCTTCTAGGTAAAGATACCAAAAAAATGTTTTCTAAACACTCTGAGCAAAGACCTGTGTAGGTAGGTTAAGCGTGAGATTAGAACGAAGATGTAAGATGATCCTACTTGACTGGTCTGCATTAGCTCATACCTACTGGTTAGCCAGTGCAATAGTTTAATTCCCGAGCACTTAGCTTGCTGAGAGAGTTGCGTCAAACTTAGTGGTCTAGCAGCTTGCGAAATCTCACCAAGGTGCCAAAGCTCTTTGGAACATTTGTCAAGCAGGACGATTTTTGGCATTGACAAGATAATTATTTACCTACAAAAGGGCATACATACTGGACACTAGCTCATCCTATCTTACTTGAAGACTATGGATTAGGGCTTTTAAGGTTAGACAGTAAATGAAAATTACGCGTTCTGGACAGCAAGTATCTCATTTCGACCACTTGTATTAAATTTACTAGGCTGGTAAGTTACACTGTGACTGAACATTGGAAGAGTAAGAAGTAAGCTGTCTCAGCTGTGTGTCTTGATTGGTTAAAACGACAGGTCAATGTGTTACGCGTGCTGTAGGGCAAAATTTCTAGAGCAAGCAGTGGTGGCTGAAAGTGAGTCAGATGTCGTTCCACAAAAAGTTAACATCGACCCATGGATTTATTGGTTGCTTATACCAGCAACTTAAGAGGATGGAGTTTCCCTGCCTACTATCTTCAGAATGTGAAGAATCAACATGGGTCGCCATCACGCTGCAACCTGAATTGTTGTTATTAGATAGTTGGAGGCAGTTAGCAGGATGCATTGGACCTAGGTTTCGTGCTTGTTGACACAGGTTAGAAAGGCGTATCTGCAATCCTGGAGGAACTCATGTCTCCTCTGAAGTTCGAAACCGTGTCACCCAGGATCGCAGTCAGAGGTGTCACCATTTTGCATCGCGACTGTCTTCCTGTAGAACGGCATTAGATCCCTTGAATGAACAGTAGGTAGTAACTAGCGTAACAAATAATAGTATTTAACGTCATGCTTTTAGTTCTTTGTTTGTTGCAGACTGAAATCTATCAGTCAAGTTCGCAGGTATATAAAGTTTCACAATCAAAACAGCTCTTAATTAAAAGCACCTCATAAAGGTTGTAACTATGCCGAGTTCATGGCCTGCCAAAGGAGAACCGTCTTAGAGATGATAATCACTGTTCTATTTATGGTACCAGAATTTGATATTCAACTGCGACAGAATTATTATATTAGTTTAAATAGTTTTATTACTTTGTGCAGAAATAATATTAACTCGGACTAGTTTTATATAACAGCCTGGTTGGGTCTTTTGGCTAAACAACTCCACATCCATAGACCGCATCAGTTTTCGTTTGACTTAATTTATTTTCTACACTAATAAGACATATTTGTTACGACCCAAACCGACTTGTTGTGGTCTGAACAGAGAAAACTGACCTCTATGTTCTACTGCATTTCTGACATAACTTCCTTGGGACACTGACAGTCGCAAAGCGCTCCAAAGAGGGAGAAAAGGTGGTTATTTGTTGTTGAATCTAAGTGTGCTTCTTTTCAATAATAATAACGCCAAATACTGAGAATCATTTCAACAGAGCCGTTGGGCAGCTATGTAGACAATATAACTTCCTAAGTACAAAACAAGTAGTGTAGAACAAAATTAGTCAACCAAACAATTTAACTGCGAGAAGTACCTTAGAATCAGAAGGGTGGGGTCAGAAACTTTGTCTACAAGAATCACACACCAACACTTCCCAGTGACAGTTTAAGGTCAGAATGACCTACACTCACGCAAAAATATCACATCGTAAAACAACACAATGTATGGTACTACCACAAAGAGAAGCATTAAAATTAAAGATTAAACAGGGAAAAAGACAAATGATAAGGATCAAAGCAGCTTGTGATTTACAAATCTCAGAACAATAATATGAAAAATGGATGATAATTAGAAAGTTAGTTGAAACATCCAAGCAAGTATAAATAGTGTGATTAGATTATTCAGGAGGGATTTTTCAAACACTTTTTTTCCGTTACAAAATTTACATTTTCTCGACCTACCATTTGGTATTAAACAAATGAAATAAAGAAGGAACACAAATGTTAGTTAATTGGAGAAAGCTATTAAGCTAGTAATGAACTGTATTTGGGAGGAAAAATCAATAAATAATATCGTTGCAATGTAAATGAATACTACTGTAATTCGTTGTTAGAGTGACAAAACATCCCAGGTTATAATTTTGTTTAATTCACGGTATTTAAAGAATATAATCGACTACTTATGGGCGTTTTGATGTTGATTATTTGATTCAAATATTATATATTATATATTGTGCTGTGTAATCTATTGAGAATATTGTTACTCTGATTATAAAAAATTAAATACGCACCAAGCATCATCCAGTTATTTGTACCGTGTCATTCGCTGTATTATATTAAATACACTTACATAATGCAGATATTAGACTAGAAGTTGGGCATAGCTTGCTATTCATAATTATGTCAAAGCTATCCTACAACGTTCAACAGTTTACCAATACCTACTTTAAATTTATAATAGAATTGTCTAAGATATATGACGTTGATATTGAATCATGCAGCTTCGATTTATGTAGCTCAGCTTCACTGAAAAAGAAATATACTGATGCAACAACCCTTTGTCCCATTCAGCTGTATTATATATGAATACAAAACGTGCGATACAATGTGACAGTGGATGAGTTTATGGATCAAAGCAGCCGCAGATTTTTTTTCAGGTTTTTTATTACGCGGAAATACCGTTTTATTTTCAATTGATTAATTGTGTGTTTAATGACCTGCATAACTCAACTGAATGATTTTGTAATTATTGCAGATCATCTGATTGTATAAATTAGCTTATTTTACTAAGTAGATGAGAAACTTTTGCCTAAAAAGTTTCAATCATTGAGATATTATTCTACTGAGTTCCAGGTGTTTCCTTTTTAAACAGCATTATGACTATATATATACATCCCGTGAGGGAATTAGGTCAAAGGTGTGAATACATGAAATAATAACAATAGTATGAAATACAATTAAAATATTTGTGATTATAATCATAGTTAAATGTCAAGTGGCAAAATAATTAATGTCATATATAGAATATAGAAAATCAAAACAAATGATTCAGAGAAGAGACTCTTTTCAACGAATTTATCATCAAGCTGTACAATAGAATAATACATAAGGTGTATAGATTCTGGAAAGGGGTACATAATTATAAGATTAGTAAATGAATATAAAATGTTACCTAACAAGGTGTGAAATCTGACCTAATTCCCTCACCGGATATAATTTTTTTAAACCATATATTATATATATATATACGATTGTACAGCTTGATAATAAATCCGTTGAAGGGAGTCTCTTCGCTGAATATTGTGTTCTTAATATATATATATATATATATATATATATATATATGAACTCTCATGTACTCATACTGCCAATACCACATTTTGTTTACTTAACAGGGTATCACAAATTATTTGCATAACAGTAAAGTATTTTACTATATTATTTTTCTTTAGGTTTCAGGCTTGAGTACTCAAGCATTTTCTTTAACATTTCACTTACGGTTTGACAATGATAATCCCAGTGTGTTTATTCGAATTTGTATAACGTTTGATAAACATTTCTTGTCTAGACTCTAATTTATTTTTTTTCTCACACTTAAAATAATACTTTATGAGAAGACTAAATTATATTCACTACAGAAATATGTACAAACAGTATGTAGGTAGAATAGAATAGAATAAAGTATTTGACTCTTTAACAGTTTAGAAAAAACTGAGTGAAGGAGTATATTCCCCTCCAGTTAGTTTACAGAGTGCTTTGTTTTGTCTTCAAGTCTTACAAAATAAACAACTTATTTATAAATAATATTTTGAAGTAAACAAACGAGTCTTATATAGTGATAACGCTTTGGCATTTTTAAGGATAGATGCTGACCTCGAGTCTCCGCGAGAACGCCACCATTCACTTTGGATGCGAGTTCACCCACCTTATGACTCTAGAATGGGATGAGACACGCCATCTACATTGTGCTGCTAACTATCATCAAGCAGATAAGTTTTATCTCAAGTCAATGTTTAGTTAACACTCAAACAGTACACTATATGTAATCTTATTCAGACGGTGTTAAGCTTAATCCCTCTAGGTGTCAGACTGTTAATTTTAGTTTCAGGCGGAAACAAGTCATAGGGGGGATTGATTCAATCCTATGATTATTGTAATATCGACGGCAATGAATCAAGATATAAGTTGAATATCACCTTTCTTGGTAACAGTTTCCATTTCAACACTTTCTGGTTGTCTTATATCTTGTTGACTTCTAATTAACCTTTCTTAACTCACAACATAAGGAAGTTTAGACGTCCTGGAATAACTCAACCTCTTTGATAATTTATTAATTTATATATTCTACCCCTACACCCATTTGTTCCCCCTGATTTTTGTTTCACTGGCTACGTTGTAGTATACAGAACTTTGAAGGCTGTAAGCAGGGTCAGTATTCTACCTTTGATTCAATTAGATGACACTATTGTTGATAAACACTTTGATTCTTACAAGTAGTTGGTTGTAGTCATATTGTTAAATACTGAACATCCTTTTTATTCACAAATGCCTTTTTTTGTCTCTTTGTGTGAAATCAGAAGAAATTTCACAGGAGTTCATGTTCCTACCGCTAAATATATAAAATTTCTATCATACCATATATATATCATGGATGTTGTGTGAAGAGAAAAATGTCATCAAAGAATTGGTAAACCTACTTTTAAACTTGTAAATAAACAACAATTCATTGCTAGCATTATTATTAGTATTACATGTATATTCCTAAATGGCTCCAGAAGCAAATAGAATCTTCAGAACCCACTAATTGTGAGAACAGAAGACCTGCGAAACATATTATAGAGACAGGACATAAAATTGACATTAACACATCTTTTAAACCTATCTATAAAACGTGTTTGGGGCGTATCCTAAAGTTTGTGGAAGCCCTAGCAATAAGAAAGTTTAAACCACCTTTATGCGTTCAAAGCAACAATTGGTCATCACACTAAACCTGCCATGGTAAACTTTGTTTTCATACCATAACAGATGTACTATTACCTCTGTTATTTGGTTTGTTTATCTTCATTGTTATTTTGACCTTCAATATGTCCTTTTAACTTGACTTAAATACTTTTGTTTTCTCACCTCTTAACTCTTTATTTATTTCATATATATTCCTGTAACAAGTCCGTGTATGATCAGATAGTTCGAAATGTGTTGCGCAAATACATTACATGATTTAGACAAATTACGTCTTCTTATTGTTTTGTCTAAATTGATAAAGGGAACTAATTGTTTTAAATATTAATTTTCCATTACCTTAGGTTTTTGTGGTTTTATTATTTCTACTATTTTATTTATTTATTTAATTATAAAGGGAGATAAATAATTACAATATTTACGATAAAGTTATTGTTCGGAATAAAATTATTATTATATTGACAACCATTTTGCAAGTGACATACTCTTCAAAATGTCCAGTGCCTTGCCGACTAAACTACAAGATTCGGCTGTTTGTCAAATTTTGAATCCCCAAAACAGTTAATAGACGAAATCGTCTAACATTGTTCTAGCTGCTTCTTAGATGGATTGCTCAACAAAGTCAGCCTGTAACTTGTAGGAAACCAGCTAGATTTCTGTCAACGCACAGGTACACTTCGTAACATCATCAGTCGTTTACAACAAGTCTACTTTTATAAACGAATACATTAGCAGACAGTTTGATAAGATAATTATTTTGGAGCAAAGTTACAAATTCTATGCCTCCATATTTTGGAAATCCCCCAGATTTAGTCTAATTTGAATATAAAAAGTTTCACATAAATCAACCAGTTTTTCCTTTGAAGAATTTTTTTATTATCATGTGAGTGCAAAAATATGAATATATGAGTGTAAAAAAACAAGAATCATGATGAACATAATGATGAATAAATACGTAATGTAATGTCAATGAAAGTCTTTACAACTAAATTAGTACTCAATGAGGTTGACTGACATTCGACTGTCATATAATCAGATAAAAGTAACATCTATTGACTGAAAAATCAAAACGACTAAGATGAAGAGTGCATGACCCTGTTTTATTAATATTGTTATTAATACTGTCATTATTATTTACAACTTGGATAGATTTGGGCTAGTTCTTCTTTGGGAACAGTTGCAACACTTGTTCGGTTGGTTTTCTTCTCTTTTACATAATGTTGTTGGTCATTCGGTACAGAATTGAGATCTTGACAGGTGTCATCTTCTTCAAGCATTTTTTCTTCTTCTTCTTCAAAAATTAAACAGCCCTCTGTCATTATCGCGACCACTTCATCTAGGACATGTCCCCAAGCTTTTCTTACATCATCCGTGAATTCTTCATAGATCAAACGTCCCCAGGTCATTAGGATGGCTTCTTTAATAATCTGAAAAAAATGAAGTAAATGTATGCGTGTAGATAAACACGTATCTGGATAGTAGTCATCAATATTTTGACAAATATTGCTATAAATCAGTTATACGGAACAGATTTATCATCTACCAGGCTATGAGGCACATTTGTTGAGTGAGAGTTGACGATACTGTCCATATGAATAATCTGAGGTGGATGAAAAGAAATTTGGACCCGATTTCCAGTGGCCACAGTTCGAGAGTTTGGGCAAATGAACCACATTTCCACAATCGTCTTTTAATTATCAAAATATTAATGCAGTAGTGAGATAAAATTGTTGACTGATAAGTGAGTTCATAAATCTTCAGTTTTATTTCTCAATTTAGATATGTGAATAGAACCGACGTTTCTCACATTAAATTAAATTTCTGTTATTTTTCACTATCGTTTGTTTACAAACAGTTATCAGTTTAAGTGTTTCTTCACATGAATATTTAATAAACTGAAGACTTAATAACTGTCCAAGCCATTTATAATTTCTTTATAATTTCCTTTGAAATAATTGGAGAAGTACGCTTAACATTTGTGTACCATTCTTCAATTTCATAAACACCTAACTAAATTCAAAAGTTTAATCTTTAATGCTGAGTGGATTCAGTCAATCACGTTCACCCTAAACACTAGGCATATGATACCTGTTACACCCAGGTGACTAACAGTTGTCAGCTGCTATTTTTCGCCTGTTCCTCTTTAAATTACCATATTACACAGGAATAGCATAGTCCTAGTTTAGGATGGTCGTTACTCTTAATGATTCATATGCACAAAAAGGTAATGTGCGTCGGTGGCACAGTGGTTAGGACTCTCGCCGACCATGCACATGGTCCGAGGTTCGAGCCCCTGCCGGCGCACACCCGATATCTATGGTCGGCCTGCAAAATTTGGGCTACCGGTATCCATGCTGAAAATGCCATACTTGTCCTGAAAATACGGTGTGGCATCAAGCTGTAACCAAAATAAAATAAATAATAAAATAAATAAAATAATTAACTCCACATAGTAAGAAACGACTCTACTGAGATCAATTTTTCAAGAGAAATTTATCTCGTCAAATACTGCAAAGGGTTAAACAGAATGAAAAGTGTCTCAGTAAAGCTGAAAACCATTTGAAAAAGTAAGTTCTATGGAGCACAAAATTTTTCAGATCAAGAGATTCACCTGTTTTGCTTTGAAACACTTGAGACCACGATTGGCATGACACTAGAATTCAACTTCATAAAGCGCGACTTTCATGAGTATTTATTTTTAGAAATTTAGCTGATTTAATAATTTGTAATATTATTCGTGAAATAAGTTAATACAAGGAATGCTTCTTATATTCATTATGTGGTGATTGCATACAATAAGCATGTGAAGTATTGGTGAAGTAGCTTAGTCGACAATACTTTTCTGAATAGAAAGATGAGCATTTCATTTCAGTCTTAGTGTAGGCATCGTTAATCCATTGAGAAACAGTTCAAAACTAGACAAAACGTGCGTCTTGAACTCCATTACTATCTTGTCCCCACATAATATATTAACAGATTACATCCGTATCTTTTCCTACTATTTTAAAGGTCATAGTTGATATGAATATGATATCCAGTCTTCATTTGTTTAAAAACAAAACTTGGATGGTATTTCAACTACTCAACTTAAAAGTAGTTCAACTGGTAAGCGTTTCGAATGATCTATCAAAGGTTTTCCTACCTGTATGTTTCGTGATTGAAGAAAAGTTAGACAATAGTTAAGTTAAAGTAGATAGATAAGGATTTTTCACGAACACCAAACTAGCGAAAGCAGCCTCTACAAGCCTCCCAAATGCATCGAATTCATTTCCAATGTCGCTGAATCGTCGTACGGTTCAACAACAGGTGAATGATAAACTACGGCATTTGTTTACTCTTAGATTATCTTAGATTCCTTCATTGGGCATTGCAGGCAGATTCTCCCTGCAAGAGCATCTGAAAACCATAGGCTTTCGTTGAATGGAAATCCAGGTTAAGTTTTCCAGCATGTTTTGCTAAGTCACTTTCTTCACCTTCTAATTTTCTCGATAGCGCCTCACCCACTTTATCTGTCTCAGTACAAACTACTTTCTTCAGTAACCTTTTCAGTATTTCACGCATTTCAACCTTATTCCTCTAACATGTTTAATATCATGGAAGTATTCAATAACAGGTCTTGTTTATATAACGTTAATCCGATTTTACGGTTCAAAATTTAAGCCGTTGAGAAGAAATACTTCTTTGTAGAATGAACCTCTGTTGTTAATTATATTCATGATTAATGCGTGTATTTAATCATGATGGAATGCAGATATTTTTCCAGAATAAATTTTGTTCATCAACTGTTTGCTAAATGTGTCACTGACAGTGTAGTAAAGATAAATGGTAATATCAAAATGATAATTAATCAGAAAAAAAGTTAAAAAAGTTAAAAATTAAACCAACTTTGAAATATTCTATTTTCATATCGGCTATAGCTGCATGTTTCGCTCCAAGAATAACCAATTCCTCATACAATGACTTACTGTCACCATTTAACGCTTCAACTGCTTTATGTATCACTCTCATGACTTTTGCAGAATGAATTTTAAGATCTGGACTGTCGAGTAATTCTTCTGGACTGAGATTACTAAAGTATTTGTAAAATGAGAAACATAATTTAGTGTTAAGCTTATAAAATATTCAAGAAGTCATTCATAAACAGATGTAGGCATATCACTTTGAAATTTCCTAGTAAACAACAATCTTACATGTATCTGGTAAACAGTTAGGATTTAATTGATTAATTCTTTATCACAAACCTCATTTTCTGAAATTAATTCATTTTATCATGATCTGAAATCGGTTAGAAAACCAATGAAAAGCCTGCAGGGAGTACTGGACAACTTGTTTGTTCAAGTCTGGGACTCGTCAGCAGTAAGCACCCACCACTACTGTTCGAACCCAGGAACTCCTGGTTACAAGGTGAGCTCGTAGACCCTTCAGCCACTGGGAGCTTATCCAATGGTCCATGAATTCTAACTTCTGCCAACTTTATGACTGATGTCAGCTCATGATAAAATCTTCCAACCAATCAAACAAAACTCCTACAAAACCAACATTTGAAAATTCATTCATTTCATTCCCAAAAAGATACAGTCTCCCTATTTTAAAACACTGACTTCTTTTCTATATATCTTTCGCTTAATTAAAGTTACAATTCATCTACAAATGCCAATTAAATTCATTTATTTTTCTAATTCACTAGTTGAAAACATATCTTCAATCAACTAAATATCACTTCAGTGTAAAATTCTTGTATCCTCAGAATATCTGCATTTCCAAGTTGTTCCACTAAGCAGTCATCTATGGTATGCAAATATATCAAAGAATCCTTGAATAACCGTTCAATTTACTTTTCAACAAATTCCAGGTGTAAAGGAGTTGAAAATGTTCAAGATGTTTCAATAGTTTTCCAGCATTAAAGTCCAGGTATAATCGTGCTTTATTATTCCACTTCATACAGATAAATACACCTGAACAACTCTTCGAGAGTGTACTCTTAAAGCTACCAGTTGGCGAAGATTCTCAAGAATGAATTCCATAAAGTCCGACCAAACAGTTGAGGAGAAGAACATTAACTTATATCAAGTAAAGAAAGAAAATTATTAAATGCGAGAAATATCTCTGCAAACGACCATTTTACTGTGGGTTATTATTAGTCAACTGTTACCAATTACTTTCACAGGGACTCAAAAATCATGCTATTCTTCTATTTTCTGGTGTGGTTGAGATGTTATAAATACAGTTAGTTAAAATAAGACTTTAGTCGGTGGCGCAGTGGTTAGGACGCTAGCCGACCATGCACATGGTGCGGGGTTTGATCCCCGACCGACGCACTCCTTTACCCCGCCGAACCAGTAATAAAAAGCCGGTAAGGAGGAGTGGTTGGGCATGAGGCTAGCAACCTCATCCTGTAAAAGTAAACACTGCTACAGAAACTTCAAGCCTCTAGTTTGAAGCCCTATGTTCCACTGGGAACGAGAAGGAAAAAAATAAAACTGCGGAAGATTACATAACCAGCAGCTTCTTTGCTGTGTCGATTTTTCTAGGCCATGAAGTCTATGTATTTTGACAAATAAGCAAGAGGTTTCCTCCAGTTGATGATTATAACAGTAAAAGCAGGATTTTGGCAAGTTGATGTTTCCTGAGGAAAACAATGTATCATACAAAACCATAAATTGTGGCTTCTCAAATGAACCTAAACAGGAATGTTCTTCAGCAAAGTAAATAAAAAATTTCTCTGAAAATTGAGTACTGGTATTGACTGTTAGCACTGGCTATGATGTGGGAACCAAACAGAATGCCGGTATATGCAGGAAAAGATTTTTTTATTACATAGCAAAATAATATAATTAAAATAATTCTTTCTTAGGCATTATCCATAGCTTCTGCTCCAGGTTTGAATGAATACCTTCTAAATATGTACACTCAATGAACACACTCATGTAAAGTTAAACGCATTCATATTTTCAATCTTCAAGGAGTAACAACGAATAGTCCTAGGCTAATTACACTTCACACTATTCATCAAAGAAAAAGAAAAAGTACTTGTACACAACATTAAATTCTAAATACACATGCATCATTATTTTTCGCATAATATTATTTACATTGTTATCATTATTTTCGTTACATAAAAATTTATTTCTCTTTTGAGTTAAAACTAAACTTAATTGGACTTTTAATTGAACATTGAATTTTTAACAAACTCTGGCTAAACAAAATTCGTAGAACGAAATAAAAGAAAAGAAAGCTCATTTATTTCTGTGTAAATAATGTAACATTTGTATGCTTCGGTTAAAACAGTGGTTTTATACTGCAAAACAACTTTTTATTACAATAAGTGATGTTAATTTGTGGTACGTATAAACACGCATATTCTCTAATGAAAGTGCAATCGGTAAAATACAGCCAACAGTTTACAACCACAAGTAAATATCAGTCAAAACAAGAAAAAACTAAAAATCTACCGAAATAATAAAAAAAAGTATAAGTGAACCGGCAAACACAAAGAATATTGACCGCGGTGTATGAATCCATCAGTAACCTTGAACGCAGACTGTTCGTTGGATTACACAACCTGTCGTGTATAATGCATCAAAAGCCGTTTATTCACGAAAACAGTTAACATTATGTTAATGAAATACATTTTTACCTTGACGTAACTCAAAAGCACTTCCCAATTGCAATGAAGGGTGTAAGTTTTCAAGTTTCACAGTTGCCAAAACGATTTCGTCTATGTAAACAACAAAATACTCTCCTTAACATTTATCTTAACCCTTATCTTTTCCCTCTTAACCGTAATCCTAACCACAGTCCTAACACTCGTACTAATTCTAACCCTCAGGTGCTATCAACTCATTGTCCAAAAAGTACTTTAAAACGAGATCATGATAATATTTGCACCTCAGTCAGTGCACAGTGTTTGTGCTGGTGCTGTAGTAATGGCAGGTTCTGTAACGCAACGAAGGATATGCGTTCAAGGTCACTGGTGCCTTTACACTCCATGGTCACTGTTATGTAGATTAGCCAGTGAACTGAAAATTAAAAAAATGACAAATATCAGGAATTCGAACTAAAATAAGTTGCAGAAATCTATGTACTATAATGACTAGTTTTAAAATATCTCAAATAATGTCATCTAAAAGAGTTAATAATTTCAGTCGATTCTCTTAACATGCTGAAGTCATGCTGTATCTTACCTTTTGTCTTTAAATGCACTTTTGGGGAATATTTTCATTGCAGCTGGACCATGCCTTTTTAGTGGACTTTAATTTAACTCAAAAACAAGTAATCTTTCCGTTTGTAGTCGAAGCCTCTTGTATTCATCGAGAAACAGAGTTGACCAGAATATCATTTGCTAATGATATACTTACTACGTCATCAGCATACGGAAGTCATTTATAAGTATTGTTATCTCAAGTCTTGAACGGCGGGTTCTGTTTAAACGGTATAATAATCTCTCTTAGAATTTCACATTTTCTCCTAAACAGTAATCTTTTAAAACACTAATTTATGCGCATTGGAAAAAACGCAAAGTCCGGCCTGAAATGTTACTGTTCTGAATAGCCAACAAAAAGAAACAATAAAAGTTGACTAGGGGCTCTTACACATTTTTTCATTATAAACACCAAATAAAATTACTGGTTTCATTTGAGTACAGTGTAAATTAAACTTGGGAAATCTGACTCACTCCACGCGTATACAAACACGTCGAAGCATATTTTGGTCTATGTAATGGCATCATATTTTATAAACGTACAATATACTCCATATTCGCAACCCTCGATGAAGCGTTATTTTGGCAGCTTAATATTTGCTACTATTTTTATCTGCACATTATTAGACTTCAGTCTTTGGAATTCATAGTGAAGCAAACTATGGATCTGTACTTTATTGAAGAAACTATTGAACAAGGAGTAGTAGGCGTGTCCTAAAATTTGCCATCACTAGTAGAAATGGTTCGTTTCAGTTATAATTAGAGTGGAAAAAATTGCCTTCAGAAAAATTTCACGAAATTCGCTTATGCTTTCAATAATTTATTCTTGAAAAAATATTAACCTTATGAAAATAATTACTGGGCAATACTTATGTATTGAAATCACTGTAGTAAAACTGATAATTTATTCACAGTTTGAAGCGAAATATATGTAGGCACATTGTGAGAGTGTTTTACAAAAATTTAATTACTCCTTTGTACATTAATGCAATCAGAACTAGGTAAATGGTTTTTAATACAGGAAAAAAACCAGTGGATATCTAAATCGAAAATTACCCACTTTATACGAACTCAGATCAAGATTTGACCAGATTATTCCGAAAGCGTTGGCGCCGAGTGAAAAGTAGACATAAGTTAAAATAATGTATCTGAAATTATCTACTATGTATGGCACTTTATGAGCAATTTTTATCTCTCATGAAATGATTGTAGAAAAAATGTGTAAGTAAAGAGAACTTACTCATTTTGGCTTTTGATGATTTGAAATCAGTAAATATTAAGAATCTGACTTCATTGGTTTCTTGTGTTATTTCATATGAAAATGAATTTCACGTCAAACAAAGTCTATGAGCTTAAATCAGTTGAATACAACTCAACACACTACTCAAATGAGACAGAATCTGTAGTTTTTAGTCTCATAACAACAAAACTGTCAAGTCAGCATATTGTTCTCCAATAGAAAGGATAAAATTTACGATTATGCAATGAAATAAAATGAGAAAAAAAGTTTAGATAGAGTTTTAACTTCTGAGACTTTTCTCTTCTTAAACTGGACTTGCTTTATTTCATTTTCTAAACTTTATTGAAAGTACACTGCAAAACAGTGAACAATAGACTTTTGATTCATCTTGATGATTTTTGAATTCATCGCTAAGGGATATTCGCAAATCAAGTAACGGTTCTAACCTCCTAGTCACAAATGTCCAAGAGTTGGTGTATTAGTTTTTAGTCAGTACATACTCAGAAGTCATACGCAAATGTGAATGTAGTACTTACGCAGGAAAAACCATAGAAAACTGACTCCATTATGGATAAGATTTTATTTTGATAAATCACACAGTGTTATACCGTAATATTAACTGATATCAGTTAAAATGATGACGTTTCGAGCACAAATTATTGCTCATAATCATATCAAGGTACTCACACAACTCAAAAAGTCATCAGTTAATATTACTGTATAACACTGTGATTTATCAAAATAAAATCTTATCCATAATGGAGTTATACTCTACCACAGTGCCCAAGTTTTATACCATAGAAAGCTAAAATGTGTAATAGAATCATATAATCACACAGTCGCTGAATAAACATCTATAAACAATTAAAATCATTCAAGTATATGATATCATAGCATTGTGTTTCAATTGGATAAACAATGGCAAGAGAAACAACACGGCAACTACTCAACACTAACGAAAACCTCTGTACAAAAACTAAAGATTTTAATGTTTAATTTTGAGGAATTTCGCAAGTTTTTCTCCTACAAGGTATTTTCAATTCATTGGTCAAATATATATGAAAAGATAAACGAACCGCCCATGGGACCACCATTACGAGGACTGATAACTGAAATTGTTATGTAAAAGCTATGAACAAAACTCAAACAACAATGAAATCAAAAATCTATACGCGTTATGTTGACTATATATACGTTATAGTCATAAAAATGAATTAGGAGATATGAGTAACCTAATCAACGGCGTTTTCACAGGCATCATATTTACTGAACAATAAAATTAAGACAATGAAATCCCATTTCTGGATGTGAACAAATTAGCACGTACAAGGAAGATAAAAACACAAGTATACGGAAAACCTACCCACACATGCTGATACCTCAAAAAGCAAGAAATAGCCAAGAGAACACAAAAGCAAGTGTATATATGTATACATTATTCAAAAGAGTCAGGATAAACTGCAGAACTTCTGTTCTAAATAGGATAGAAGAAATGAAATCCCCTTATCTTTGTTTAGAAAATTAAATTTTCATGGAAATTCAAAGGATTTCTATCCTCGAGTTAACCTACAAACGAAATCATCCTCTAAAGCTTCAAAGAAGGTCATCTGGATGTGAGAAAATCCTTGAGAAATTTAAATCTTTCGGAGTAGATGTCACTGATAAACTAACAGAGTAACTTTAATTCACGCTTTTCGACCAGAACTCAAAACATTAAAAGAAGACGAATCCAATGTTATTTTTATGAAAATTTGTAGTGACTGTGAGAAATAAACGGACGTCCTGTTGATTTTCTTACCCACTAATGCAAACTAACTGTCCAAAAACTGTGGATAATAATAACTGTGAATACCAATTCGATTAGAAACGTGTGGAAATCTCAGACAAAGCAATACTTTCAAAAAGTGTCAATGAAGACATGAACTTGCTGACTTAAAAGGAATAATCACTCCAAAAGATGGAATTGTTCCACAAGGAGTTATATCAAAGCCGAAACGATGGAAAGTGTGTAAAAATCTGCTCCGAGAAGTGCATTAAGTAATTACATTACAAAATATCAGTTTCGCGATTGTCTCGTATCGAAACACAAATTACGTGGGGGCTGAACAAAATGAAACGCAGTTAACAAGTAACATTTACAATAGTCAGATGTGGATGTCATAATTTTCTCATCCACGTACGAGTGAAAAATAGGGTTTAAAGTATAATTTCAGTATCTGATAGCACATTACTAGGTGTAACAAAGAGGTAATATCAAAATTAAACTGGGAATCAGCTGAAACATGTTATTCAAGTATTGGTTTGTAGGAATTTGGTTGATTGGTTACAGGATTTCATCATGAGCTGACATTGGTAAGGGAACCATTGTAAAACCTGTGAGTACTGGACAGCTGTTTCGTCCTAGTTTGGGTCGGGTGTGAGGACAAATACTCGCCGAAATCATAGGCTAGCGATCGCGCGATATCGTGAATTGGCAGAAGTTAGAATTCATGGGCCACTGGATTGGGTCCCAGTGGGTTAATGGTATGCGGGCTCGCCTTGTAATCAGAAGGTCCTGGGTTCGAACCGTAGTGGTGGGTGCGTACTGCTGAGGAGTCCCAAACTAGGACGAAGCAGCTGTCCAGTACTCCCAGGTTTTGCAATGGTTCTCTAACCAATGTCAGCTCATGATGAAATCCTGAAGGATGTTAGTCGGACGAATCTGCGATTGGAAGACAAATAGACACAAATCGGATTTATCAGTTGGTGAAAAAGAATTCTCATGGACTGAAAGGCAAATACTGGATGTATAAAATAACTAGAAACAACTTAAATATATAATGGGACGACAAAATCATCAAGTCATGACCACCGAGAGCGACAGTTATTTCATTCATGAAGTAGTGTATTGACTGACTGCATCTTAAAGTTAGCTCTGAAGTTGTCTGTTTAGACGATGAAAGTTTTGCATTTAAATTATCTAGCTTAGGGAGAACGCAGCAACACCAAAATGCAGTATTTTTCTGAAGTGTAAAGCTTAAAGCGAAATGAAATACAGTTGGGTGATTCCTGAGGTATCGATCCTTTCTCCTCAAAAAAATTCAGTGGGTGAGCTAAACAAAAACAGTGAAATTTGAAAGGATTTCTTTTGTTGTATAAAATTTAGACTGAGAACCACTGGAAACTAGGAAGTTACCGAGCGCAGATTCATCATGGTTTGAGATTATTATTCACTACACACTTATGACCTCATAAAGAGTACTTTGAGCTTACTAGGTAAGCAGGTTAGCATTCAGCCACTAGCCACCGAACCGAATTATATATATGGATTCTTTCTGCTGCCAGTTGGCGAGGTATATTATCAAGGGTAGCAAATGCCCTTGGATAGCATCTGTCCTCACACAGATCTTGATGAATTGAACCGATCATGACTTCTTATTGGGGCTTCAGAAAGTTTATCCTGCAGTCAGTTATTTATGAACAGTCGATTAATTTTATGTTTTGATTTGTTAATATGTTTTACATTATGAATTTGTGAGTTTGAAAATGAATATTGACTAGAACCCCAGGTAACTTCCTGTATACAGTCAGTCACTAGTGAACATCATATTAATTATCAAGTGTTGGTTTTCAGGTAGCTGACTGGTTACAGGTTGATCGGGGGTTGATATCAGCTGGTAAATTGTTGGGAAACTATAGAGTACTGGACAGCTGTTTCCTCCTAGTTCAAGACTTATCAACAGTATGCACCCACCGCCAGGGGGCGAACCAAGGGGCATCCGGTTTTACGGTGAGCTTAAGTCCCAGCGGCTGAATGGTATACAAGCTTGACTTGTAACCGGAAGGTCTTTGGATCCAACCTCAGTGGGTGAATACCGTGAAGAGTTCCAAACTAGGATGAAACAGCTGTCCAGTACTCCCTGGTTTGCAATGGCTCTCTAACTGATAACAATCAGTGATCAACTCGTAAAAACAAATCTAATCCTTTCAAACCAACTGTGGAAAATTAATCTGATGCTCGATAGTGACTTCCTACAGGACGAAGTTTCCTGGACTTCTAGTGAGAAGTGGTGACCAGTGAAGTCCATTCAGTCAAGTGTGAGAATGGATGTCCTACCGATGACATGGGTTGGTGGTCACGCCAAATCACGAATTAGTAGAAGTTGAAATTCATGGACTGGCCATTGAATTGGGTCTCAGCGGCTGAATGGTGTACGAGCTTGCTTTGTAACCGGAAGGTCCTGGGTTTGAACCTCAGTGGGTGCGTACTGTTGATGGTTCCGAAACTAGGATGAAACAGCTGTTTAGTTCTCCCTGGTTTTCAGTGGTTCTTTAAGTGATGTCAACTACCGATGGGACCTCTAACCAATCAGATCACTGTAAACGAACATTCATAACATAAAGATTCAGTCAGATGGCTTACTTATTTTACTCATTTCAGCCTAAAATTAACCAGGGAAAACAATACGTATAGAAGCAAGATTTACTAACACAGTAATGTGCCGATCCTGATGTTATAATTTTTCTCAGGTAAATTACAGCTGATTACATAATTTTCGACTTCCTTGTAAAAGATGAATATCTTGTCATATAGTAGGGCTAAATATTATTCGTTCTGACAAACAGAAGCAGTGGAGTGTGTCCGATTTATGTTTGTGACCCGTTATTTTTCCACCAGTCAATAATCTTACAAGTTCTGAAAAGATGATTACCCTCATCCTTCTTATCCAATCGCCACATATTACCTTTTTCACCATATCAGTGATAGTTTTGTCCACACTTTATTTCTTACACAGTTACTGGAATCAATTACTACGTTTCTCTTCCTTGCCTTGAGAAGTGCTGTGAAATAAGAGGATCTCTTACCTACTTATTCCCAAAGTAAAATAAGGGAGTAGTCGATCGCTAAAATGAGCATGTTTTTTTTCATACTCGTTGCAGAGATGGTTGACGTGGTTCATTAAACAAGGACATAACGCTTTAGCGCTTGAAAGGATGGATTCCAGTTTCACGTTATAGAGGAAACTATAACAGTTACTTATTTGAAAGTACATCAGTCTTTCTTGATCCTGATGCCATTCAAGAACAAAAGGTAACTTATGAAGTTTTAATATCTATAGTTTACCAATATCCGTTAAACCTATTTTAGCAGTGTCACAGAGAAAATTCATTAAAAAAACTGGTTTTCATAGTGAAATCTTCAGGAAATGAATCTTATTTTTTAAATTTTAAAGTACAATGGAAATTTAAGTTCATCACTGATTAATATCAGCTAGAGAACCATTAAAAACCAGTGAGGGATGGACAGTTGTTCTGTCCTAGTTTGCCACTCATCGACAGTACCACCCATTTGCGTTAAAACTCAAGACCTACCGGTTCCAAGTCAACCTCGTATTCCATTCATACTCTGGGACCCGACTCAATGGCCAACCCACGAATTCTAGCTTCTATGGATTCATGATCTTAGTGTGACCACCAGTCATTGTCATCGGTAAGTATGTGTATTCACTCCATTCAATAGATTTTAAAAAGGATGATTGTATTTGCAGATAATGCGGAGAAAGATTTTAAAGTCTTTTCAGGAAGGAACTCATTATGAGAAATGTCATTCTATAAATTATTGGTATCTTCATGACTTCACATTATTTTCCGCTTTAGGTGTTTATCTTTTTTTATTATCTATTTTAGTACTCAAATGTCCGATGTTTTTCCATCATTCCTTAAAATATTTTATGCAAATGACTGAAAATACTCATTATTTATGCATAACACTTCAGACTACTGAGAGATATCTTCAATGTGAATTTTAACTGTGTCATTACGCTCACCATGTGATTTTCTAAGACACACTTTAAAGCATATTTCAGTCTTTGAATGAAGTCTGTCAACTTATCTGAGTATGGCGTGCTACCTTATCAGACTTAATAATACCAATAATACTGATTCAGATTACTAACTTGATTAACCATGTCTACTTGAAGAAGAAAGTTTGGAACTAAGGTACTTTTCAAGTACCAATGATTAAAAAGACTTTAAATTTTTCATTTATCGAAAAATGACTGCATGAATCGTAACTAGATAAGATTTCTGAGTTGTGAAATAAAGTGGTGTGATGATTGGAATCCATGATTTATCCTATTACCTCACCTCGTCGTCGTATCTGCCATAATCCTGCTTCTCATCTCTATAAGATTATTAATATGAGGGGAGTAATATCGATTACTATTTGATATATCTTTAGCGGATTACTATGTTTTATTCTACAGAATATTCCTTAAGCATGCCAAATGTAGAATTTTCAGGTTCTGTCCTTAACTGATATCAACAGAGATTGCAAGAAGCAATTATTCCATCCTTTGCAAAACAATTCTGTAACACCAAACAGTTTCAAGATATGGAAATCATCCTCTACTAAATGCATTTTACAATGTTTCCGAATATTACGAATATAATTTGAAATTTTATCCAAACGTGTTGATAAAGCGAAAAATATCAAAGAATTTAAAAAACCGTTAACTAAAATAATACACAAGATTTGTAGACTAAGCAGAGGATTTTGCTTTTGGTTGTGCTTTCTGAGCTGGTTGATTTAATTCCGATTAAACCAACCAGCTAATTGGTTCAATCTTATTTGGTTGGTGATCATAAGTAGTCAATTACATGAAGCGTGTTTCCTGCTATGAGACAGTTGACAGCCATTTCCAGTGAGTAATAGTGTTCTTATGCCGACTTGAACCCAACACGCATCGATTCAAACAACAAAACGCTATTGACTGCTGGTCGCTGTCAGCCAAGGCTACTATTTAAACCCGATGGCATGGTCAAACCATCTGCACTGAGTTCATCTATTTTTAAAAATAAGTTTTGTTTTTCTCTATTAAAAAAATAAGCCACGAGATTTCTTTGGTTTAGTTATTATTTTTCATTCCTGACTTATGTTTTATCATTTTTTTTCCAATGTCTAAATGACGACGCAATGCATCCTGGCAACAAAAGATGATATTTATCATAATTCGCTGGTAAATGTTAAAAATATATGCATATAAATAAATGCATATAAATATATATATCCTTACGACATTAACAGTGCAGGATAAAAAACTAACTTTTATACTTATTAGAATATAAATAAATGCATAATTCTTGTTTATGTATATTATACTCTATACACTCTTGGACGATTGCCGATATCTTATGTTTCCACTGTTTACAAATACAGAAAAGTAGTGAGAAATCTGAGAACGCATACACTTTTCTTGAACTTCCATGGTCAAAGTCGTAAATACAAAGCTAATCCCTACAAACCAACTATTGAAAATTAATCTGATGCTCGATAGTGACTTCCTACAGGACGAAGTTTCCTGGACTTCTAGTGAGATATCACGACCAGTGAATTCCATTCAGTCAAGTGTGAGAATGGATGTCCTACCAATGACATGGGTTGGTGGTCACGCCAAATCATGAATTAGCAGAAGTTAGAATTCATGGACTGGCCATTCAATCGGGTCCCAGCGGCTGATTGGTATTCGAGCTTGCTTTGTAAACGGAAGGTCCTGGGTTCGAACCTCAGTGGGTGCATACTGTTGATGATTCCCAAACTATGATGAAACAGCTATCCAGTTCTCCCTGGTTTTCAGTGGTTCTCTAGGTGACATCAATCTGTAGTCAAACTCGTCAGAACAAATCTTATTCTTACCAACCAACTATTGAAAACCGTAAATTTCCACTAAAAATGTAGGATGTCATGAAAAGTGCAGAATATTTTGAAGTGTTGTATTTGAGGTTTAATAGATGGTGATAGAAGCAAGCAAACAGTCTATTTTCACCTTTTAAGTATTCCGAATAAAATATTGAGCTTCAGGCTTGAGCACGGAAGTTTCATTTTTTCACGCCTAAACTTCACTTTTTCTGGGTCTAATACCGATAAGGAGGAATTCCAGGAGTGTGGACCAGGTGCCTGGTTGGCTAGCATACTACCACCATAGAATAACTAAGGTATACATTACATTCTGTCATTCAGTCAATAACAAGAATTCAATCTCTCGACATCTCTGTGAATAAGTGTGTCAATAAAAAATATGTGTTGAATAGTCCATAAAACATACACTTTCAGTTTTCGGTTTACTTCAAAAACAACAGATGCACTAAATTATGAAAGAGGAAACAAAGTTCAACTAAAAAAGGTGTAGCTTACATATTCCTTAGTTAAAAGAAAATTTAAAAAGTTCGCAAATGTCAATATTATATTATTCTTGAATAGAATACTCTAAAACACCCTGTTATTGTAACAGAAATAATTTAATCCAGTTAAACAAAAATAGATTTATTATTGATGTAAAAGTGAAAGTCACTAAGTAAATATAGGCATAAAAAGAATTTCTTTCACTACCAGCCTTATAAATTATTAGTTTATATGCTTAGATTCATTAATTTATGAGGACAAGCGTTTCATACTGAAAATGTCTAACTGTCATGGTAGTTATCATTATCAGTCCATTGTAATCACATTTTGCATGGCTACTTATAGTCTTCAAGTACTTCATATCACTTACATACTAACGTAATAATAGTGTGGACATTTTGACGGAGTAAAGCTTCATTGCAGAACATTCATATTTCATAAAGACACAGTGGCAGTATATACATCGTTGATGATGTTTCAAGCACAATTTATCGCTAATAACCATGCTAAGGCAATCACATTACTTTTAAACTTCATTTATATAGTTCTATAATGGAATAAACTTCTGGAAAGAGCATCGAAAAAATACTGTATTATAGCGTGTTTTTATTAAATGAAATTGTTGTTTAATGGAATCGGAAATATCTTTTATCAAATTGCTAAACAGTCAGTGACAGACAGAACCATAGGTATTACAAGCTTCTGAACCAAATAAATAGTTAATGTTTCCTTTTTTCGTCAAATAATATCACAAAAATTTGTCAACACTTATTTGTTTGCCTACTGTAAAATAAATCGATTTCGCCAATTCTTTAATTTAGTCCAATTGAATTAGATCTCACGGTAAAAATACAAAATGCTCGTTTTAATCAAATATCCGAATTTTTATTTCTTTTTTGTCTTCGCTATGTACTGGACATCAGGTGACAACAATGAACTCTGGGTATGACCAGCCAGGAATCTGTTACCAAGCAAGTATGCCGAAGAAAATGGAGATGGATCGGACACATGCTGAGGAGACCGTTGGATGACAGTGCAGACCAGGCCATCTCTGGAGTGCAACTCGAATGGGAAATGACTAGTTGGCTGTGTATCAGAGGATGACATGGAAGAGACCATGTGGGGGGAAATAAGAGACTGTGGGCAATGTTGGAACCAAAAAAATGAGGACTGCAGAGAAGAGGACAAAGTAGGGATGTGCTGTCGAAGCCCTATGTTCCACTCGAAACCCTAAGGAATAATAATTATAACTATTATTTTTTGATTAAATCTTAAAATGTTGATCTGACCACATGTCATTATGAATGAAATAGAATTAGTTCAACAGACTTGCAGGTTTACAGCATGTTTTAGTATTATTTATCTTGTACTCGGTGCCATACAGTATGCAAGTTTAGACTTTGTATCACTTTCTAATTTCATAGCTGACAATTTAAAAATAATGCATTTGATGTTGCTACTCGGTTTTAAATTATCCGGACGTTACTTGTAAATTTTACTCATCTGTAACAAAATAATTATCTGTTATATTTAACCGAATAATGGCATGAAGATGTAGTAACGATAATAACAGTGAGTAGTAATTATAAACAAAGAAGGGGAATCATGCTAGAACTAGGGAATACATTTTTTGACAGTTTCTCACCAAGTGTGCACTTGTATACCCGGAATTGTTAGCTATGAAGATTTGACTAGAATAAAAATTTAGGAATATGAATTATTTGGGTAATAATCAAAGTGATCATAATAAAAATAATAACGAGGATAATCAGGAGCTCCGTTTTGCACACCCAGTGGATAGGAAGTAGTCTTTACAAGTCTAAACAACGTCGTACCTCAATTCTATAGGTTGTTACTCCTTCGATTGCTAAGCAGAGCTATGGTAGTAGTATTTAAAACCCGGTCGATGAGTTCAGAAAACGTTTTGAAGTCATTTCGCGTCGCATGGTTTTCACCTAAGTAGCATTGGATAACTGTTATCTTTATCTTTGTTGGCATTATCATACTGTTATGAAATTGTCATAAGTAGTTCAATGCTTAGAAAATCTAATCGGCTGTGAAACAAAAATGTTAAGTTTTCTCTCTACTCCTAATAAATATATATATGCATATGTATATTTATATATATATTCCACTCACCTAAGTTATATAAACACTTGCACAATGTTTTCTTTATAATTATTATTTTTTCTATCATTATTACTAATATTATTACCATGATTATTATCCACTGATTTATATGCCTGAACTATAATCCTAATAACCATATTGGTTTCAAATATGCATGATAAGTACTTCATTTTGTAATTGTGAAGCCTAATAAGAAGTTACCGAAAATATGTATTTTCACAGTGGTGCGTCGGTGGTTCGAGAGTAGAAGCCCCGTCAACCACGCACGTGGTCCGTGGTGCGATTCCTCGACCACACCACACTCTTCAACCCCGAATGACCGGTTGGTGGGTGTAAGGATAGCAACCCCACCAGATAAAAATACTACAAGAGCTACTGAGACTTCAATGCTGAAGGCTTGAAGCCTTATAATCCTTTCCGAGATCAAATCGGTGAAAAAGAAAATCATTGTGATGAGAATATTAATGTTATTGGAAAAGTGGTGACAACAAAAATTTGAATAAATTATAATTGGCAGGCATATCTGAATTTAATATGTAACAATTAAAGTAAAAAGAAGCAATAAGAAGTGGATCACACTGGAACTTGAACTGGTCGTTTTTAATCAATTCATTTCCTGTGTTTGTGTATTTACGAGCCTACATCTCAGTCATTTAACAGCTTTATATAGTCTACAGTTTATAATGTGAGTAGTTCTAGATTTACTTCTTTTGAAAGATTGTATTTTAATCTGCATTTCTTATTAAAAATGTTCATATACATGAGCTGTAGAAAGAAGTTAGTTAAACAAATGAAATCATGAACTTTGAAATTTACAAAAACGTATTCCATATTTTTCTTCGCGAAAAAAGATGTAAATCATTATTTTGATTAGAATATTACAACTAAAAAATTATCTGTTTGACTGAAGCAATTAATGTTTAAAATGCTTATAAACGACACACTTTAAAGTGAATGGAAATAAACTGAAATGACTAAAATTAAAGGAAACTTTCTTCTTTCCCTGATTTATTTACTTTATCCGTAAAGTTGTACACAATTATTATTACTCCCTTGGATACCGAATGGAATATAGGGCTTCAACAGCACACTTCCAGTTTGTCTTAAACTCTGCCATCCTCTTTAGATGGCCCCACGATTGTCCATAAGGTTTCATCTCCTCCATGTAACCTTCGGCCGCCAAACTCGTCGATTCAACTCGAGAGATTGCTTGGCCTGCAATGTCAGCCAGCCCACGTGGCTGTATGCTCAACGAGTTTGATCCCTTAACTTCTAGGTCTCGGACTCGATCTCTGGAACGATACTGGGTGGAAACTGCTGAGAAGCACTGAAGGTAGGACGAAAGAGCTGTCCAGTTTTCCTTGGGTCTACGAGCCTATCCGAAGGTCTTGGGTCCGAACCCTTGCAGGTTTTTTACTTCTGATGACCTCGAAACTGCGACGAAACAGATGCCCAGTACTCTGTGGAGCCCAAACAGCTCTGACTGCAGCACTAGGTGACACAGGTTCGAGTTTCAGATGGAACATAATGTCCTTCAATGACTGTAGTTACGCCATGATGACTAGTGCCAACTAGCATAAAAACTTGGTCAAAGGCTTCCTGAACATCATAAAAAGTGATTGCTTTGAAGCGGGAGATCAAACTGTGTTCATTCTGGTATTTTCATTCTTCTGAATAGAGTAAATGACAATGGTCCCATCTACTGACATTTTTAAATCTTTCACTTTCATATCTCTTAAAAAGGCTGTTTAGGTGGATTTCACCCTTTGAACAATTCACTTCCTTTTGCGTGTATACTTAAAGCTGCAGTTGCATTAAAAATAGTGGAATGAGTCAAGTATTCACACAGTTTTAAAATAGTCATTATGGGGGTGATTTTGTTGTCAAGTAAAAAATGAAAGAATAGTAAATGCTTTTCACTATATTGTTTCAAGAATAGTGATTGAACAATTTTTCTTCCATATTTTCTTAGTCATACTGAGGAACGATCACTTCTCCTACAAATATTTCTCAGCAAAATTTTCTCGTCGAGATTTAAATTTGCTGAACATAGACTCACCACTTTATGCTATATTTTTATTTGCATTATTTCACTTCGTAATTTATAGAACAGTAGCTACAAACACCTACTTTTGTTTATGAATTTAAACAAAGCAAAACCAAAGTTGGATTGAAATATTATTATATCATGTTAATGAGGCATTTTATTTCAAAGTACATGTAAAGAGAAATCTGCAGCGTTAATGGAAAGATGATGTGATGTCATACAACATGGTGCAGCTGTTGACAAGCGGATGAAGTAAAATTATATCACCTTGATCTGCTCTAACAGTCTATTTGGCTATAATAAAGAAGGTACAAAATTATTCGTAAGGTGGTGATCAGCATTGGAATCGAGGACGTTTGTCTCGTTCGATGATGGATGCACCTGTATCCCTTTGAGTGATGGCATTGCTAATAAGACTTGAAATTAGCGCTCAAGGGTCTGGCCCGATTCTAGCCAACAGCAAACAAATAACTTTAAGTCAGCATCAATGCATTTCTTGAAGGAATCAGTATACTAAATTGAAGCAGTTTGATTCGGTCTACATATATCAGCGAGAAATTACATGCTAAAATTAATAAATTCAAACAGTAGAAAATTTGATACATTCCGCATTTCTCAACTTTTTAATGAATGTATTTTTTGATATATTTCTTAGTTTCTACGAAATAAAATAATTCTGCCTAATGCTGTAGCAAAAATGTCTTATTATGAGTTATTCTCTTTCAGTGTACGTCGTTTTCTCTTCTATGCCTAAATTAACTTATTAGAAAATCTTTTCTCACACATAATTAGTAAATATTAGGCTTTTTTCTATATTTTCAGTAAAAAAACATTTATAGTATACAGAAAAATTAAAATACTGTAAATGTCTACATTAGTAATTCATCATTTATCAGTTTTTACTGAATCCAACCTCCTATCAAGCAAATATAATTAATCATACTAAGACTTTTGAATGCACAAAATGTTTAAAAAATGCCTGAGAATAATTATTGATTCTGTATCACATTTTCAATCACTTTATTCCTCCTTATCACTGATTTAGTTTTCTTTAAATGTACTGCGGTTGTCTACACTGATTTATTGAATTTGATTATGTATTATGTGGATCTACTGTTCATTTGCACTCATTACAGTGGTCTATGTTAAGTTTCCATAAGGATTACCTCATCTTGGAGTGCAGTTGCAAGTGCTCAGTATATATAAGACAGCGTAAATCTTTTATCGTGACTGGCAGAACCTGGGGCTTTTACTATATGCTTCTTTGAGCCCTTTCACGCACCAGTGAACCTTTTATTTATGTCATTTAATTGTTTTGTTCTCGGTGTATGGCATTGTTACAACAGTGAATTACGTAGTGTTGAAATGATAGGTTATGCAAGATGCGCATAACACGTGTGTATTATACCAATGGATGCAGATATTTGTATCCTACGATTTGTATAATGGTTGTTTACTTACTATTTTGAACAAACTCTTGAAGGTTATCAGAAAACAAATATTACAGTGATAATTTCATTTTCTAGTGTAATTTCAAATTTATTACAACGAGCAGGACTAACAATAAGAAGATAGTTAACAGTTAATTATCTATATGAAATGAAAGGACGTATTATCAATGAATTACCTTTCACAATAGGTCAAGTTGTCCAGGTTAGACAATACTTAAAATCCACCCTTTTCTATACATATGATATGGAATGCAAATAATCAGTAGAAAGTGCTTTCATCATCTGCAGTAACCCTAAATAACAATTTTGTGAAGTAATTGAGAAACGTTTTATTATGTTCATTCATGCCAGTTGTAATATGACTGCTGAGAGACTTTGAAGCGATATCATCGCGCAGTATTTGTCTTCTAAATGCCTTATTCAGATTTATCAAATGCCACTATTTCGAAATATTGCAGTGCACCAAAAAAGAACAGTAGTGATCTTTTAAATACAGTAAGGTATTTTAATGGACGCTTTCGGTTGTGTACATAGTAATTTTAAGTTCTATTTTCAGAGATTTGGTCCATTACTTACATTTTATAGGTCCAGATGTTTGGTACCCGTGGCTACCTTTCATAGTTACCCGAAGGTGCAGTTCCATGTAAATTATGCAGTATCGTTTCTGTATAAAGCGTGTATCAAAATACTGAAACAAAATAGGATGCCATTATTGAGTATATCTTTTCAGTATTACATTTTAGATTGCTGATTGATGTAGATGACGGGGAACTTTATGTCATTATTCTATGCCGAATGAGTGCTTATTAAGATTGTCTGGTCTAAGTAAGTAATTTGAGTTTCTAACAAACCAGAGGTGAATATACACTTCATATAATAAGTCTCGACATATCTGCCTGACTGCTTCTATATAAATGACAAAATAAACGCTATAAAGTTTAAGTTGAACTGTAATATTTTTTAATATAATATTGTGTATGCTGCTCAACACATTTTTTTATCCATGGGTTTCGTAAGCAAACCTAAACGGCAAATTGAAACTAAGAAATTAGTGAGTACCTTTCGTGACTAAATGTTCAGTAGTTTTTAATAATCTAATTTGCAGCAGTACTTGAAAATCTGGAAAATAAAGATACGAATACTGTTAAGGATAAAAGTAAACAGAGTTTTCTAGAAAAATAAAGATAACTCAAGAACCATGGAAAATGTTGGCCAAAAAAGAGTAAAGCTTATCGATTATTGCTGAAATGAATCTTATTATGAAAGAAATTTTAATTAACCATTGAGATAAAATGCAAATTGTTCAACTTAAAATATTTAAATACTTTAAATGCACATATATAAATTTTCATAACCTAAACTTTATTCATAAATAAAGGAAGTACTGCTCAATTTTACTAAGATTTTCGGTAGTGCTTAAAGTTTGTTAAATGAGAAACTCTGCATTCGTATTCATGAATTCATTTCAAAAAGGATCTGTTCACATTGTAGAATTATGCATAGAGCACACTGGATCAAAGTAATTCATTCTCCTTATCAGTTAGAAGGTTGAAATTCAAGTAGTCTTCGAATTCAATTAAGGGTTATTATACGTGGTTGTTTTACTACAGAAATATTCTTATGCAGATAATATACGCAAATTTATTGCTTAATTTATATATTCGCGAAAAATACCCATGAAGACATTGAAATAAGAACAAGTTAGTTCAGCGAAGAGTCTCTTTTCGGCGAATTCATTCACTTAGCTGTACAGTCGCAAATATATACAATTAATTTTGTGTGTGTGTGTACATTAGGTTTGTCAAAATCAAAATAACAGTTAGTGTGGGTTGTTAACCGCACATTTTTATTTCTTAATTATTTAGATGATGTAATCAACAACCCACACTAACTGTTATTTTGATTTTGACAAACCTAATGTACACACACACAAAATTAATTGTATATATTTGCGACTGTACAGCTAAGTGAATGAATTCGCCGAAAAGAGACTCTTCGCTGAATTAATTTGTTCTTATTTTAATTTATATATACACATACCTACACTGTAGTAGTTCTCGAAGATGGATACATTACTATCTTAACCACTATGGGAGTCTTCAAATCATCACGCGTTGTTTGGCAACGAAATCTTACACATATATAATATTACACGAGCAATGATTACTCCAGTACAAATTCAAATAATAGTGTAATAAGTAAACAGTTTACTCCCAGAACAGAAAATAGATACAAGCAAAATTATAAAATCGTATTGTCAAATACAATAATGATTATCTATTATGAAGTAATAGAGAAGCTTTGCAAATCAGATGGTTGTGTTGTAATGATGTGTTCCGTCGGCTGAATGGCTTAAATGTTTTAAAGGTGTCACCTGTAATGGCAATGAAAGCTGCCCAGTCAAAGCATAAAGCTCATCTCAGTGTTGGTGATACCCAACATACCCAAAATTTCCTGGTTAACATCTTTATTATCTCCCAATTCAAAATGAGTAATAGGCAATATACAATTTACTGAAACCGTTTTACCTTACATAGTTAGAAAAAAGTCAGCCATTTGAATTATGCATGTTTCTTTGTTCAATCTGAATATTATTTATCCTCCATAAGGTGAATGTAGTGAAGCCTAAAGCAACCAAGCTTCAGTCTGATTGTTGAACTCTGTAATAATCCAGAATTATGTTCAACATTCAATTGTCACCATAAATATGAATGCATATATAACAGGTTAACTCCAAGAAGTCAGGCAATAAAGTTTAGCTGGCTGCACATTTGATTTAGCACTAGTTCAAAGCATCTTTTTTATATATAACATAATTTTGTGTTAACACAAAACAGGTGACTGAAATAGTCTTCACCCGTCTGTCAGTATGTGACCGGAGTAATGTCAGTCAACAGCTACTTAACAATAGGTGTAAAACTTGGGCGCTGTGGTGGAGTATAACTTCATTATGGATGAAACGGCATCAGTAAATGTTAATGTACAACACTGTGTGATTTTATCAAAACAAAAGTTCATCCATAATGGAGTATTTAACAATAGGTTACACTTCCGGAAAAATACTGAGAGTACTAAATTTCTGGAAAAAGTACATAAGGTGGGACAAGGTTTGACTTGCTGCCAGGAAGTCAAATGATATTTTCAGTGAACCTGAGAGCCTATAAATGTAAACGCTTAGCAGACAAAAATTTCAATTAAAATAGATAAGGCTAGTGGGGTATTTATTTTTTCTAAAGCCATTGAAGGAGTGAATGGCTCAGAGTATAATGGCCACATTCTTTCTATAGGCTTCAATTATGGTAAAAATTAGGTTATCAGAAAGAATATTTCTATCATTTAATTTTTGTTACCATCATTTTTCATTATACTCCGATAACGAATTACAGTAGGCACAAAAGTGCAATTTCTCAGTTATTGAACCCGTAAATGTGTGCTTCGGTGGCACAGCGGTTAGGATTCTCGCCGACCATGCATATGGTCCGAGGTTCGATCCCCCGCCGACGCACACACAATATCTATGGTCGGCCTGCTAAATTTGGGCCACCGATACCACATGCTGAAAATTCCGTACTTATACCAAATTACTGTGTGGAATCAAGCTATAATAAAATTAAAATAAAAAAAGATTATAAAAGATCTAGATTACGCGGTTGATTTGTGCCTAATATCACACAAACACGAAGGTGAAAACCAATAAACTCTTATAAGAATCAGGAAAAATGAACTTCAAGTGAACATTCAGAAGAGGCAGGTGATGAAGATAACCAACAAACCAACAACAACAACAAAAGAACTAATCAACATCAACCCGACACATCTAAACAAAGTCACTCCCTTCACTGATCCAAACAGCATCCTCCCAAAAACACACAGCTCCCACACGTGAAAATGTAAACACCAGAATCACACAGGCATAACAGACATTCATCACTCTGAAATCGCTTTGTATATCATCTGACCACCACAGTATCAACAACAAATTTCGGATTCGAAACACCAATGTTGAGTATGTCAGTTCTTCTATGTGGGTAAGGAACTTGCCAACCATATCACTACAAACATTTCAAAAAGTCAGCTGCACACTCTCATCAACAACTCCCTTCCATAGCTCCATATTGAAGACTAGGTGACCGGCCAGAAAGGATTAACAACAAGAAACTGAGGGGACGAAGAACGACGAATCAAGAACCTATTACTCAACAAATATTCCGAAGTAAATGGAGATGGATTCGACGCACGTTGAAGCGGCCACTTAGTGGAATCGCTGATCAGGCCCTCACGCGGTTGGAAGTGGAATGGGAAATGGTGAGTTTGACGTGTGAGGATAACATGGAGGAGATGATGTGAGGAGGAGATGAGAGACTGGGAGCATTCGTGTGGTCAGCTAGTGAGGACCACAGAGAATAAGATAAATGAAGATGTGCTGTTGAAGCCCGATATTCCACTAGTAACTCAAGGGAAAAATTATAAAATAATAAGAAACAAGGATGTAGTATTATCTCGTGCATTTTAAAGTGTGGAATTATCATACTAATTAGTTAACGTATTAGTAAGGTTATGTTAATTTGATGTATTAGAAATATATACTACTTCTATTATTATTAGTAGTAGGAACAGAACTAATATTCTATTGACTACATGTGAAAAACATTTTGAATGCATTTTTATTGAACAGAAAAATAAATCAGCTTTTCCTATACATTCTCTTAATTTAACACAATAAATTTTGTTGTGAAAAGCTTTCTCCTCTGGTTAAGCAACACAAACAATAAATTACTAACAGGAAATGCGTGTTAATTCATCAAAATGTTATGCAGAGAGTAAGCCGCAACAGAACATATTACTATTATTATTATTATTGTTAGTTAGACAAGTAAATGAGTGAATATCAAGAGTGCTTTCATTTCCGATCTGTTTGTTGTTAATCATTTTAACATTTCAATCATGCTTAAAGTGAAGTCAATTTTTATTTTGCAGCAAATTTCGTATTAACCTACTTGTTAGAATTATCTGAATCAGAATGATTGTATTTCGCAGAATAACAACATTTTCTTAGAAAATGGAGAAACAGAAATACACAAAGAGGATAACGAAATTCTGTGTACATATATTATATTAGTGATTTCATTTGCCTTACTCCATGCTGCTTAATTCTCTGGCATAAACTTATGAAGGTAAATGTGATCTAGTGTTTTTGAAACACTAGCTGTTTGTTTTGGTCGGTGAAGTCTACAGAATTACAGTGCTATTTAGTAAATGTCAGTCAGACTTCAAATTATTGTTAAACAACCTATCAATCCAATTACTATTCAGATTACAGTAGTTGAACAAACAGAATAAGTGGAACAAATAAAATTAATTCATTTAAAGATTGTTGTACAAGAAAGGCAACCTACTTCTCATTTCAAACATAGAAAGTAGAAACAACTGGTAATATTTATGTGAATTAGGTTATGAATTTAAATTAAAATACTGTTTAGCATATTTTGAAGTCATACGAATGATTTCTGATAACATGCATGTTAAAAGGTGGAAATGATGAACAGGAATTAACCGGAGATACTCCGGTTATTCAGTTTCATGGTGAAAACATGTGAGATTTAACCTGATGAAATGAAATAAACTGTCTTTTGGACAAAAACTTATTTAAGTTGGCAGTAACGACGATGTAGTTATCAGGCATCCAGTTCTGTGTTGAAGCTAGGAACAAATGTAAAATCAGGTCACAAGGGATAATTAGGCTTTCATCAACATGTATCTTCTATTTTATCTACGGTTGAAAATGTGTACGTCATGTAGATGTCGAAAAATTAGTGAATAATTACTAACATTGAAGTTGTCCACTTACATTATCTTTGACGCGGTCAATATACTAACGTGTCTGGACTAGCAATAAAAGGAACTCCATCATACTGAATAGCGTACACTTGTTCCTGACTAACGAACAGTTTACTACTCAACAAATCGCTCTGTACTATGCATGTTCAGTGGACCTCTGAACTACAAATACCAACAGATTTCACTGACATCTTTCCTCACAACCAAAGAATAATGACAACACGAGTATAAATGTAGTATTCTAGTAGTCTATTTCGTTTGTCTTCGTCCCTTTCTGTTAATATCTATGCATTGAGTAGCTTGAAGATGAAGTGATCACAATAATCACCTCGGTAACTTTACTACACATTAGCCATAAATAACTTATGTTGTAGTTTTATGTCGGTATGATTTTCCCTGTGTTCTCACATACAATAAACAGTTCGTAGTGAAGATACTACCAGTCCACAATCAAATACTAACTCATAGGAAACACGAAATAAATTCTATTCTCAGCCTTATCTGCAAATCTTCTCTATGAGTTCACGTTTGTTTTTAGGGACTTATCATACTAAAAACTGTCTTTTGAGCTCCCAAAATAAAACTATAAATACTGAAGACGTTTTTGTCTTTAGTCGCAATGCTGCGTGAATTCGGCTGCATATGATGTAACTGAGGAATAATTAGCAATATGACTTAAACAAGTAATTGATAGGACATTCCTAACGTCAGATTATATGTCATATGACCTTAATTCAGGTGAAATGTAAGTTTTCCAGTTTCCCAACACCTACCGATTTCGATGAGATTAAACGTGCTTATTAAGCGTGGATGAAGAAGTAAAACAATGTCCGAATCCCAGGTTTGCCTTTTGGGCATATTTTGACGTGACTAGCTGTAAGAGATATAATGGCCATTGAAAGATAGCTGGGGGATAAGTAGAATCGTGTTGGATATTTGTTTCTTTTTATTCATATTCCGACAGATAATGATTGATAACAAAGATTAAAAACGCTTTAAAGTGAATCTCATGTTGTTTTTACTGAGTTGACAGTAATACTGTAATTTTTATCTTAGATGGGTGAAAGAAGAAACTCAGTAACTAGGCAGGAGCTATTCCATCTCTTGAAATGTTCACAAATTCACCAACAACTTTAAATTGCATCAGTATCATCGAATGAAAATAGCCTGCTGACTAAAGATTGATTCTTTCATTTAGTATTAGTAGCAAGACAACCATCTGAAACTGTTTCACTGGTGAAAAGATATTCTGTGTGAGTGCGATTCATTTTTGAACTAAAGAAATAGTTTTAAATAAAACTAGTAGTTGTAATTAGGTTGTAAAGGATGATTGACAGTGAAAAAATCTCAAGTCGTAGCAGAATTCAATCTATTAGTCCCGGAAAGCATCTAGTAGGCTATGAGTTATGGGCTAGTAAATATGCAACTCTGATGTTTACCGCTTCAAGGCTATATCATATACTCACTAAAAATAGGTGAGTTGATGATAACGCATTCGCGATTAGTGACCTGCTCTGTCTGTAAACGATAACAAGTTCCGTCCACACAACTGAATGATCAATTCATAAGGCAAACTTCTAAGCTGATATACCTATAGATCACATACATTTTCACATTTTTTCCAGATTAAGGGATATAATTATATTTTGTGTCAAATGCAAATTTTTTTTTAGTACTTGTCCTTTGTCTCTGAATTCACCAAATTACATATGTGGGATATGTTAGTAATCACTGGTCAAGAATCATTAGATATGATTACAATTTCTACACACAATAACAGTAAGCCATATAATCTGTATGTAGGTGACTGATAATCGCATGAAATGCTAAAGGTGTATTTCTTGGATTCGACATCAAGATTTAAAAAAGTCTGACATAAGTGTAAATATTAATGCATAACTTGGGATTTTAGATAAGCTATACTAATCAGAGCTGAAAAATGCACAGTGCAAACGACTAATTCAATAGTGTGGTTTATTTGAATTTTTGTGAATACATAAGTGCCATATCGGCTTGTGTACAGTTGCAAGTACTGCTTGTCGTTCCAATTTCCCTGAAATTTCTTTTCCTACGAAAATGAAGACCTAAAAGTCTTACTGATTAGCATTTTCCGGATTCAGAATAGGTAAAACAACTATATAAAAGATAAGACACCAAACAGTTGGGAAATTACGTTTCCTATACTGAAAAACATTAGTATTCATGATAAAATACTTCATCGGCATAACTCTGAACCTTCTTAGTAATTCATGCATCATAGAATAAGTCGTTATGCTGGAAACTTAATGAGCGTAAATATTCGTCAGACATTATTCAAAATACGATACTATAGAACTAAATAAGCAAATATTACTGTTCAATGAAAACGTGAAATGAATGAACATTAGAACCTACCCAAATGCAAAGAACTTTCTTAATTTTGGATGGATTTCAAAAGCATTTTTAAATACTAGACAACCAGTTCCAACTGGATTTTTCGACAACAATGGCCATGTAGAGAAGAGAACATCTAATTCGAAGTCTGAAAACAATTGTCGAAACGGCTTAATTTCGCCTGGTTTCGGTGGTCCTGCTTTTTGCATTTCTGTTTTCGTTTCATTTTTATTATCATTATCATCATAAGTATTGTCATTGTTGTCTGGGGGAACTTCATTCGGTTGTATAGCATCCTCTTGACTGAATTTTTGTTGATCATTTTGTGGGACGGCTGCTACACTAATCTTTTTTGATCCAGCTTGTTTATTGCCAGAAGGACGACTCTGTTCTGAACCCATTGTATACTTTAGCAAATATTGAAAATAGTTATGATTATGATTATGCAACAGTTAAAGTTTGTTTACATCAGCATTTACTAACAAAAAGCCGAATCAAACATTTTCTGCTGCAGAACAGAAATGAATGCAGTAATTCTCTTTTTTCAGTATCTTTTCAAGGTAAATATTCGAAATAATGTGAAAATGAACAGTGCATTTTAATTACATATTTATACTTAAAAAAGGGGAAATTATTTCACCACATAGATAAAATATTTAACAAATGACGAATAAAAATTTATGAGGAGTTAAAAATCCAATCACATGTAGGTGCATGAGTATACAGGAATATTTCAACCAATCAGAATTTCCTACAATTTGTAGTTATTTTTTTACCATTATTGGGACACTTCCATAGAAATGATGCGCAGTTTTTTCTGTTATCCTATTTTTAAAAAATAAGTTTGTATGATGAACTAGACTTATTTTAAATATCACACTTATCCCTATTCTACATGGATAGACCTTTCATCTTGGATATAACTGCCAGAAGACATTCTAATGATCTTAAGAATGTTGCCAATTGCATTAAATCTCTGCGTGCCTGCCTGTGAAATAATTTTTATTATGTTATGATAAAAGTAGTTTCTGTTTCCAAAAGTTACAGTATATCTCTTTAATCAGTGTAACCACATATCCGGCGGCCTGATTAAATTAATGGGCTACTAGGATTTCTATCCACCAAAATGCCTAAACTGTTCTGCACTTCTTATTGTTTTAGTCATGCAATTACATTGGATGACCAATACATGAACTCCTGAGCATATTTAATTAATTTCCCACTAAACGCTCTGCAGTTGAAGAAAAAATGTACAGATTTGGTTCTCTCCCCATATGCAGCAACACTATGACAAATTATAAACTTCAGATTATTGCTTTATATGTAAATTCTGTAGGTAGGGGAAATATTTTGGGACTAAATACGCTGAAAATGTCTATGATACATGTTCACATTATTGTCTGAAATAAAGTTTACTAATATCACTATTAATATTGTTTCTTATTTTTTATAGAGGTTTGAAACATCCAATTAAGGTTACTACTCCAAAGCACTTATACAGTTTGCTAGGCAATATGCTCTGATCTCAAAGATATTGCAACTTTTCCTGCCATTGTATTTGACAACCGGTTCTAATTACCTAACTTATATTTAAATAGTTTATTCAATGTGGATTCATTTGCTATTTAATTATTGAAATCATCTACATATTAAAAATAGCCATATTGCTGGCGATTCCCTTGAACTTCTAAATTCAAGTTTTCTTGTTGAGATTCCAAAATTAATGTAAGCGTAATCACTAGTATTACTTTGCCAGTAACTAATCCCGAGCTTTACCTCAATATGGATGGATGAGATAGTTGGATCATTTACACGAATTTACGCTTTACATTTGCTTTCAGGTTAAACCTTGTTTGTCTTCGCTTGCTGAAACTTGTTCTATTTACAGGAGGTTAGAAGCCACGGAGATTTTAGTCTTTCCTTTTGTATCAGTCAGATTATTGCAGCCAGTGTGTTTAGTGAACTGCTGCTTGCCTGGACTTCTCTAACTTTTTAAATTTTGTCTAGAAGCTTAGCTCTTAGATAAATTTTAACCATTTTCAATGACCAAATAGCCAATAGTGTTTCCAGTAATACGATCTTTTAAACTGAAATTGTAGGAGTTTTTAAGACAATATTTTAGTAGTGTGGACTAATACGAAGATTATGTCCCCAAGTGGTATTAAATAAGGACAAACACTATGTGTATGTATATATTCGCCTCGTGTACTAATTCACATTTTTGAACCGAATACCTGTAATAAATATCAGCGTTTTTCACATCATACACCAAAGAGTAAACAGTAGTCAACTGAAATAATTCCTTCCTGTTTTTTAAAATTTTTATTATAATTATTCTAATGGGTTTCGAATGGAACATAGGTCTTTAACAACACATTCTCATTTTGGCTTATTCTCTGTGGTACTCACTAGCTGACCACACGATTGCTCCCAGTCTCTCATCTCCTCCTCACATCAGCTCCTCCATGTTATCCTCACACGTCAAACTCACCATTTCCCATTCCACTTCCAACCGCGTGATGGCCTGATCAGCGATTCCACTTAGTGACCGCTTCAACGTGCGTCGAATCCATCTCCAATTACTTCGGAATATTTGTTGAGTAATAGGTTCTTGATTCGTCGTTCTTCGTCCCCTCAGTTTCTTGTTGTTAATCCTTTCTCGCCGGTCATCCAGTCTCCAATATGGATCTATGGAAGGGAGTTGTTGATGGGAGTGTGCAGCTGACTTTTTGAAATGTTTGTAGTGATATGGTTGGCAAGTTCCTTACCCTCATAGAAGAACTGACATACTCAACATTGGTGTTTCGAATCCGAAATTTGTTGTTGACACTGTGGTGGTCAGATGATATACAAAGCGATTTCAGAGTGATGAATGTCTGTTATGCCTGTGTGATTCTGGTGTTTACATTTTCACGTGTGGGAGCTGTGTGTTTTTGGGAGGATGCTGTTTGGATCAGTGAAGGGATTGACTTCGTTTAGATGTGTGGGGTTGATGTTGATTGGTGCTTTTGTTGTTGTTGGTGTTGGTTTGTTGGTTATCTTCATGACCTGCGTCTTCTGAATGTTCACTTGATGTTCATTTTTGCTGATTCTTATGACAGTTTGCTGGCTTTTGCATATTCCAGGCTACCACAGTTAGGAATATCATCGCTGGTAATAGGCAGTCTTATCTTACTCCCGTCTTTACTTGAAAGGTTTTGCTGAGTTTTTCGTCATGGATCACCTTATAGGTGCCACTGTCACACAGCTGTTGAATCAGATTGATGGAGATTTGGGGCATTTGATGTAGTAGTTGAAGCAGTTTATCAAACTTCTTCTCGGTTAACGCTGTCGGAGGCTGTTTCAAAGTTGACGAAATTGAAGTAGAGTTTTGACTGTCATTCTTTGCTCTGTTCGATGATGATGCATGGGGTTGTAATTTGATCCGCACTTGATTTGCCTTTCCTAAACTAGCTTTCCCTGGGTGTAGTTCTGCATCCAGTGAATCTTTTATTCTCTTCGGGATGATGTGACTTAGTACCTTTTTTAGTATGGATAAGAGCATTATTCCGCATCAGTTCTTGCACAGACCTTAGTCTCTTTTCTTCAGTAGTTTGACAATGTAGCCTTTCTTTCGATGATGAGTAGTTACTTTTCTTTCATTCTACATTCCCTGCAGTATTAGCGAATCTTATCTGTTTCAGTCTCTGAGTTCTTTTCAGTACTTCTAGGTGAATTCCGTTCTTCTGCCTTCCCAGATTTCAGTAGCTTGTCTGCATTCAAAAATTCTGCTTTTGTTGGTTCTTGTTTTGTTATTTTCATCACCTCCGTCTCTGTGTTCACTTGAAGTCCTGTCTTTACTGCCTCTTATTCCAACTCGTTGCTTTTTGCTCGTAGGTCTTTGAGTTTATGTGACATTAAACATCAATCATCCACAAAATCTAGATCTTTCAGAGTGTTGCTGTAGTTCCAAAGTATTCTTATCTTCACTTGTAGATTTCTAAGTATGAGAAATTTACATTGGATATAATCTACAGTTCACACTGGACATAGCGAAAAAGAAAATTTGTAAAGTCAGTTATTTTCTTTATATATATTTTCTCAACATTCCGACATATAACTATGAAATAAGAAATGTATATATTTCCGTAGATATTCCAATAGCTTCATGTTAACTGTAAATAAAATGGACAGTTTTGGTAAAAACAATCATTAAGGTCATTAAAAATGCTTTTCTGTGAAAACTGAACAGGAGTTCGGTAATTTTTAGAATTAGTGGTTCTTCTATCTCATGTTTATCCACAACTACAACTAACTTTCCACAAACCCAGTAACTTGAAAATAAAATTTTTTTCTCGTAAAATGTACAAAATTCGATTTCATCAATAGCTTGACTCTGTTTAATTGAGGTCAATTAGTTACAATAAAATATGTGTAACTGTATTTATAAGAGTATTCCCATTTTTCATTCAAATTTGTTTATTGATTGAAGTCTGCGTAATAGTGTTAAATGGTTACAGGTGATCGGCAAGAAGTTTTAGATCTCGGTTTTCGTGCATAATGTCACACGTTAGAGGGTTCTAATCTTAAAGCGGACGCCTTGGTGAGAAGTGCACAATACCTAAGTTTATAACTTCCTGTCAACTGCCCTCACTGCTCAATATTCATTCAAAAGGTGCATTATAATCGTAGGCCCCCTTTTAATGGAGGCTACACTGCGAACTGACGAATAGAGTTCAGTCAGTAAAACTAAGAATCGCACATCTGAATTGTAATCACTATAAAATAACAAAGTCATACGATAATTACAATGGCGAGGGAAAATTGTTTTTAAAACTTAATACACACTATAAAGTTGGCCACAGCAAAGAAAGAGGCTGTACAAATTTACTTTGAACACAGATTTCGCTTTTTCGGATGAAATCCGGTTGTCTCTTCTTTATGCAAAAGTTCTGCTGGGAGAGGATGACACAATTTGCGTGAAATACAATAAATAGTTTTAAAAGCTTTTTTATTATCAACTTCATGCACAGCATCGATGAGATGAGCAAGTGTTGGGCTGCGTGTAGCTTTATTCTGATGTCTGTCAGACCAGGATGAGACGTATTCAGAAATTCGACGATGAACTTGCGTGACAGTATGCTCAATGTCATCTTTAGTTGATTTGAAGAATAAGAAAACAAATGATCAATTATTTTGCTTACGCTGTACAAATAAAATTTTAATGAAAATTAGTAGTGACATTTTGATAATTGCGTACTTGTATTTTCTAACTTCTTGAGTTAACTTTATAATGTTTTAATGAAGAAATTAGCTTTTACACCCCATAATTTTACGTACTAGAGATTATTTCATACATGAAGCTATATAACTTGAAATTTCCACTGGTAACCGTAAATTGTTATACTGTGTGATTTAAAATATTCAAGTGTTTATATCGCCAAGTGCGTTTAACTAATTAATGAACTTAAGTTCATTTTAATTACACTTTACGAATATTTCTATTTAAAATCGTATACTGGGGAAAGTCGTACTTAATCAAGCCATCGCTATATCATAAGCAAATAGTAAGTTGCATAATGGAATCATGCTGCACAGCGGAAGGCAATTGAGTAGGCGCGTATTGGAAGTCATGTGAAGAGGAGATGAAAACGTGTGGGCAGACTTGGAGCCAGGTGAAGACTCTAGCAGAGAACCGAACGCAATGGAGACGCACGGCTGAAGCCCTATGTTCCTCTGGGAATTAAAGGAAACAATAATAATAATATTGGCACTCGTCAACAAGGCGTATCTGCAACCTTGAGGGAACGTAGGTTTCTTCTGAAATGCAGTCAGCTATCTGTTATATTCAAAATACTCACCGTCTTGAGGTCAAATAAATAAACACATGTTTATATATCGTGATTATATTGATATTCTTGAAGTGAACAACAGCAGTTAAATGAAGAATGGAAGGATACGGACTCAAATCATTATTGTTTCTCTAACTTATTACAAGATGAATATTTATGCATTTATGTTATCAGTGTAGTTGAAAGAGAACTATCAACAGAAGCAGTATGTGCAAGCATAAAAGAAGTGTGACAGTGCGGTATTAAACGCACTGAACGATTAAAATCCTAGGTTCATAAGTTGCGATTTATTAACTCAAACAATAACCTCTTAAACAAGTTTGATTTTAGAATCATCAGTTGCAGGCAGATTACTTCGCAACTGTGGAAGGAAACAATATCTCCTAGCAGTATTTTTATTAACAAATCAGTTTGTTGATTACTGGAAGACAAGCAGAAATTCGCGTCGCTACAGGATTCGAACCACCGGCCTCTGAGTTACTAGTCCAGTTGTCTACCTGCTTGTTGGCATTCTGTCACCGTCCAGATTTTCATTTGACTGTTCGTCACTTTCTTTTCAATTATTAATGATCTATTGACCCAGGAATACCTTACGTAACTTCACTATGCATTAGTTTGCGTTTAGTTTCTATTCTCTGTGACCGAAGTTTTTCGATTAATAACAGTGCGTCGGTGGCACAGTAGTTAGGACTCTCGCCGACCATGTACATGGTCCGGGATTCGATCCCCTGCCGACGCACACCTGATATCTATGGTCGGCCTGCAAAACTTAGGCTGCCGATATCGCAAGTTGAAAATTCCAAAGCTGTACCAAAAGATACAGTGTGAAATCAAGCTGTAATCAAAAAAAGTATAATATGTTGATGTTTTCTGGCTAAAACCACAGATCATATTTTGGATTCTACCTTTACACTTGTCAGTGTATTTTATCAAGATTAAACATCTTAAATGTTTATAGAAAAAGTTTACAAGAAAGTTGACAGAAGAAATATGGACATTTTCCACTTACTAAAGTTATTTTCTAGGGATCTGATTCGTTTCGAGCTTGACCACGGATGGATATCAGCTAGAGAACCATTGAAAACCATGGAGCACTGGAGAGCGGTTTTATCCCAGTTTCGGAGACTCATCGTCAGTACGCGCCCATCACCAGAGTTCCAATTCAGGACTTTCCGCACTCTTAGTAGAAGGATTTAAATTAATTTTTATCCCAAAAAGAAGTTAAAATGACTAAAGCGCATAACTCACCACAGTTGGAACACTGAGAGTCTAAATAAAACATTATGACTACGTTAAACCATAATTATTCTTAGAAAAGTAAATGTGCTCATTTAAACAGTAACACTGATGACGTCATGGAAACTGTATAAAAACGTATTTTACTGTATTAGTACGCTGAATGAAGCCGTCACTGAGTGAGTGTAAATGGAAAAGAAAATTTATTTCACCTAATTATGACACAAACTTTTATGTATGTCAATTAAGTTAACATAAAGCTTATCTTTATTAGACTTCATTGTGTATGAAATCGCGTAAAGTTTAAATAACACCGATGAAAAACATAACATTTAACTTACTGACTTAACGGAAGTTATATCACATAGAAACGCTGTAGTCACCCTAATATCCCTAGATGCGTTTACATCTTGTCTAGAAATAGCTTATCAGGTGACTTACAACTTTATACAGTAATCTAATAAAATATCTGACTATTTGTTTTTTTTTAACAAATATTGTTCAACTGAACACGTTCATCACAAAAGAACAGAAAAGAAAGAAACATTAAAATAGGTTTTTATTTCTGAATATTTAACAATCTGGAAATCCCATTTTAGGAGGAAATTAAAATATAGGTTAGGCAAGAGTAAGTTAAGTTTTCATAGAAAGGCATGTAAAATAATACAAAAAAACAACAAAAAGAATTCACTTGAACAAAACTGTTTGCCTTCGTTAAATGTTTTTCATCAACTCTCTGAAGGAACGTATGTCTGAAAGCTTATTTGTGTAATTTATTAATTCCCCAAAGGATACCTAAAACATGAAAAACTTTTTTTAAAATTTCAAATTTAATCACACAACAATAATACATATACAGAGATGACTTACTGGATTTGCTGGGCATGAAAAATGAGTGTCTTGAATGTCTACAAAATGAATCGTCTAACCAAAACAAGTAGTACTCACGTTGCGTAAACCCAACGTATATTGAAGGGGTCACTCACTCGATCATTATTTTCCGTTTTTTACCAACAGTTTTGCTTCTGATAGCTAAAATGTCAACATTATCGACGAAGTGGACATTCGTTCTAACAGGTTAGTTTTCACCATGCAGACAACTTTAAATCCAGTTATCGTTGAGATACGGTGGCCAGAATTGGTGAAATGTAAAATCATTACACTAATTGTGACCCTGCTTCTGCTTCTTCATCGACAAATATTCTTACGATTTTTATTCTGATTAATCTTATCATCACCTTTGGTTTTTTATTATTGTTGCCGTACGATATGTTACTCAATGGTCAGATGCAAACCCATCGAAAGCTAACTGTTCCATGAATAAATCGTAAATAGTGGAACCTGTTGGAAATAAGAAGTACATACAATCTGCTATACTGACACACTTTAAAAAGTACTATTTCTCTTGCTTTAACTTCACTCACCTTGATCTCTTTTTTGACACGGTTATAAAAGAATGATATAAGTACACACGCACCCAGAAATGTTGTCAACAATCAAAAGCAACTTTATGCAGCATGGTTCTGATTTCTGAAGATATGTATTAGAAATATTTTAATTCTTAAACAGTGGGTTTACCATTTAATTGAATTTTAGATTTTTCCCGTTGGCTGATTAAACTGAAGTGCTAGGTTCCACTGCTAGTCACCATCCACCAATTAATCTCTAAGTGGGTTTATCAGTTGTTAAATGATAACGATTGTGGTACGAATCGTCCTACAAATATCAAGTTTTAATGGAGATATGGCTCCCTGGTTGAAAAACTTCCCTTTCGGGCAGCAGGTCCCAGATTCAAATCCTATTACACTTACTTTAGCTTGAACGATAGGGTAGTATCATTATCCATCACAAAACAATAAATATGCCTCATAGACAGGCCAATAAAAGCACCTTTTCTGTGTGACCGAATTCAAAAATTAATTTTTTTAATGAATACCTCAATCTTACTTTCAAATAGTGATTGGTTTAAAATGATATATTAATTTCATGCACAAATCGTGAAACATTAAATTAATAAAACTAATTAAATTAAATTAGGTCAACTTTGCAGGATGAAACACTAAGTAGAAAAAGAAACCTTATCCATTAACTATGTTCCAGAGTTCTGAATATCTCCTCTAAAAGTACGGTCCACGAAGTACTTTAAGATCTTCGGATAACGACCTGAAACAGTAGGCATCCTATAAGTTTTAATGAACGAAATATGAATAAAACGAGTCTCTCCTAGACAAGTCACAGTCCTAAAGAAGACTCCGATTGTAAGATGCAATTTCTGTGTAGCTGACTTAACCTGGTATTCTTGAGGGGAAGCATCATCCAGTGATACGTGAAGGATAAATTACCGCCAACATCCACTAATGTGTAACCCTATTGTTTCTTATCCCCCTTTGGGCTGATTACACTGGACCTTGGAAGAGATTTCTCTGCAAACGCGTAGCTTGACACTACATGGTTTGATTTTTGAAAGGTGAGCACAAGGTGACAAAAGTTCTGCCTGTGAAAAACTTGCGTCAGGTTATTCAGACCTGCACGATCTATCCTTTTAAGTCATGCACTGAGCTAAATTCAGCCAGTAGTTATACACGGAATAAAACCTAAACTATATGTAAGAAAACAATGTGTTAAACTCCTTTCCTTAATTTGGTCATAGTAATGTTCTTTGTTTGTTTTTTCTACGGGTGGATTTACTCTACTTTAGTTTATCTTTGCCTGAGCTATTGTTATCATCATCATCATCTCAACTTTAATTTATAAAATTTGTGACCTACTTTAAATCTTTTAATATCAATCCACTTATTTAATAATCTTTGGTCATTTTAGGTAATTAATCCACGTTAAAATCAGGTTGGAGATCTTTATTATTCTCATATTTTTATTGACAGCAGAATTTTCAGTGCCTTTTCCTGTACTACTGATACGGCTAAACAGCTTGAATAGAAAGCCGGTAAGAAGAAATGTTTATTCACTGAAGGAATTTGTGTTCCCCTTCAATTAATTAATTAATTAAGAGATGAAAATAAAAAATAAATGCCGAATAAACATGGTATGCTTTTTGGAGCTCCTTCGTTCATGCTTTTTGCTATTTACCGTTATCGTCATTTTCATCCTGTCTATTTTCTTTAACATTTTATAACTAACAAATAGGAGAATGTCATCAACTGGAATTCTACACATCATATAAATTTAAAGAAAGCTTTTATAAAATAATTTTTTCCTAATGGATTCATCTTCTGCACAGAAATAATAAGTTAGTCAGTGAAATAGTATAATGTACATCAATGTCAGGTGACTCGATGTTACTGAGCAAAAAACAAAAACAAATTAATGTTGTGGATATCAGTCATTCTGTACCTGACAAGGCTATATCTCTTTGAATCTTGAAATGGAGATAATTGAAAAGAATATTCTCCGTCCGCTAACTGGTCATTTGAAGATGAATATGAATAATGAATATTATCACCAGAGAGTATGATGAAAAATAATTTCCGATAATAGGAACGGCGTCATGTACAGGTTATTAAAGGCGTGAATAAAAATGTAAAAATGCTTTTTTCAAAAAGAAGACATTTACCACACATGATATTACTTGATCATATAACATCTTCGTTTTTAAAGGTTACGATAGGGAAACTGCATCACTTTTGGGAACACAAGAAGAGTCAGCCAGCTTTCTTAAAGCTACAGGAACTTCATACATTTGTATTAAGTGGAAATATTTTAAGTCTCAGTTAGTGAACAATTGATTCATTCACTATAATGCGATATTCGACTATGTAGTGTCATTATCACTTTAACTGCTAAAAGATTTTTTATTTTTCGCCTTATCCTGTCATCTGTTTGTGAAAAAACCACAGTAAAAGAGCTGCTTATGTGGGATTGTTGAAAAAACACAAGAACCTATATCGTCAGGGAGAGTTGGACCGGATATAAGAGGAGAGTAGTGACTGCACGTTTCTATAGGTCCGAAACACCGTCTCAGCTATTTGCTTTAGAGCTATCTAGAAGCCTAAATAACCTATTACACTTGTTGCCTCTATATCGTTAGGGCTTTAGCTGTGTAAATAATGAAGCCGGATCTATGCATACAAAACCATTTATTCAATAACACCGCCTCGGATGATTTTAATCTTTTAATGATGAGAAGTTAACAATAAAAAATAAATAAAAGTGATTTTTGTGCGTCGGTGGCACAGCGGTTAGGACGCTCGCCAACCATACACATGGTCCGGGGTTCGATTCCTGGCCGACGCACTCCTTTACCTCGCTAAGCCAGAAATAATGCTGGTAAAGAGGAAAGGTTGGGCATGAGGCTAGAAACCCCATCCTGTAAAATTAAACACTGCTACAGAAACTTCAAGCTTCTAGCTTGAAGCCCTATGTTCCACTGGGAACGTGAAGGAATAAAAAAAATATGAAATGTGGTGTATTGCCTTGAAGTTCAAGACTTATAAAGTTTATTTTCATTTGAAATTTTGTAACTGAAAGTGAAGATTTATTTCAAGTGCGGTTTTCCATGTTAAAACACTTGAAATAAAGATTCACTTGAATTCTTTAAATAGCACTAACTTCCCACTTATTAACTTTCACCGGTCATTTATTATTTAAAAACCGAAGTTTGTAACAGTATGATTTATGTCACTTTGTTAAATCACTCACCTACCTAAAACTGTTCTCAATTCCCGCGTATTTTCCCAACCAGCTTGAAAACCTTCTACTTCATACTTGTCAATGGGAAAGAATACAAATATTGTAGAGGAATTAGAACAATACTAAGTTTTACGAGGTTTCCGTCAATAACTACTTTACTTGAAGACTCTTCATGAAGAGTAAATAATTTGCAATAAATTCAAGTATTGGTTTGTAGGGATTTGATTGATTGTTTACAGGATTTCATCATGAGCTGACATTGGTGGGTGCGTACTGATGAAGAGTCCCAAACTAGGACGAAACAGCTGTCCAGTACTCCCAGGTTTTCCAATGGTTCTCTAACCAATGTCAGCTCATGATGAAATCCTGTAACCAATTCGCAATAAAATTTCACGCTCTATACGCTCTAGGAAAATGTGCTATTGCTGTAATAACAAAGTGAACAATATTTAAATTTTCAGAAACAGAAATATTCAGTGTAATATTATATATTATTTTTATCTGTTAAAGTTTAATCCTTCAACACTTATGGTAGATTGTTTATATGTATGAGGAATATTAATGGATCTTTTTTATTTCTTTGCGTTCCTGGTGGAACATAACGCTTGAAGCTTCAGATGTGAAATTTCCGTGGCAGTGCTTTTCCAAGGCGTGAAATTGCTAGCTTCACATCCAGGTTTCTTTCTTTCCCTGGCTAACTATATATCACCTAGTAAACTAGGAGATATTTAAGCGTTCATCGGTACATGTGTGTATTTGGCCAACATTCTACCACTGAAACACCGACGCATACTTTATCAAGTAGCTTTGAGAAAATTTGTCTTCTCAAAATTTTTATAACAGTAACTTTCTGTCTACAAAAGTAAACGAGTGCTGACTACTATTAATTGGGTAAACAATTACAAGAATATTCATGAAGCATATGATATGAAAAGCATTAAGTATATAAATGCAGATTTGATTTCACGCATAAATTAAAATTAAGGTGTTGTTCGTAAAGAGTATTTGCCCAGGTTTTAGGTTTCTGTTTTCATCGTAATATGAAGTTGTTGTTGGAATTGTATGAAAGTAGACTAAATACATTTCTGTATGAAACACAAGTGACTGGAAAATAAAAGTGTGAGAACCAGTGAAAATACTCATTTCGATGCTGACATCTACTACGTGTGTAAACCAGAAACAATACGTAGTTTAACACATGAATGTCTCTAATAGTTTTACGTATGAAGTACCTGGTAACAGTTAGAAAACCTGAGGAGTTGATAATGTCAACGAAAGTTAATCAAATTATACTTCAGGGGAGGAATTGTAATAGTGAAAAAGTGTTGATGATGCGATGTTTAATACGACACAACACTAAATGAACCAAAAGTTGTGATATTATGCGAAAGTCATTCAGGTAAAATAAGTAGAATAACTCTTGATGATGATTTTTCCTTCACGTTCCCAGTGGAACATAGGGCTTCAAGCTAGAAGCTTGAAGTTTCTGTAGCAGTGTTTAATTTTACAGGATGGGGTTTCTAGCCTCATGCCCAACCTTTCCTCTTTACCGGCATTATTTCTGGCTTAGCGAGGTAAAGGAGTGCGTCGGCCAGGAATCGAACCCCGGACCATGTGTATGGTTGGCGAGCGTCCTAACCGCTGTGCCACCGACGCACAAAATGCTTGTCACCGCCTCGAGGGTCGAGACCAGGTGAGTTGGAGTACTTGGGCAACGATCCCAGTACCTCTCGCATGCTAAGCGAGCTACTTTCGAATTACTTTTTTTCTGCTGCTTTTTTAATCAATCAACGTTTACGCTAATAATCGCGACTAATTCATTAACACATCACATCTTTCCGTATAATACACTTATGTTGCTTTATTTTCGGAACATTATTACCACCTTGGTAATTTATATGTCACCTTAAAACCAATGTTATTATTTTGAATATAATCCGTTAAATAATATTTGGCAAACATCAAGAACAGCGACCATGGAACACGAAGGCGCCGACGACCTTGGGCGACCAATGAGAAAACAGCATATATTTTGTATCAAAAAGCAGTTTATTCATGAGGAAAATATACATAAGAATAATGAAACACAATAAATTTTATATTCTACCCTGACGTAACTCGAAAATACTTCTCAGTTACAAAGAAGTGTACCACTTTTAAAGCTTCATATATATATCAAACTTGCTTCATCTATATGAACAACGACAAATTCCTCCAGTTACAAGAAAAATACAAATAATAATAAATAAAACACCCTAACCTTAGCCCTGACCCTAACGTGCTATCAGCCTGTTATCCAAACGGTACTTAAAAACAAGATAAGGATGAAACTTGCACCTCAGTTCATGCACGACGTTCACACTGACTGTGTAACAATGGGAGGTTCTGAAATCCAACGATTGCTGCGCGTTCAAGGTCGTTGGTGCGTTCACACGCCATAGTCACTATTATTTAGGTGGGCCAATCATTTTCATATCCCCAGTATGTATAAAAATTCGTTTGATCATACAACTCTAAAATGCGTATTTTGTTTCAACTTTGATTCTGTCCCTTAAAACAGTCTCAAAACCGGTGCTTACTGTGAGCAATAAGAAATTGAATTATCTTAGTGTGGATCTCATTTCAAACTGAAACTAAGAATCAGAGAACGTTGAAGTCTCTTTCTTCCTATTTCCGGACTTTTTGTGGTATCTTCCGAAGCCTTCCTTAGTAGTCACCCTTTGGACCATCTAGTTAAGAGTTTAATGCCTCAGCTACTGAAACACTTTGATTACAACAGCCCTTTGCTTTTAAATTCCATTGATTCATCATGTAGTGCTTCCAACAAATAATGATATGGGTGAGTTTCCAGTTCCCAACTGGCATGGTGGAATGTAAAACTCACTAGTAAATAAATTCCGCCCAACCTGAATGATTGAACAGCACACTCGGATTGTCACTTGATCATCCTAAAATTACATACCTTATGGTTGGAAAAGCTGTCCTATGCTCCATGCTTTCCAATGATTCTCCACTTGATGTCGGTTTCAGGCGAAATTTACACTAAAATCAATAAATCCATGCATACACCAAATTTCTGGTAATCTGCTCATTATTTACATCTCAGAATCTAGCGAGCAGCAATAATCAAAGACATTTTTAACCAAAGAATTAAACGGATAAAATGAACATTGAATGCAAAAGTTAAAACATATTTTAGCGTAACATTATTTTTCTGTAATAAAATCTACCGTTGACTTTAAAAGTTGAAAAAATACAACTGAATACTATTAAAATGATTAGAAAGTATAAAACAACACGTAACTTAAAGGAGGAACAATCAAATCGTTCATTATTCCAAAATAAGGATAACTAAACGGGTACTTATTTCTCATATTTTTTAAAATAATGGGATGTTTGATTTGACACAAAATAAAGCAGGCATTATTCAATTTCCACATTGAAGATTAAAACAGTTGACATCGAAATATAATTCAGTATTTCTTTAAACTATTAAAAAACTTCGAGTGAAATCTGAAATAATTGTCAGTAAATACAAATATTATATCTCCTGCGTACGTCTTTAGGTTATACAGTTAACCATCCATAATTTATTATGGATAAATTTAGCATAATAACAGTTATGCGTCGATAATATTGTGTTGCTATACCTGAAGAATCAGACGATTATAAATTATTCAATTCAGTCATCATCAGCATATGACTTGAAATATTCATGTGAGCATTAAACCCATTTGAATATAACAGTAGAAATGCTTAACGTTACAATTTTAAGAAGAGTTAATTCAAAGAAAAATAGTACTGATTGACAGCGAATTATCTTGTACTGGATGCCAGTGAATACTGCTTATAATGAACATTATTCATCGTAATAGTGAATGTTATGTGAATGATTTTGTAACTTTAAGTATGACCTTTCAGCTGATTACTGCATAGAAACAATTTCACATAAGGATATGCAATGCATTTTGTGTTACTGTGTAATCTGCGTTGTCTTGTTTAATTTCAAAGCCTTTATTGTCTTCTCAGACACCATTTTCAGCCTTAACTTCGATGTGAGGTAGACTTACGGAATACTTCACTAATAAAGTAACCGTCCGTCCTGGTGGCCCTGTCTGTGACTGGTTGTCATTGAGGATTTCCTTAGGGTTTAATCTATTTTCATTGATACTTGTCATTCCTTGACCTCACATATGATTAAATGCATTGGATTTTTCACAGAGAATGCAAAAAAGAAGATTAAATGTGAGATATGGTAACTCCCAGAGGAACAAGATGGACCAGTTGAATAACAGAATAATCTTTTTGACTGATCAGAAAGAAATTAAGCAGTCAGGCAATCACGCAAAGTTATAAATATCAAAATAAGGCTATAATGTGATAAGTTGAACAATTATATTAATAATAATGATGATAATATTATTAGTATTTCCACCAAAACAGAAATGATAATTTCAGCAGGCACATAAATAGTAAACCTCATAGAATGAAAAATACAGCAAAGCACAGAAAAGAACATAGAAGTTAAAAAGTAACACCGAGAAGAGTAGGATTGTAAATTTATGTGTACATTTATCTCCTCTGAGCTGGGTATTTAATTTGATAAAACCAACATCATCTACAAAACCTCGCCTAGATTACTAGGTCACTAGTATTCTAGCCGGTCCCAAGCCCAGATAAAGAGGGAGGGTTGGGGCGTGGTGCTAGCAACTCCACCCCCAAAACTTAACCAAATTGCTACTAAAACTTCAACGCACAAATATATTAAAAATTCTAAAAATACAAACAATAACCCCATTTTTCACTGGAATCGGGGAAGTGAAATGACGCAGGCTGGTTAAAGCCTTCGGGAAGCCAGTCAGCCGATGTGCCTTCTTTCGATGAAAGCGAAAATAAGGATGGGGACGTGGGATATTCGTACAATGTACGAAACTGGAAAGGCTGCTCAGGTAGCCGCAGAAATGAGAACATATAAAATAATAACATCATCTACAAAATAAATTGTAACAACTGCGAAAAACACTACATTTGCCAAAGTGGACGTCCCCTTCGTCTTCGTATCCACGAACATAAGCTAGCCGTCAAAAGACATGACACCCACTCCCTCATATCACTACATACAGACAATCACGGACACCAGTTCGACTGGGACAACGTTCAAATATTAGACAGAGGAAAAAACAAGAATGCTAGAGAATTGCTAGAAGCTTGGCATTCCAGTGAATCATCAATTAATAGACACATCAAGATAGACAAAATTTATCAACCGATAAGAAAGAAACCTCACACACAAAGGGTCAAAGTTCAAGTCAAAGAAACAACCAGTTCCAACAGAAGTAACTTAAAAGGTGTTAAAACACATAAAAACAACCAATCACGCCCAAGGTCACCGGGGGAGATGATTAATAAACTCGTGGAGAAATCTAAAAGCTCACTGCAAATTGAAGTATGCGCTGAAGATTTCACCTAATAAGGTGATGAAAGCTCCGCAAATTAACTATTCAGCTCAGAGAACACAACCACACCAAAATCATGCACCTGAGCTACAAATCTTCTCTATCATGTCTACATTTATCTCCTCTATTAAATGCTGTGTTCATGAATCCCAAAAGCACAGATGAATTCTAATGTTTTCCCTTCATTTATCAAAATCACATTGTCATCCTGATAGCTTATTGGTTGTTTCATGATAAATCCTTGTGAACAATTATATAAAATGCCCAAAAAAGTAAATTGAATGCTAAATCGACAAAGTAAACAGGGGCTTTCATCATAAGAACTGGGCGATCATACCTACAGCAGCATTTAAATTGTAGACAAGAATCCATATTTTAGTCAATGCAAAGAATTATTTCGATATATATTAAAACCCTCAATTATTGATACAGAATTATACGACATAAAGAGAATTATTGGTAATGTGACTTATGTAGTCGAGGAATTGTTCTAAATACGTTTAACAATACACTGAAGAACAAAATAATTTCTTAAACGCTATACAGCACTTCCTAAATCGATACCATGGATATTCTCATATTTGACTAATACATTTTCCAAAGATTCTACGAAGACTCCCAAAACCTAACCCTAAATTATAAAGCACGGTTATCACCAAACACAATTTTGCAATAACATTGATGGACTACCAAGAAATTCAACAATCGTTCGTAAAAGAAGTAAACTTCAATTACAATAACACACACAGACACACACCAAAACAGCATTCTTCGTCAAAATACAATACATTCTCAACATCCGTATTAGAAGCGATTTAACTGACAGATTTTCAACCAAACCGAAAGGAGTGGCGAATACACCATCACAAAAAAATATCTCCACTAAACCGAAGAGATAACTTGAACCAAACAATTCACACTGAAAACAGATCAACAAAATCGATGACCAGAAAGAGCAACACAATCATACCAGTGGATGGTGACTAGTAGTGCAATCCCAAATTCGAATCTCCTCCTATTCCACACTCAGCAGCCAAATGAAACTGCATTCCACGAGAGTGATGTTATTTCCACTCATCCTCGAGTCACACACCGATCTTTGTGTACACAAAAGCATCAGTCACCAGACGATGAAGACAGTCATGACAGTCATCTCTTCTGCAGTGGGTGACAATTATAATTTCCTTCTTCTAGCCTAATCTGTACTCGCCACTGATTTGTTATCCCAGACATAAATTCTCTATCTCTGAGACTCAGTCTCAGTGGGATCAACCAACCTCATTGAGAATGCAAGAACATCCAGCTGACAACTCACAAACAGGATGAGATCAGCATCCAGGATTCCATTGCTGGTCACTGATAACGAGGATGAATTCACGTCAAATCCCATTCATTTTCGAAGCGTCAACACCACCAGTCGGCGTGTCAATGCACACCCGACATTTCCACACAAAAATATGATCAATCAACGGGAGGTGCGAATTGACCTTACAACAAACAGAAGCGTAATTCAGGCTTAAAATATAACACAAAGTTACATTTGGCGTTGTCAAATATTCATGCAATGACGACAATTAACACGACTAAACTACAATCCTCCTACTCCTCCTCCTCCTCCTCCTCCTCAAAAAGCACTTCACACAAGAGAAATGTAAACTCGCAACAATCATGAGAAACTCACCTGCATAAACATTTGAAAACGCCGGTAGACAAGACTTGTTCATACCTCAATAACTGAAATCAGACACACCACTAACATCTGAGTTAGTCTGAGTTCAATCCATGACACCTAATCGTCATACTACCATCTAGAAATCTCACTTACTTTCACTCAACAGTCGGATGTTCACTATCAGATCTACAGTCGGCACATTTATCAGTCAACAAGTAGATTTCAATGTACAAATGCACACACTTCAAACACACACACACATACGAACACATACATCAATACATACATGCATACATACACACATACATACAATCACTGATATATATTCAGATGACGGTGAGAAAAATCGCGACACTGGCATGCTGACATTTGACTAAACATGAAGGAAGTGAGACAATATCAATGCTGAATTATTATCACATCACACTGATGTTGAGATAGACGGAGTACAAAGCGATGACAAATCACGTGTGATCAAATCAACTGGTGAGTGGCGACTTCCTCCCAATCATTCTTTTACACATTCAATATGCTTGTCCTCTGATACTCACAGATATACATATATATACATATATCCATGTGTATATGCATTAAAGTTCTTGCAAATCATCACATGGAAATGAGGTTTTTTGCCAAGTGATACAAACAACTCACATTTATGTAGGAATTCTACTATAATCTTGAAGGTTTGTGGGATGGTTTAGACGCTTCACAAGTTTGTCCACTGATTTCTCCTCAATTGGTGATTTCAACAGATGAGAATAGTTTGTGTCCGAAATGCAAACCGAAGTGAGAGAATTGAGCTATTGAAGCCGTGAATTCGTTGTCTTTGACACAGCGATGTACTGTCTAGTTTGATGCGTGTAGGAGTGAAGATTTCATTCTATTAACATTAACACTGTTACAATGTTGACAGAGATTCGTGTCTCCAATTTCTTAGGAAATTGCAAATCAAGAGAAGTTGTTGAGACCGTCCTGATGTGGCGTGATTGAAAAGACACTATTCGTGTGTAACATTTGTTTTGAATGTGTGATTAGAATGGAACGTGGTGTGCATTCTTCATTGTAAATGAAGTAAATCCGTGCATTCAGTAGACATGTCATTAGTGGAAATAATAATTATAGTTACCTCATTTTGTAAGTTAACTTTTGTTTATTTACTTGCTGAAAAATGTACGACGATTCCTTATTAAACACTGACAAATTCCTCATAGCATTTAGTATAAGTGGAGCGGACTCAAAGTTTCGACTGTATTTTCTTCGTGGATGAAAGTTTGTTTATCCCTAATGTCCTGTTGGTGGTGCATGACGCTTAGCATAGCAAGTCAATTATCAGACTATGAATTCTGTTCATTGTAAATATTTTGATTTTTGTGCGGTTTTTTGTCAATTAGCGCTGTGTATATGTTTATTTACTTAGGCATGTTTCCTCTTTTCAATTCTGGTCACATCGACGTGTAGTTATTTAATTTTGAGATTATATGACTTGGCTTCTGATTGGCTAATTCATTTAAATACCGCAGACGGATGAGCAGCTTCGACTATTTTACTCATTCGGAAGGGTTCCAGCCTGAATATTTCTAGGTCGTCAGCTCAAGTCATAATCTACACTTCGCATTCAACCCTTGTTTATTTTTCAAAAATATATCCCAGTTACATTTGCTGAAATGAATTTTCTTTTTATTGTTCATTATGTATTCGCCTGTAATTAAATCTGATCTGAATAAATTTTGTTTTGTCTAACTGACCTTTTCATTGATAGAAGTCTGACAAACGAGTGCTATGTGAAATAGTTTCGCCATCATTTAAGAACCACCTACAATCTTTCTAATTAAGTATGAATAAGAATGTAAGATAAGATATATATATTGGCAACTAGTTAGATGATACTAAACTGACACTTACGTTTAACTCATCCATATGACAGCTGTGTATTATTCATTGTGATTTCAGTCAAAAAGGAGACCTGTATGGCAGGCGAATCTTGCAGTCTAGTTGGTAGGGTACCGGGCTATCATGTGTATTTAAAATTAATGACCGTTTAATAGCACTTATAATAAACCTTTGAATTGTCTTGTATTTTTCAGGTGAGTAACATTTTCACAAGAATAAGATATGAACAAGTGATTAAGAAAACTTGCGATATTTTAATAGCATCACGTTTATGAAAATATGTGTGACGCTGAGTTAAGTATTTTAAAAAACCCTTTGACAGAAGTTATCTATTTAATCTGATAAGTATTAATGCCTAACTTATCATAATTAACTATCTAGCTTACTTAATGATAGTCACTGGATGGAATATTTCTCTTCAGATTCAATGAGGGCTCAGTTATTGATTTCATATGTACAACTCATTTTATGGACACATATAACATCATGTAGATGTTATATACATTTGTCTTGGCAGATTACTCTATAGTCTTCCTTCTTTCATCACGTTTCAATTTAATTTTAAAACAGTGAAATAGATTAGTCGAATGCAGAATTTTGTATACTTATGTTCAGATTCGTATCCCCACCTAGTTTACAGGCCAGTCCTTATCCCGAAGAACGAGGGAAGGTTTGACATGAGGTGACCTACTCTGCCCAGGAAAATCAATCAAGTCGGCAGAGAATATTCAAAGCACAGATAAAGTACAAAAAACAATAAACTTATTCTCCTCTGAAATCACAGAGACGAAGTGACGCAGAATAGTAAGAGCCTTCGGAGAGCCAGTCTCTCCGAGTCTCTGAAACATACAGAAGAACTGAGTCTACATTTGTTTCGAAAATTTGGATCTATCTGTGTTGAGAGCTGGCTGCTAGCCAAAGTTGGTAGACAGTAATTGATGTCAATGTTTATGTCCCCAATACTGGTAGTGAGAAAATGAGAACAAAGGCTTTGCGTAGGAGGATACAGTTAGCATATGGATGATCTGAAACAGCCACAAAGAGATGCAAGGTTAACTCTCTGTGAGAAACAACCAATCAAAAGATTGTATTTTCTACTAACAATAATCTACAATAATGTACATTAAAATCTATAAATATGTGTTGACTTTCCTTAATAAACGATCTGTTGCCTGGCCCTTGTCTTATGTTGTTACATTTCTACATGCACTAAGTGTTGTAAATCGCTTCATCGATTTCAGAGTAATGAAAGCCTGTCCAGCTCTTCCGGTCCTATCCTTGCTGGCCTTGACATCCTCATCCCTTCCACCTGTAGCTGAAACGAATATGTTTTAGTCAATGAAAGAGACGACTTTCTTCGGATTTTTCCCATAGGTGGCAACTGCTGTTCTTGATCAAGGTTTTTCATTTTTTCTGTCGTCTGAATGCTTACATGAAGCTCTGTATTCTCTGCCACTTCTTTCAGCTTGCTGGTTTTTATTTAGAAATCTTCGAGTTTATGTAAGATGAAATTTAAATTATGTGCGAAATCATGATCATCTAGTACCTTCTCTCCTGCTCAGTGTTTGCCTTTGATCTCACCACCCACTCACTTTCTACCGTATGTTGCAGTCTGACACAAAAAGGAATATTATCTGTGATAGTAGGCAGACTTGTCTTTCACCTGTCTTCAAACGCGCCTATTAGCCTACAATTACGAAACTGAGTGGCATACAAAATCATCAAATAGTTATTGATTGAGGCTTAAAGATGTTTGCAGCACTGCAGTCTGTAGTGTTGAGACAGTTGGCAAATTATTTCATGGTCGATGCCGTAAAAAGAATTTTTAGAGTTGATGAGGTTGAGGTGAAGAGTTGAACACCATTATATGTTCTGTTTCTGTGATAGCGTGTAGTTTTATAATTTGATCCATACATAATCAGTTTTTACCTGTTACGGTCGAAGTCTTTGATACAGTGTATCTTTTAGGTTTTCCAAGATAATATTCCTCAGTGTTTTGCTTGGTGTAGACAACAACATAGTTTGACATCAATTGCTGTGTAAGCTTAAGTTTCCTCTCTCTGTTAATCTGACGAGGTGGTCTTTCTTCTGGTTGGCAGGCACTTTATCTTTCTTCCACGCTGCCTCCAGTAGTGGAGTGAGCATGTCTGCTGAGATCTCTTAGTTTGCCTTAAATGTTTCTGAGCTAATTTCATCTAGTCCTACACCTCTGCTGGATGAACTTTAGAAACCCCATGGCTTTCAGGACTGTCGGTTTCGTCCAGCGGTTGCTGTTCACTTGTAGTTCTGAGATCGCTAGTGGTATTTTTGCACCATTTTTAGATGGTGATCGATTCACGAGTCATTTGAAGCGATTGAACTATCGTTTCCGTTTCACCTCCTTGCTAACTGCTTTAACTTCAGTGTCTTTCACTGACTTCATGTGCGCTGATCTCTAACTGGGTGACGACTAGATTATTTGTTATAGTAATCTAAGGGCTGAGTTACCTACAGCCTGTTATGTCTAAGATGCCAGTATCAGTCGTAAAATTGTCTTCCGTCCTTCCTAGCACTTTTCTTCACTTCTCTATTCAGTGCTCTATAGGTTGTGCTCAGCTCCTCCTTTCATCGCTCATGTCCACACCACGTCGCCCTCTAGTTTATCATTCTTCTGTTGATTATCAGCCCCGACTTATCCATAAAGAGCCATTTATTATCTTACCTTCTCTTCTTGCCGAAGATTTCTATACAGACTTTTCTCCACATCTCTTTCAAAGAGTTTCAACATTTGTCAACGCAATGATGTTGCCTAGTGTCTCTTCATCTATTTCTGGACGACTTCAGGGACGATTTTCTTCGTAGCTCGATTCCACAGTCCAAATTACGAACAATTCTGCTAGAGTAGCATTCACAGGACTGTTTTAAATCTGCTAGTTTTATAATGATCAATGGTAGTTTCAAATACAAGTCTTCAAAGGATACCATATATAAATAAGTTAACGAAACATACATCTTCATTAGAATTTGATAATTTTTCTTCTCACCAAATGCATATCAAGTTGAATATGTAAACTTTATTTTTAGCAGTGTAGACGATGACCTTAATGACTACACAACAAAGTAAGCAAATGATAAGGCGGCAATGTTCATGCTTTCAGAAAATCGAATTGAATCGGGTGGTGCTTTTACCATATTACTTATTCATACTTATGTAAGTAGATCTGAGTTAAAGAAAGCAAAAAAAACAAGCAGAAGTAAACCATTAGGTGTTTAGATCACCGTAACCTCGCTAGCAAGCATTACCGTTTAAAGCGATCGGCTTCCGTCTACTCATGTCAAACGGTAGTATATACCACTGGACAAATATGCTTCTGTTTAAGATTATTACATCTTCCAAGGCATTTTTTACACACTTCGCTGTTAACTTGTTTAATTTAAGGCATGTTTTAAAGATTTGTTTTCATACCACTATTTTACTCTTCATTTGAAAGTTTGTTTATTTAAACTGATAAATTGAATTATAAATAAGTAACGTTCATAGTTTTAAACATTCACTAGTTATTCACCGTGAAAATTTCTAAAATTCAACTGAATGTATAATAATTCAAGCTAGTTTTCATCATGCGAGTTACAAGCCGGCTACGAAAAAAGTCAAATTGTACAAATACGATACATAGTTACATGAAGCATATGAAAGTTAATTGTTTCCGATGAAAGAATAATATAATAACAACCTAGAGATAGTACGAACCTCACCTAGTTAACCAGCTTGCTAGTTTTCTTGACGGTCCCAGGCCCGGGTAAAGAGGGAGGGTTGGACGTGTGACTAGCAATCCCACACCACTAAACCTTTCAAACCTCTGAGGAAACTTCAACGAATAGAAAATATATTGAAATTACAAAAAATTCAAAGAACGATCTTATTCTTCGCTCGAATCAGAGAGGCGAAATGACGCCGGCTGGTGAAATCCGGCCTTCGGGAAGCCAGTCAGCCAGTCGATGTGTCATTCCTCGATTAAAATAAGAATAAGAATTATTATGATTGTTCCCTTGGGTTCCTAGTGGAACATAGGGCTTCAACTGCACGCCTTCACTTGCTTCTCTCTTCTGCTGTACTTTTCACTTTCATCCATGTTATTCCATACTGTTTCAGTTCCTCATCACACGATCTCCTCCATGACATTCTTTGGACGTCCCACTCGCCGATTCCCTTCCGCGTTCCACTCGAGAGCCTGACGTGCGATGTCACCCAACGGCCTCCTCAGCGAGTGTCCAATCCATCTCCACTTTCTCCTGCATATTTGTTGAGCGATTGGTTCCTGTTTTATTTGTTCCCACAGTTTTTTGTTGGTGATTCTTTCCGGCCATCTGATCTTCAGTATAGAACGAAGACAGTTGTTGATAAAGATTTGCAACCTGTTGGAAATATTCTTTATGACTCGCCAAGTTTCTGATCCGTATAGCAAAACTGACTTGACTTTTGTATCGAAAATTCGAATTTTGTTGTTGATGCTGACTGACGAAGATTTCCAGATTGGTTTCGGGTTGATGAATGTGTTTCTCGCATTCCCGATTCTCGATTTGACATCCTTGTCTTTTCCTCCTGCAGTTGAGACAACGTTCCTTAGATAAGTGAAAGAAGTAACCTCTTTCACATCCCTTCCGTTGATGGTGATTGACACTGGATGTTGCTGCTGCTGTTGTTGTTGTTGGTTTGGTTATTTTCATAACCTCCGTCTTGTCTATATTCACCTGGAGTCCTGTCTTCACCAGCTGCTTCTTCGACCAGTTTGTCGGTTTCCGCTTGTAAGTCTTCGATTTTGTGTGACATAAATCATCCGCGAAATCCAGGTCTTCTAGGTTCTTCACGTCGGTCCAGGATATCGCTGTCTTCTCGTTTCCCACTGTCTGACGCATAATCCAGTCCACCACAATTAGGAATATCATTGGTGATAATAAGCATCCTTGTTTGACTCCTATGTTTACTACAAACGCCTCGCTGAGTTTTCCGTTGTGGATCACTTGACATGTGCCGTTGTCGTACAGCTGTTGAATAAGGTTGATGAATATTTGGGGTACGCCGTAGTACTCGAGTAGTTTCCAAATTACTTCGCGGTCAACGCTGTCGAAGGCCTTCTCAAAGTCTATGAAGGAAGTTGAGGTAGAGGTTTGATTGCCATTCCATGCTTTGTTCTGTGATGATGATGCGTAGAGTTGCAATTTGGTCAGAACATAATTTGCCTTTCCTGAATCCAGTTTGTTCTGGTCGGAGTTCTGCATCCAGTCTGTCCTTTGTTCTCTCCAGGATGATGCAACTCAGGATTTTACTTGGCGTCGACAGGAGCATGATTCCTCGCCAGTTATCACAGAGTCCTAAGTCGCCCTTCTTTGGTATTCTCACGAGGTAACCTTTCCTCCAGTCAGTAGGCACCTTTCCCTCCTTCCAGACTTTTTCCAATAATGGAGTCAGCATATCCGCTGTCGTCGTCTCTGGGTCCGCTTTCAGTGCTTCCGGGGGTTTCTATCTGGTCCAGCTGCTTTTCAAGCTTTCAGAAGGTTGATTGCATTCAAGACTTCAGCTTTCGTTGGAGGATTGGTGTCGACTTGCAGTTGTGTACGTGCTGTTGTTGGCATTTCTGGACGGGTTGTAGGTGGTGGTCGGTTCAAGAGTCCTTTGAAGTGGTCCGCCCATTGTTTTTGATCTGTCTTTCTTCCTTGGTAATTGGGTTCCCTTGGCTGTCTTTTATAGGTTCCACTTGTGTTGCTCTCTTCCCGGATAGAGACTTGGTTATCTGATATAGTGTCCTCAGGTCCGTTTTGCCTGCTGCCTTCTCAGCTTCAGTAGCCGGATTGTCGTAGAATTGTCTTTTGTCCTTCCTGGCACTCTTCTTCACTTCTTTGTCCAGTGCTGTGTAAGTTGAGCTCAGCGTCTCTTTCTCTTGTCCATCTTTGCATTGAATCATTTTCTCTTTCACCATTCTCCTCTCCTCTATTAGCTTCCAAGTGTCCGTTGACAGCCATTCCTTGTCTTGTTTCTTGTTTCTTCCTAAAACCGTTGAGCACGTTTCGTTGAGAATTACCTTCAGAGAGTTCCAATGGTCTTCCACCCATGATTCCTCAGTAGTGCCACGTAGTGTTTCCTGCTTTGCTCTGACAGTTGCAGTGAAAATGTCCTGTGTGATTGTGTCCTTCAGTTTGTGAGTGTTGAACTTGCATTGTGGCCTATCCCCAGCTATCCTCGAAGCTTTTAGCTTCACCTTGAAAGTCCCTTGTACTAGATAGTGGTGTGAACCCACATCTGCTCCTCTCCTCGATCTTGTGTCCAGTAGGCTCCGTCTCCATTTCCTTGAGATTGAAACGAAGTCTATCTGGATTTTGGTGTGTCCATCTGGTGAAATCCATGTTGCCTTGTATATATCCCTGTGTTTCAACACACTGCCACCAATCACCAAATCATTGAAGGCGCAGAGGTCTGAGAAGAGTTCACCATTTTCGTTCATTTCACCGAGGGCCTCACGACCCATGGTGAGTTCTCTTCCTGTATTGTCTCCTCCCAGTTTCAAATTCATGTCACCCATCAGGATTTTGATATCGCTCTTTGGGACGTTGTCCATTACTGTTTGTAGTTGACTGTAGAAATCCTCCTTCTTCCCTTGTTCTGAAACGTCTGTTGGCGCATAGCATTGAATGATTGTAACCTTCCTTCCTTTTGAGTTGAACCTGGCTGTCATTATCCTGGAGGAGATTGGTTCCCACTGCATGAGAGCTTTAGCCGCTGTTGGTGACATCATGATGGCTACTCCCTCGGTGTGCTCGTGATCGTCCTCTGGGTGACCGGAGTAGATTATTGTCTCTCAAGTTGGTAGTTGGCCCCTTCCACATCCGTTCCATCTGCTCTCGCAGATACCCAGCAATTCTATTTTATATCTCCTCATTTCTGCGGCTACCTGAGCAGCCTTTCCAGTGTCGTGCATTGTACGAATATTCCACGTCCCCATCCTTATTTTTGCTTTCATCGAAAAAAGGCACATTGGCTGACTGGCTTCCCGAAGGCTTTCACCAGCCTGCGTAATTTCACTTCCCTGATTCCAGCGAAAAATAGGGTTATTGTTTGTATTTTTAGAATTTTGAATATATTTGTGCGTTGGAGTTTTAGTAGCAATTTGGTTAAGTTTTGGGGGTGGAGTTGTTAGCACCACGCCCCAACCCTCCCTCTTTATCCGGGCTTGGGACTGGCTAGAAAACTAGTGACCTAGTAATCTAGGCGAGGCAAAGGAGTGCGTCGGCCGGGGATCGAATCCTAGACCATGTAGATGGTTGGCGAGCGTCCTAACCGCTGTGCCACCGACGCCACTCAGATAACAACCACGAACACATTGAGGGAGTGGCTTTATTGATGTCACCAGTGGCAGCAAAAGCCCTAATGCAAAGGGAACCAATTTCATCCTGCAGGATCATGACAGAAGAATTCAACTCAAAAGGAAGTGGGGAAGGTCACAATTATTCAATGCTAAGCACCTACAACAAAAGAAGAAGGAAGATTTTCACAGACAACTACAAACAGTAATGGACAACATCCCAAATGGAGACATCAAAATCCTCATGGGCGATTTGAATGCTAGCCGAACTGGGAGCAGACAATAGAGGAAGAGAACTCATCATGGGTCGATGGACTCTCAGAGTAATGAATGAGGACGCAGAACTTTTCTCAGACTTCTGCGCCTTCAGTGATTTGGTGGCTGGAGGCAGCATATACAAGAACAAGGATATACACAAAGAAAAAAATGGGTTTCTCCTGACGGGCACACCACTAACCAGATAGATTTCATCTCACTCTCAAGGAAGTGGAGACGCAGCTAGTCTGCTGGACACAAAGTCGAGAAGGGGAGCAGATGTAGGCTCAGACCATCATCTAGTTCTAAGAACCTTCAAGGTGAAACTGAAATCCATGAAAACAAATGGAGACAGACCACAATTCAAGTTCAGCATTCAGAAACTGAAGGACAAAACTACAAGGGATACCTTCACTACAGATCAGATCAGAGCAAAGTCGGACACACTACATGGCATCACTGAGGAAGCCTGTGTCGAAGAACATTGGAACTAACTCTTTGAAGGTGATACCCAAAAACGTGTACAAATGTTCCAGCAAGAACGAACAGATAAGACAAGGAATGGCTCTCAATGCACACACACCTGGAAGTTAATCGAGGAGAGGAGGATGGTGAAACAGAAGATGACTCAATGCAAAGATGGGCAACAGAAGGAGAGGCTGAATTCAATGTACACTGCACTGAATCAAGAAAGAACTGAAGAAGAGTGCTAGGAGAGACAAAAGACGATTCTACAACACACTCATACCCGAAATCCGGAAAATATTATTACCAATCAAATCAAGTGAAAATCAAGTGAAAAACAATGGAACTATATAAATGAATTTAGGAAGTCATGTGATTACCTTGATATGTTTATGAGCAATAAATTGTGCTCGAAACGCCATCAGTAAACATTACTGTATAACACTGTGAGACTTTATCAAAATAAAATTTACCCATAATGGAAGCCCAAAGGAACCTGATTACCAAGAAGGAGAAACAAATCAAACATTGGGCTGATCACTTCTAAGGACTCTTGAATCGACGATCACCTGTAACTCGCCCAGAAATGTCACCAACACCAACAGCACGCACAGAACTGCCTGCCAGTGACACCAATCCTCCGACGAAAACAGAAATCCTAATTGCTATCAAGCTACTGAAGTCTGGGAAGGCAGCAGGACTAGACGGAATTCCCGCCGAAGCACTGAAAATGGCCCCAGAGTCTGCCGCAGACGTGCTCACGCCATTATTGCAAAAGTTTTGGAAATGATGAACGGTACCTACCGACTGGAAGAAAGCTAAGCTACCTTGTCAAGCTGACAAAGTAGGGCGACTTACACCTCTGCAAGAATTGTAGTGGAACGGTGCTCTTGTCCACACCAAGTAAAGTACGAAATCGCATCATCCTGGAGAGAATAAAAGATGCACCGCATACATAACTCCGTCCACCACCCCGAACAAGCTGACTGGATTCAGGAAAGGCAAATCATGTGCTGATCAAATTGCAACTCTATGCATCGTCATCACAGAACAAAGCATAGAATGGCAGTCAAACCTCTACCTCAATTTCATCGATATCGACAAGGCCTTCAATGGCGTTGACTGAGAAGCAATTTGAAAACTAAAACAATACTACGGCCTGCACTGTCCTAAGTCTTCATCAACATCACTCAACAGCTGGATTTTGAAATTGTCACGTGTCGAGTAATGCACGACGGAAAACTCAGTGAAGCCTTTAAAGAGAATACGGGAGTAAGACAAGCTGACTGCATATTATCCCCGATTATATTCTTAATTGTGGTTGACTTACTGGATTATGCGTCAGACTGTGGGGAGCGAGGAGACAGAAGTACGCTGGAACACCGATTAGAAGACTCTAGAACATCTGGATTTCGCAGATGATATATGTCTAATGTCACATAAACTCGAAGACTTGCAGGTGAAAAACAACAAACTGTGTGAAGAGGCAGGCATCAAAGACAGGACATCAGGTGATCATAGAGAAGACGGAGATGATGAAGATAATCAACCAACTGCAAAAAAATTGGCAGAAATCACCATCAAAGGAAGAGGATTGACAGAAGTTACTTCCATTACTCATCTAGCAAGCACCGTTTCAACTACAGGCACACGGCAGGGACGAAAAGTAAAAGCCAGACGGTATCGGACAGGCAAAATACGCCTTAATCAACTTGAAACTAGAATGGAAATCGTCTGCACTAACTCAGTATAAAGAACAAAATTTGGATTTTCAGTACAAATGTAAAGGCAATTCTTCTAAACGAGTCAGGAACTTGGCCAGTGCGTCACGAAAAGGATTTCCAACAAGCCACAGCAGCCTTTTATCAACAGCTGCCATCTCTGGCTCCATAATGAAGAAAGAATAATTAATAAGAAACTGTGAGAACAAACCAACCAAGAACCGATCGCTCAAAAAATATGTAACAGAAAATGGAAATGGATCGCGCACATATTTGGGAAACCGTCGAATGATATTGCTCGCCATGCCATGGCTCAAGTGAAATGCGAATGGGAAGTGATGAGTGGGTCGTCGGTGCAAAGGTGACATGGAGGAGATCGCGTGAGGAGGAGATGAGAGATTGTTGGCAACCGTGGTTCAAGCTGAAGAGGACGGCAGAAGATAGGATAGAGTGAAGATGTGTTGTTGAAGCCGTGAGTTGCACTCGGAACTCAAGAAAACAATAATAAGAGATTCTACAATTTGCATTTCGTGAAAACAGACTCATTAATTAAACGGTCTTCATTGGAATATTACAAGAAAATCTGAAATTTCTGTGATGCTTCATTTATTCACCATCTTAAATACAGATTGTGAAAACTCCTGTCAAAAACTTTCATGGCTTAAATTTTATTACAGTGATGAGCAGATATCCGAAGAGAAGTACTTTCATTGTGTTTCGTAATAAGTACGATATTACAGATTTTATCAAAACTTAATGCATGACTACACTTAAGAATGTACACCACGTTCCATACTAATCACACATTCAAAACAAATGTTACACACGAAGAGTGTCTTTCCAATCATGCCTTATCAGGACGGTCTCAACAACTTCTCCTGATTTGCAATTTCCTAAGAAATTGGAGACACGAATCTCTGTCAACATTGTAACAGTGTTAATGTTAATAGAATGAAATCTTCACTCCTACACGTATCAAACTAGACAGTAAATCGCTGTGTCAAAGACAACGAATTCTCGGCTTCAATAGCTCAATTCTCTCACTTCGGTTTGCATTTCAGACACAAACTATTCATCTGTTGAAATCATCCATTGAGGAGAAATCAGTGGACAAACTTGTGAAGTGTCTAAACCATCCCACAAACCTTCAAGATTATAGTAGAATTCCTACATAATTATGAGTTGTTTATATCACTTGGCAAAAAAAACCTCCTCATTTCTATGTGATGATTTGCAAGAACTTTAATGCATATACACATGGATATATGTATATATATATATATATGTATATCTGTGTGTATCAGAGGACAAGCATGATTGAATGTGTAAAAGAATGATTGGGAGGAAGTCGCCACTCACCAGTTGATTTGATCACACGTGATTTGTCATCGCTTTGTACTCCGTCTATCTCAACATCAGTGTGATGTGATAATAATTCAGCATTGATATTGTCTCACTTCCTTCATGTTTAGTCAAATGTCAGCATGCCAGTGTCGCGATTTTTCTCACCGTCATCTGAATATATATCAGTGATTGTATGTATGTGTGTATGTATGCATGTATGTATGTATGTGTTCGTATGTGTGTGTGTGTTTGAAGTGTGTGCATTTGTACATTGAAATCTACTTGTTGACTGATAAATGTGCCGACTGTAGATCTGATAGTGAACATCCGACTGTTGAGTGAAAGTAAGTGAGATTTCTAGATGGTAGTATGACGATTAGGTGTGATGGATTGAACTCAGACTAACTCAGATGTTAGTGGTGTGTCTGATTTCAGTTATTGAGGTATGAACAAGTCTTGTCTACCGGCGTTTTCAAATGTTTATGCAGGTGAGTTTCTCATGATTGTTGCGAGTTTACATTTCTCTTGTGTGAAGTGCTTTTTGAGGAGGAGGAGGAGGAGGATTGTAGTTTAGTCGTGTTTATAATTGTCGTCATTGCATGAATACTTGACAACGCCAAATGTAACTTTGTGTTGTATTTTAAGCCTGAATTACGCTTCTGTTTGTTGTGAGGTTAATTCGCACCTCTTGTTGATTGATCACATTGTGTGGAAATGTCGGGTGTGCATTGACACGCCGACTGGTGGTGTTGACGCTTCGAAAATGAATGGGATTTGACGTGAATCCATCCTCGTTATCAGCGACCAGCAATAGAATCCTGGTTGTGAGTTGTCAGGTAGATGTTCCTGCATCCTCAATGACGTTGGTTGATCCCACTGAGACAGAGTCTCAGAGATAGAGAATTAATGTCTGGGATAACAAATCAGTGGCGAGTACAGATTAGGCTAGAAGAAGGAAATTATAATTGTCATTCACTGCAGAAGAGATGACTGTCATGACTGTCTTCATCGTCTGGTGACTGATTCTTTGGTGTACACAAAGATGGGTGTGTGACTTGAGTGTAAGTGGAAATAACATCACTCGCGTGGAATGCAGGTTCATTTGGCTGCTGAGTGTGGAATAGGAGGAGATTCGAATTTTGGATTGCACTACTAGTCACCATCCACTGGTATGATTGTGTTGCTCTTTCTGGTCATCGATTTTGTTGATCAGTTTTCGGTGTGAATTGTTTGGTTCAAGTTATCTCTTCGGTTTAGTGGAGATATTTTTTTGTGATGGTGTATTCGCCACTCCTTTCGGTTTGGTTGAAAATCTGTCAGTTAAATCGCTTCTAATACGGATGTTGAGAATGTATTGTATTTTGACGAAGAATGCTGTTTTGGTGTGTTATTATGTGTGAATGTAACCTTGAAATAAGTTAGTTTTTAGGCAGGTCGTCGATAAGCTGAATATTTATCAGAACGTAGGAACAATACCATTTTTATGCATTTTATATTGACGTGTTCACTATCTGGATGTTTTGCTGGTTAAAATAAAGTATCATACCTTATTTCAAACTTGGTAGCGATAACAACTATTATATTTTATAATGGTAAGAACCTGAAGAGAAATTATTGAATAGAATATTCTTCATTCAGGTTGACTTGTAATTCATGATATGGGAATATTTCACATTATGTTTTCTTTGTTTCATTGTTTTTGTGAGCCTATTTGTATGTCTTTCATTTCCTACGTTATTACACTTGTTTCATTTTTCTTTTGTTTAGTGTACACCATTTTAGAATCTATCTTATAAATTGTTCTTCTGACAAAAGCAGTAATCAACTCGTATATATATATATACGAGTTGATCAAGGATTGATATCAGCTAGAGAACCACTGAAACCCAGGGAGTACTGGACAGCTGTTTTATCCTAGTTTGGGAATCATCGGCAGTACGCACTCACCGGGATTCGAACCCAGGACATTCCGTTTACAAGGCAAGTTCGTTTACCATTCAGCCACTGGGACCCCATTCAATGTCTCATGAATTCTAACTTCTACCAATTCGTGGTTTAGCGCGACCCCAACTAATGTCGTTGGTGGGACATCCATCCTAACACGTGACATCTGGTTGAACCTCACTGGTCACGACTTCTCACTAGAACTCCAGGAAACTCCATCCTGTAGCAAGTCACTAGCGAGCATATATATATATATATATCAAATCTTTACTTTTGACTATTTCATTACATTAATCAAAATATGATGATATGTAATCTGTGATGGTGCTTTTATTAAGTAGATTGACCTTTATTACCATATTAACTTTTTTCATTTGATTTCTTCGTCATTAATTATTTGAGTATTCTGTTTAAGTTGAGATTGTTTTCACCAATAGGATACTATCGTTGTTTCAGTCTAGAGATAATGCTTTTATTATTTTGAATTCACCTTTACGTATATCGGCCTGCTTTTAGCATATGGTCTCTTTGAACTATTACCTCAATAATACCATGATTACAAATTACAGTTTTCTTGTTTGACACTTGATGTGTTCGTTGCTTGCTTCGAGTCTAAGGCGGGAACCTGTCGATTCCTGAGGTGCTAGTAAATCCAGCCAACAAACTGCACAGTAGATTCTACTGCTAACCATAGAGAGACTCAATAATGTCCACAACGATATGTTGATCTTGGCTGTGTTTTGAAGCTTATATAGTGATTTGGTTGGTTTCCCAGTGAAGAGTCGCCAGCTTCACGCCCAACCTTCCTCCTCTTTTTGGACTTAGGACCAGCTAGTAAACTAGGAGAGGTTATAGCTGTTGTTAGGTGATATGAATACTGCATTTTAAGTTTATTATTTTATTTCTTTCCTATTCAACCGGTCGCCATCAGCCTTTAAAACCACGCATGCACAATACTTTCTAATTGCCAAATGACTTAACAGTTATATCCTCTTATATAATCTTGTTTTCATAATAAATAGGAGTATAATATATTTTGGTTTTAAAATTCTGTTATAAGTGACTAAAAATTAACTTAAAAGTCTATTAATAAGGATTCAAATTATATATATATATATATATATACAGTGAGTGTACTTATTATTATACCAGAAGAAAAAATAACCAGCATTTTGACAGGTACCCAGTTCTCGACCTGGGTTACTGTACGATTAGTTTCTATGCCATTCCTTGATTGTTGTAACAACTGTAGCATGTAATTATCTCTTACTCTCTTGGTCGAAATAAGCGCTCCACTGTCATTGTGTGAGTCTTTCTGAGTTAACAGTTGGGACCGAAGAAATGTATTACCAAACTGTTGAAGATTTATTATCTATAAACGATATCCAAGCAATTATTCATTCAGCAACTATATTATTTCGTGACGACACTGTTTTACACTAAATGATGGATCATAGAAGGACGGAAGTATTAATGAAATGACCCATAAAGTTGGTAGAGTTACTTATCAGCACAAAATTTGTTCCATCCTTAGCATCAAGCAGATCTGCTGGTATCGTTGTACCATGTATTGACTAAACTGCAAATAGCAAAATAGGACTTAGTTATCTTCAAGATGCTATTGCCATTATTCATACAGGATTTTGAGGTTATGACGACGTATATATATATGCATATATATGTAATTGTTCCTTTCAATTCCGAGTAGAATTTGGGGCTTCAACAACACATCTCCACTTTTTTCTATTTTCTGCGGTCCTCTTAGGCTGACCCAACGATTGATGGAAATCTCTGATCTCCACCGAACACAAACAGTCCTCCCCATTTAATTTTCGGACGTTTCACTAGTCGTTTCTCACTCGGGTTCCACTCGAGTGATGGCCTGGGGTGCGATGCCGTTTGACGGTCTCCTCAGACACTATCCGATCCATTTCCATTTTCTCAGGAATATTCATTGAACCACAAGTGCTTGAATGGTTTGTCGCCTGACTTTCTTGCTGCTAATTCTTTCTGGTCAATTAACCCTCAGTGTGGAGCGAAGGCAGCTGATGATAAAATCATGCAGCCTGTTGGAAATGCTTTTTGTAACGCGTCAAGTTTCTGACCCATGTAGAAGCAGTGACTGACCTAATATTGATGTTAAAGTATATATATATACATATATATAACGGCTACATCGAATGTTTAAATTTGACGTAAATGAATATAATAACTGTATATTACAACATTGTTACTAAACAAAGTATAAATGAAGACAATATTTACAGTCATCTGTTGTCACCAGGATGGAAAATTATTTTACTGTCACTTGGGTCAGTGGTCAATACAGTAGGTAGAGAAGAGTTAGATGAAATTATATTTAACCCACAGGTTAGACTGAAAAGTTTTATCAGTGTCTTCACGTTGTTATTTCATCAATCACATTGATATCAGGTGTCTTTGCTGAATACTTATATTATGTTAGCACAGGATGTAAAATTATCAAAAGTACTTATTCGCATTCAGCTGTGTTCTCAGTCAGACCATAACTATGTCCAGAAGAACAACTAAATGATCATAGACAAGCCTGTTTAGAATCTTAGGGGTGATGAAACATGAACGATTTTCAGCCATATCATACGGTCCTCAGCGATTAATTGTTAGCGTCTGTAGGACATGGATAAGTCGATATACACTTTCCTACATTTCCAGGCTGACTATCACTGACTTGATCATACCAGATAACGCTTTGTCTAAATTGTCTTTTTGATTATCGGGCATAAAAAGGCATGAAGAAAAGTTTTTTAAATTTTAAGCCAACACTGTAAAATTCTGATTTGTATTCTCAAACCAAAATATGGAGAAAATGACTGAAATGTGATAGTGATAACACAAAATTGATATTTCCATGTCTTTATAAACAGTGACCAATAAACAAATTCTCACCAATCATAAACTGTGTAATTTATAACTGCTATTAACTAAAGGTAGATCCCAGCCTTAGGATGAGTTAAGAAGTGAGAATAAAATAGATTGATTTGAATATACCCTATGGAATTCAGGTCCGATTTCGTAGCACATTCAGCAGCATTCATTTATGCCTGAAGTATAAGGCAGAAATACGATATGAAGTTGTGATACTTTAATACCATAACATATCAAAAAAATATTCATTCGGATTCTCATCTAAGGACTTTGTGTAAATAATGAAACATCCAAGCATTGTCCAATTTATCTTCAATTGCTTCCTATAAAGTTTCCACAGCATTACTAGCAGGAGGAATTCATCTTCTTTAAAATGTGGAAAACATCATTTTTTTATATTACAGCTGCACTTCAAAAGTTTGCCGGCAGTATGCATATTGTGTTAATCATCACCAACGAACTGTTGCCTAATAACTTTGTAGAGGTATCCATTAGAGGATAAAATTAAAAGAGAATAGTGTAGAGTGATACATTATTATCTACTGATGATCTTCTGAGTTCAGAATGACATTCAGCTTTGTCAAGAGTACTTACCAAAGTTTCAGATGTCACTTCCTCATATAATAAGACGGTGTATGTCCCAAATTATTTCATAGTTTTGCAATGGTCAACTATGGTCTACCTAGGTCAGACCAGCAGATCGTAGGTGGTCAGATTATCGTAGCATAAGAATACAGCTATGTATAGGATGACTGACCTCAATAAGATTAATAGTTAAGAGAAAAATTCATTGAATTTACACCTGACATGTGCAACTGGAATGACGCAGTGCCAATACCAGCGATGTGAAAAAACTTCACTCCCAGTTAGATCAAAAGATGGGAAATAAGGGAATTAGATAAACGAGGTTTGAATGTTATGTGAATGCCTTAATGTGATTATGAGATATTGATTGTGCTCGCAGTGTCATCAGTAAATAATCCACCACTTCTGGGAACTTATATCAAATTAATTGATTCTGTAACGGAGTGGCCAAATTCTTTTCTTTGTCACTTTATTTCTTTCTAAACTGGAAACAATTACTATTCATTTAATCTGACAATGAATCATAGCCAACCAAAACTTCACCTTAGAATATAATTCACATTGGACATTGATATTCCAAGTACTCGAATACTAGCATACTGCTTCATACTACTGAGGTGGGTACCAGTAAGATACAAGATATAAGGTCTTCTGAACATTAAACTGAACAAAATAAAAATTCGTAGAAATTTTTCCCAAAATATCATACTGTTATCTATTCAGGAATATTTAGGGTAAAATATCAAATAGGGTCAACGTGAATGTGTTTAGTTAATCCGAAAATATGCGTGTACACACTGTATGTCTGAAACAAATATGTTATCAATAATAAATATATATTTAAAAACAAACCACAAATCTTTTAAATTGAATTAACTTTTTTTTTTTTTTGAATTGTTGTTTATCATTGCATTTGTTATCTTTCTTAGAATGGCAATATGTCTGAAGAAGTGAACTGGAAAAACAAAACGAAAAGGCAAATTCATAAATATATAAAAACACTTCCTGTTTAAGATAATAGCATACTTACAAATTCGAATCCACTGTGAGGTAGCTCAATTAATTGGTCAAATTTCAAGTGTAGAGCTTTAAAATTGTCAGCTTAATTTATGCTAACTGCTATGTTACAATATCTCATTGTGTAAACATGAAGTTAATTAAAGCACCTATTGATAATAATATTCGACTTCAAACTGATGGGTAACAGGTTCGAAACCCAGCTTGTCTGCCTTAGTATAACCAGCCAGGTAATGTCATAAGCCTTCACATAAAAGGTATGCCTCATTAATATATCCATAGAAATCCAAGTAGTTGTTGAGTAGTATTTCCACTTTTAAAATTTCTGCATCACTTATGTGTAGAAACAATTAAGACGTAATTTTCATGTGTTCGTTTTTTGCAGGGATTTTGTTTCGATTGGTCGGAGGATTTGATCATGAGCTGACATCAGTTACAGAACCATTGGAAAACCCGCAGGGAATACTGGACAGCTGTTTCGTCCTAGCGGTTGGGACTCTTCATCAGTACGCACCCACCGCCAGGGTGCGAATCCAGAACTTTCTGATTACAAGGTCAGCGAGCTCGTAGACCATTAAGCCACTGGGACCAGATCCAATGGTCCATGAATCCTAACTTCTGCCAATTCATGACATAGCGCAACCACTTCGCAATGTCCCAGCGGCTTAATGGTCTATGAGCTCGCTGGCTTTGTAACCAGAAGGTTCTGGATTCGAACCCTGGCGGTGGATTCGTACTGACGAAGAGACCCAAGAGACAAGGACGAAACAGTTGTCCCTTACTCCCTGAAGGTTTCCCAATGGTTCTGTAACTGATGTCAGCTCATGATGAAATCCTCCAACCACTTATGACGTAAGTCAAAAATATAAGCCTTCATAATAATTTTTAATGAAAAACTGTTAACATTGCTCTCAGACTGGTGTTTTGTTTGTCATATGCTCTTCTTATTTGGCCTGACATTTGAAACTCCTTATACAAACAGTCGCTTTTTTAACGATATTTCTGATAACATGAGGGTATAGGAAAAGGAATGAAGTCTAAAATTTTATACTGGAATACTATTTCCTTGAAAATTTATTCAGAACTTTAGAAAGTCAATACAAATTTGATTTTCTTCTCTGAGCTGCTGGTTGATTCATTTCCGAAGATTTCATCGTCCTTCTAGACAACATATTCAGATCAAGCTTTAATACAAAGTGAACTTGTTTGAATTCTCTATGAATGCTGATATAACTGCATCCGTTAACAACCACTGTTGTGAATGGCTGTTAATTTACATCGCTATTGATCATTTTTATTGACTTGGTATTTGAACTTTCTTTCGTATCGCTTGATTAATCAAGAGAACGAACACAAGAAATTCGGAAACACAAGTATGCTTAAAATCAACACATACATATCAAATACTCAACTATAATACTAATGATCCAATGACTCACAAAAGAAACTGTGTATAGGCTTTGTTTAAAAGAGTTGAAACACACTGTAGCCCTACAATACTGAAAAGAACAAAACTGAAATATCTACTTACTATTTTCAGAGGGAATGGTTAATCATACAATATCATGAGAAAATGTTTAAACTCAAGTCGAAATACCAACAATAAAGCATCCTCAAAGTCTATTAGAAAATTCATCCTAACATACATAAAGAATATCGCTGAAATAAGAGCGACAACACTTAGACGACGAAACAGACATTGCACACAAGCCAACATAAGAACTTCACTCAGTATTGCACAGTCTAGACCTAACAGCAGAAGAGGATTAGATCAATAGCATTTACAAAATAAATTGCATAAATTGTGATAAACAGTACATCGGTCAAAGTGGGCGTCCTCTTCGAATCGGAATCCAAGAATATAAATTAGCTGCAAAAAGACACGATATGCATTTTTTTCACATCGATGCATGTAGACAACCACGAAAGCGAGAATGTAGAAATTTGAAATATAGGAAACACCAAAAATACTGCCAATCAGGGATTAACAAACGCAGCACTATAGATCAAACTCACCAACTAATAAAAAAAAATCAAATGGTAAGAAAGTTCAAATTCCAAGTTAATAAAAATGATCAATGGCGATTTAAATTAACAACAACCATTCACAACACTGATTGTTAGCGGATGCAGTTCTATCACCATTCATGGAGAATTCAAACAAGTTCACTTCATATTAAAGCTTGGTCTAAAGATGTTGTCTAGAAGGACGATGAAATCTTCGGAATTGAATCAACGAGCAGATCAGGAAACACAACTATTCGAAATCCTCCAACTGAGATACAAATTTTCCCTGTTATTTCAGCTTGTATAATATTAAAGACAATCTTCCTTAGCTGTTCTAAACCCACTTCAATAGAAAACATAACTTTTTATTAGTTTATATGATTCAATAAAACAAACAGAATTATTAACATTTCAGTAGCGAAAACAGTAACTTTTAATATTAAGGAAATAGTGAGAAGGTAATAAAACCTTTCAGAATTATTTACTGGCAATTTCCTTCTCTTTTCAATATTTCTGTTTTCTCAGTCGTCTTGATGATTTATGCGTTAATATTATTGTATTTTTATGAAATTGTAAATTAATGTAAAGCAAAAGTACACCGGTGAATTTAAGTAAGATTTTTAGATGTTTCAGTATTATTTTCAACGTTATCATTGATAGTATTAAAAGATGAGATTTTATTGACATCATTTATTATGCTTCTAGCTTTCCCCGAATTAACTCTTGCTATGACTCAGTAATCCACGATGATTAAGATAAAGTGACTCAAAAGCTACGCAGGATCATCCACAGAATTTCTCTTTTCCATATATCCAATGATAACATTTAGAATTTTTGTTGCATTCAAAAATCCAGCCACTCATTCAAGGTTAGCTACATCAGTCGTTGTATTAGGAATCCAGTAATGTGACATGGTGAACACTTTCCAGTGTTGTCATATTCAGAACCCAATAGCTCTCCATTATCTCACCTATCCGTTAACCTGTTATTTTCATTGATTTATCGTGTTTTTCCCACCTGAACCTCGACTTCTGCAAACAGCAGAAACGACTTAAGTTCAAAAAAGAAAAAAAAACCGGAATTATACAATCTAAAGAAATATTTATAGCTTCTATCACCACCCTAGCACTGAATGCATAATACCGTTTAATTTCGATTTTCAAGAACTTAAGCAGATATTTTCCCAACCCATATACTCATAAATTATTCTATAATATTCGTTAAGTCTCATACCTACTTACACTTATAATCTACTCAAAACCATAATCTGTTTTATCTGCACTTCTTAAACTTTCTTATACTCTTCTGGTATAATCCTATTCTACCTAAGGCTTGTTCATATGAAGTTCGTTAGCTAACCGAATACAGTCCACTGATAAACTGCACTCACAATCATTCATCTTTGTCGACCTCAGTATTGATTCCAGTACACTGATTTACTTCAAATAAACACTCTAAAATAGTATTATAATTTCATAACAAACACCATGTTACATGCATATTTAATTTTGGAACTTAGCCTAATAATTTTCTACTACACAAAATTCTTTGTGTTCCTGCTATACACAAACTTCTTATTGACTTAATATGAATATATATAATACATATATAAATATATGTATATAAATATGTAGCTGCAATAATGTGGAGAGGGAATAATCGAGTAGGACATAATTATATATTAAAAGATAAACAAATGGAATAGTTCCTCTTGATACAAAAATAGTAGGAGTAACCAAAATGACACGCAGCATATTCCATTCTGCAGTAAGTTTATACGTATTGTATCGAAAAAATTTATAGGGGAAGCAGATAATTTTTCTTAAAAACACATTATAATAATAAACATGAAATATAGCATAATATTATTTTTTTTACCCATTCCCAAGGGATAAAAATATGTTTTGCATGCATATATATTTATATATATGAATGTTTTTCGAAACTCATTTTATTAGTTTCCTTCTAAAGTTATGAATACAAGAAGGATAGGAAAGTGTTTAATCGGTATTGAAATATGGCAGTGAATAATGAACAGTTTGATTTCTAATGTAACAGAACATCACAAAACATTGAGGCAATAAAGAAACTAAAAGAAAAAAATGGTTAGTTTTGATATAACTAGTCTCTCTGCTAATATACCAATCAATATGGCCTTAGAAGCGGTTAAAAAACAAGGTACCAGTCAATGAAATCCACAACAGTCAGTTTGAGCCACTTAGGAAGGTGTAGACTTCCTGGATGAGGTCCTCGGGATGGTATAAACCAGTGGTTGGGGAAAATCGGTGATATAGCTCAAAATCGTTCTCAATGGCTCAAATGCATCCGCTCCTTGTGACTTATAATTTTCAATGAAACTAAATTGTTCTTTGTTATTACTATTCCTTTTGTCTCACATCCTTGTCTACTTTCTCTGTTATGCATTTCTTCTAATTTCTTCTCTTGCTTTGTGTGCTACATGGAGTGTGGCGACTTGAACTGCTGCACATCGATACAAAGTTTAATGTTGAAAACGGACAGACAGACAGAAGCAGTTAAAAAAGAACTAACTGCTGACCCTGAACTTACTTAGAGGACGAAACTACCTATTGAGGAGATTTTTCAGAAATTCGATTATGCTTCACGTACATTATCTTTAAATTCCAAGGTAAAATATAAAGACAAGCAGAAGGAGTAGCAATGAGATGGATCACCAATATACCCTATCATAGCAGATTTCTTCGTGGATAACTGGGAAATTACGGCTCCTAAAACATTCAAGCTTACTGCGAAAATACGACGGAGGTATGTGGATGACAACCTCGCCTAGATTACTAGGTCACTAGTTTTCTAGCCAGTCCCAAGCCCGGATAAAGAGGGAGGGTTGGGGCGTGGTGCTAACAACTCCACCCCCAAAACTTAACCAAATTGCTACTAAAACTTTAACGCACAAATACATTAAAAATTCTAAAAATACAAACAATAACCCTATTTTTCACTGGAATCGGGGAAGTGAAATGACGCAGGCTGGTGAAAGCCTTCGGGAAGCCAGTCAGCCAATGTGCCTTCTTTCGATGAAAGCAAAAATAAGGATGGGAACGTGGAATGTTCGTACAATGCACGAAGCTGGAAAGGCTGTCCAGGTAGCCACAGAAATGAGAAGATATAAAATAGAAGTGTTGGGAATCTGCGAGAGCAGATGGAACGGATGTGGAAGAAGCCAACTATCAACTGGAGAGACAATAATATACTCCGGTCACTCAGAGGACGATCACGAGCACACCGAGGGAGTAGCCATCATGAAGTCACCAACAGCGGCTAAAGCTCTCATGCAGTGGGAACCAACCTCCTCCAGAATAATGACAGCCAGGTTCAACTCAAAAGGAAGGAAGGTTACAATCATTCAATGCTATGCGCCAACAGACGTCTCAGAACAAGGGAAGAATGAGGATTTCTACAGTCAACTACAAACAGTAATGGACAACGTCCCAAAGAGCGATATCAAGATCCTGATGGGTGACATGAATTCGAAACTGGGAGGAGACAATACAGGAAGAGAACTCACCATGAGTCGTGAGGCCCTCGGTGAAATGAACAACAATGGTGAACTCTTCTCAGACTTCTGCGCCTTCAATGATTTGGTGATTGGTGGCAGTGTGTTGAAACACAGGGATATACACAAGGCAACTTGGATTTCACCAGATGGACACACCAAAATCCAGATAGACTTCATTTCAATCTCAAGGAAGTGGAGATGGAGCCTACTGGACACAAAATCGAGGAGAGGAGCATATGTGGGTTCACACCACTATCTAGTACAAGGGACTTTCAAGGTGAAGCTGAAAGCCTCGATGATAGCTGGGGATAGGCCATAATGCAAGTTCAACACTCAAAAACTAAAGGACACAACCACAAAGGACACTGCAACTGTCAGAGCAAAGCTGGAAACTCTACGTGACATCACGGAAGAATCATGAGTGGAAGACCATTGGAACTCTCTGAAGGTAATTCTCAACGAAACGTGCTCAACGGTTTTAGGAAGAAACAAGAAACAAGACAAGGAATGGCTGTCAACGGACACTTGGAAGCTAATAGAGGAGAGGAGAATGGTGAAAGAGAAAATGATTCAATGCAAAGATGGACAAGAGAAAGAGATGCTGAGCTCAACTTACACACCACTGGACAAAGAAGTGAAGAAGAGTGCCAGGAAGGACAAAAGACAATTCTACGACAATCCGGCTACTGAAGCTGAGAAGGCAGCAGGCAAAACGGACCTGAGGACACTATATCAGATAACCAAGTCTCTATCCGGGAAGAGAGCAACACAAGTGGAACCTATAAAAGACAGCCAAGGGAACCCAATTACCAAGGAAGAAAGACAGATCAAAAACAATGGGCGGACCACTTCAAAGGACTCTTGAACCGACCACCACCTACAACCCGTCCAGAAATGCCAACAACAGCACGTACACAACTGCAAGTCGACACCAATCCTCCAACGAAAGCTGAAGTCTTGAATGCAATCAACCTTCTGAAAGCTTGAAAAGCAGCTGGACCAGATAGAAACCCCCGGAAGCACTGAAAGCGGACCCAGAGACGACGACAGCGGATATGCTGACTCCATTATTGGAAAAAGTCTGGAAGGAGGGAAAGGTGCCTACTGACTGGAGGAAAGGTTACCTCGTGAGAATACCAAAGAAGGGCGACTTAGGACTCTGTGATAACTGGCGAGGAATCATGCTCCTGTCGACGCCAAGTAAAATCCTGAGTTGCATCATCCTGGAGAGAACAAAGGACAGACTGGATGCAGAACTCCGACCAGAACAAACTGGATTCAGGAAAGGCAAATTATGTTCTGACCAAATTGCAACTCTACGCATCATCATCACAGAACAAAGCATGGAATGGCAATCAAACCTCTACCTCAACTTCCTTCATAGACTTTGAGAAGGCCTTCGACAGCGTTGACCGCGAAGTAATTTGGAAACTACTCGAGTACTACGGCGTACCCCAAATATTCATCAACCTTATTCAACAGCTGTACGATAACAGCACATGTCAAGTGATCCACAATGGAAAACTCAGCGAAGCGTTTGGAGTAAACACAGGAGTCAGACAAGGGTGCTTATTATCACCAATGATGATATTCCTAATTGTGGTGGACTGGATTATGCGTCAGACAGTGGGAAACGAGAAGGCAGGGATATCCTGGACCGACGTGAAGAACCTAGAAGACCTGGATTTCGCGGATGATTTATGTTTGATGTCACACAAGATCGAAGACTTACAAGCGGAAACCGACAAACTGGTCGAAGAAGCAGCCGGTGAAGACAGGACTCCAGGTGAACATAGACAAGACGGAGGTTATGAAAATAACCAACCAACCAACAACAACAACAGCAGCAGAAACATCCAGCACCAATCACCATCAACGGGAAGGATTTGAAAGAGGTTACTTCATTCACTTATCTAGGGAGCATTGTCTCAACTACGGGAGGAACGGACGACGATGTCAAATCGAGAATCGGAAAGGCAAGAAACACATTCATCAATCTGAAACCAATCTGGAAATCTTTGTCACTCAACATCAACAACGAAATTCGGATTTTCAATACAAACGTCAAGTCAGTTTTGCTATACGGATCAGAAACTTGGCGGGTCACAAAGAATATTTCCAACAGGTTGCAGACCTTTATCAACAACTGTCTTCGTTCTATACTGAAGATTAGATGGCCGGAAAGAATCACAAACAAGAAGCTACGGGAACAAACAAAACAGGAACCAATCGCTCAACAAATATGCAGGAGAAAGTGGAGATGGATTGGACACTCGCTGAGGAGACCGCTGGGTGACATCGCACGTCAGGCCCTCGAGTGGAACGCGTAAGGGAAGCGGCGAGTGGGACTTCCAAGGGTGACATGGAGGAGATCGTGTGAAGAAGAGTTGAAACAGTATGGATTAACATGGATGCAAGTGAAAAGTACAGCACAAGACAGAAGCAAGTGGAGGCGTGCAGTTGAAGCCCTATGTTCCACTAGGAACCCAAGGGAACAATAATAATAATAATAGATTGTAGAATGAAATGAACCGAAGAATGTCGACTGTGCACTAGCGTTTATACAAAGCCAACTCACTTCAATAGATATTTAGACTTTGATTCCTTTCATCCGTAATGTGTGAAGGCAGGCTTAGTTAATTGTCTAACAAACCGAGCGGTAGCACTAAGTAGTACAAGAAAAGACCTAAGTGACGAAATAAAACAGACAAAAGAAGCTTTGGTATCAAAAAACTATCCTATAAAATTTATTAGGAAGATCGGAAAAGGTCAAAAGCAAAATAAAAGTAATTGCGAAACTTTCAATGATAACATAAATAAGAGAGAATACAAGGCATCTGCTGTTATACCATATAAGGAGGGAACATTTGAGGCCTCACGTAGGATTCTCAAAAGAGTAAGAATTAGGGTGGCATTCAAACCTGCAAACTCACTCAGAGACAGGCTCTGTAGGTTAAATGACCCAGTCGACCTAATTAGACAAAATAATATAATTTAAAAAATGCCCTGCAATGACTGTGAAGTCAACTACATAGGTCAAACTGGTAGGTGGGGGATAGTCAGATTGTTGGAACATAAGAATTTAGCTAAGGTAAGAATGGTTGACCCCGAGAAGATAAGTAATTTAGAAAAAAGCTCAGCGATTGCACCGCATGCATTAACACACAATCACACAATAGCATGGTGGGAGAGGGTAAAAATTCTAAGAAGTAATATAGGTAGGTGGAGAGAGAGGTTGATTACTGAATCCTTGTTCATCGAATCTACACCCAACACATGCAATAGGAATTACTCATCACTCATACCAGAAATATGGAAAATACTACTGCCAATCAAGTCAAGCGATGAAAAATAATGGAATTATATAAATGAAGTTAGAAAGTTGTGTGAGTAACCTGATATGATTATTGACAATAAATTGTGCTCGAAACGTCACCAGTAAATATTACTGTATTGCAGCGAGAGACTTTATAAAAATAAATTTTATCCATAAGTGAATTATACTCTACCATAATGTCCAAGTTCTATTCTTATATCAAGGAAACACAGTGGTTCGCCGGCTCAAATATATTTAAGTTAATCGTTCAAAACAAGCATACACTTTTAAACATCCTGTTAACAACTATGTCTGCTCTTTTTATTATTTTTTTAAAGAGGAATAATTTGGAAAAATTTGAACCATTTGTTTTAAAAATTCATCACTGACAAGTGTTCGAATCGAAACAGCTTTAGTTGTGTTGAAGGAAAAAATATCTTTCTCATAAATTTTCTGTATTTTTTGTCAATTAATTATTCCTATGGGAATGTGTAACTATAAATTGTTAAATTTAACGCTTCCCCAACAATTATACACTACGTTGTTTGAATTGCTGTTACTATTTTATTCTTGTTAAAAGAATTCCTATTCATCAGATAGATAGATACACAGTTCACAAATTAATTTGCAATCTGCAGTTTACACAGTTTGAGATGGTAAAATTTCACCACAGTTTCCTTTAGAAGCTGAAATGTGATTCGAATTATGAAGTGTGATCTGAGTGATACACTATAAATGGCAACAAAGAAAGTGTGCATATTTGCATGAAACTGTGTGCTTCTAACTGACTGAGATGAGTAGTCATATACTACTCATATCAACTAGTGTAACAGCAGAAGGCAAGACACTGAAGTCAAGATATCTTTTCAAGTGATCAAACAGCTATATATATATATATATATATATATATATATATATATATCATTCTGTAGCTAACACACTATTGAATGTGAGAATAATATTCCGTTGGAGCCCATTGTCTCTATCACACCACCACACTAGTAGTGCTTACTGGTGAGACTGAAGTGACAACTCGTCTGGCGCCAAGCTCACCAAGGGTTTACCTAGTTCGATTCAGTCCCAAAAAATCCAGACAGCCACCGGGAGTTTAGATCACTTCTTTTTTATCTAGCTAGTATTTAAGGTTGGGGGGTGGCATAGCGGTTAGGATGCTCGCCGACCATGCACATGATCTGGGGTTCGATTCCCGGCCGACGCACTCCCTTACCACGCTGTCATAAATAATGTTGGTAAAGAGGAAAGGTTGGGCATGAGGCTAGCAACCCCATGCTGTAAAAATAAACATCCCTGCTACAGAAAATTCAAGCCACTAGCTTGAAGCCCTATGTTCCACTGGGGAACGTGAAGGAAAAAATTTAAGGTTGGTCCTATTACTCATCTTAATCAATCAGTACTTTTCAGCGCCATCCAATAATTTAGCTTCATACCTGTTCACTTAAATGCCTGACAACTAGAATGAATATGGTCAATTGAGATTAGTTTTTAGAAAATGCTTTAGTTTAAATCCATAATACTCTGCTCGAAATTGGTTAACCTAATAGAGATATATGCATAAAGTATGCAGCAAAGTTAAACCAGTCATAATTGAAAAAGAGACAGTTGTCCATAAGGCTCTAATTCAGCGAGGACATGATCAGTGAAGCTCTGTACCAAGAACCGACCAGCAGTATGGAAAGGACCTACACAGCCACCACTCTTCGTTTATCATCTTCTAGCTGAATGGTTGTCATTGCACCAGAGAAGAATAATTTGCTTGGCTGTACCACTGCTGTGTGCGTCAACAAATTTAGCTGCCACTGCAAGAAAGACTGTGTGAACAGAACAACTGGGCAACTTAACAGACGAAATGCTGAGCACCTTCCTTTGTGACTAGGAAAAGATTTATCAAAATCAAAAAGAAGCCCACTGTCAATTCATCCAACTGACAACCACCATTAAGAGGACAGAAAAAGTACCTCTATCATTAATTATCGTATTTCCTCCAATTGAAAAATTTAGTAGATGAATAACAGTTTATAAGGTTATTCCTGCTGACTGCTTCAAAACTGTAGTAAAGCCGTTGTCTAGAACCTCAAGATGTCTAATTTTACCTATCGTAAAATATTTTACGATAGATCACACTTGGCTGACTCTAGTCTAGTTTCATAAACACAAAGTATGTAGAATAAGTTCTCAGGACATTTAATTTGTCGAAGTTTTTTGGATACGGCAGAACAAACCTACCGTCCGTACTTGTAGCTGTCATGTTAACAGACACCGAACATTTCGGGCCAATCAATCGACAGGAAAATCAAAAGTATACTTCAAAAAAAATAATAAGTGATGTCCATTCCAAAAGAGATGGCTCTCTTGGCCTAAGTGGTCTATTGGATAAAGCTTTGACGTTTGAAACATCTCAGTGTGAATACTATCACTCACTTGAGAATTAAGGTACATCCAGACGACGAGTCTCAAATAGGAAGAAGTGCGCATTCTAGATTCTACAGCTAGTCATCATCCGCCGAATTACTATATCGTATGCTTGAAACTTATTTGTTGTAAAACTATGAATTTTATTTGATATATTCTGGTTTTTATAAAACACGCTTTCATGATTTTGCTCTATGGATTAACGAGCTTTACTCGCACTGATTTCTAACGCCTATCTTTCTTCTTTATTAATCTACGCATTAGTAGTATGTGACAAGTACTTTCATGTTTTGACTACATGAATTACTTAGTGCTATTGTCTCGTCAAAATATATATATATCACAAATATACACATGATTATTTAATTATCAAACGAACAATGTTTTTATTGATTAGTAGGATAGATTATATATATATATATGTCCATATGCAAACTGTTGGAATTGCAAACCTTCCTTAATGAGTGCGAAAATCATTCACATAAATTAATTATAATTCTGTAAAGAAGAGTGTAAGAGTTTAAAATGAATAATTCATGGATTAAGTAAGCCTAACAAAAGATTGTGCGTTGGTGCTTCAGCCATAAAGCGCTCTCCAACCACGCACATGGTCTTGGTATCAACCCTCGGCTGACGCACTCCTAGACCTTGCTAAGCCGGCGGTGAGGCCGGTAAGAAGAGAAGATTGGGCGTGAGGCTTTTAACGCCACCCCTTAAAAATAAAAGCCACCGCTACCGAAAATTCAAAGCTGAAGACTTAGGTTCCCTTTGGAACGTAAAAGAATAAAATAATGAAAAAAAGACTATGAATAATTTTTTTCTAGAATGCTTGTTCAAAGGGTTATACATATTTGCTGCTTAAAAAAATTAAATAGCTTATTCTCTCTTCTCCCAACTTTATTTGCAGACTCACTAATCTTTCATTATTTGAGATTTCGCATTTCCAAATGAATGAAAAACAAAACGAGGTTGTTTTTTACTGTTTCGGTATTTACTGCTGCTAATAACTTTATCAAAGTATTACTGAACCAGAATTTCCAAAATCTTAGCCTATGTATAGCGAACTTAATCATCTTTCTTCAGCATGAAGTAATTTTTATGTTGTCAGAATGCTCATTGGTAAAGATCACAAAACCATGTGTAGATTGTTGAATTTGGTAAGTGTATGGAATTATAAAAACAGCCTATCACATTTCAGTTGATTCTGTCACTTCATCTGCAAGGGTATGAGTGTTGGAACCAGGTCAGATTCTGTTTCAGTCCATCATTCCTATTCAAAAAATTTGGATTCCATTAGACTTTCTTTTTGATATCTGAAATTGTTATGGATAATTTCAATATTATGCAAATCAATTTTGTGGCCTGATTCAAAATCGTGTAGACCTACCGCTGATGATTTTTCACACTTTTCTGGTTCAGTCAGATTTTTCGGTATTCATTTCTTCTGATCTTGACTTCTCGCAAGGTTTGCCCGACATATATCGCATCGCACTCCAAGCATTTTACTTTGTAGACACAATTAGATTGTAAACGCTTTGGAATTTGGTCTTTTACATGGACAAGGTTGCTTTGTAGTATGTTTGATGTTTCAAGAATTATTTGATGCTGTGTTTTTTGAGCACTGTTCTGATGTCATCTGTCTTTTCTGATCTATATAGAATGACGTTTGTTGACGTCCTTACCTTCAGAATACATTTTTGATCGTGCTTTATGTTGGTGTTGATTTTGTTAATGAAGTCCTTTGGCTAGTTATTTTTCTTGAGAATTTCGGTAATGTCTGATATTTCTTCTTCTTTCTCATACGTTTTCATACGTTGTCAAACAGTGTGTTCATCTAAGAGGACTTGAGACAACTGATACCTTTGCACTGATAGGGTGTGATGAACTAAAGTCTGAATTTGTGTAGGAGTGTTTTTTTCTTGAATACGGATATATTGAAACGAGAATATTCTTTCCTCACAACTAGTCAGTCTAGAAAAGGTAGCTCCTCGAAATCTGCTTCTGCTTCCGAATGCTGGGAGATAGAGTGTTCACTTTTTCCAACCATGTAAGTCTCGTTTGAATACGATGAAGGTATCTACCTCGTATCTTGACCTTTTTTATGTGTATGTTTGAATCGTCATCTTCAAATCTAATCATGAAAAGATCAGCAACTATTAGGTGAAGTAGTGAGTCCATGGCTACATCATTTGACTGCTTATATAAATCCCCTTTAAATGTAAAATAATCAGCTTCCAGACAGGATTTGCAGGTCCTAGTTATTTCACCGGTTTCTAGTAGACATCTTTCTAATACAGTTGGGTCTGATTCTAGTAAACTGAAAACGATGTCGAAAGTTCCAGTAATGGAAATTCTAGTATATAATGAGTTGATATCATAGCTTCCCATAATATCTTCTTATCAGTTTTCTGTTTTGGATTTAAAATCATGTGAATCTCTGATGGTATGCTGAGTGTCTTCTTGGAGTGGTTTTAATGAAGATAAGTATTTGGAGAGGTTGTAAGTCGGTGAGTTGGTAAAATCTACTACTGATCTTAATGGGATTGTAATTTTGTGTATCTTTGGCTGATAGTAGAATCTTTAGGATACATAAGATTTCGGTTTTAGTTTAAACCAAAGAGAATTACAAATTTTAGGTTTAAATTCTTTAAGGAATCTGTTGATATTCAGAGAATTTGTAAATTCTCATAAAGCTATTAGCATTAAATAGAGAAACGTCAGTAAGAAACAAGGTTATTTTCCGACTATTGAACGTGAATTTGGTTTCGAAATATAGAATTCACTAATTTTTATTTATTTGTTTTTCAGAATTGAATAAATACTTACCTATCATAGCCGATACACAAGAAATGACTCTCATCGTCCAGCAGACTAATGGATGATAATTTGGCATTCAAACTGATGCATTCTGTGTTTCATTTCTCAGCGGGAACACCATCATTCACTGAGGAGCAGCGACGTGCAGCTGACGAGTACCTAATGGGACGGAAAACGCGTCATAGGATTCACTTGAAGCCATCACAAAACAAATAAACTTTAGTTAGTATTTATTTCGAGAATAGTATATATGAGTCAATTTTTTTACTGAGTATATGTTCAGCTTCAGATTACTGAAAAGTCCGTCCTTTGTTTGAATTTCTTTCTCCTGTCTCTCTTCTCCCCAATAAAATCACTCAGACAATTCAATTCTGGTAGTGTGATAAAGCTTATTTTCATACTATACAGAGAAATTTTGATAATGCTTAAATTTTATACATTATTACATACTGATTGTATTGTAAATGATGACGGCATGCTAGCGATTCGTATATCATCTGACTGTAATTGATCAATAATACTCGTATTATCATTTCTAAATGTACATTATCTCATGTTGATTTTTATTCAAACATCTAATCAGTTCCATACACGTATATAAATGAAGGAAAAAAGTTGTGTGAGTAACTTGACATGATTATGAGCAATAGTTTTTGCTCGAAACGTCATCAGTGAATATTACTGTGTAACACTGTGTGATTTATCAAAATAAAATCTTATTCATAATGGAGTTATACTCTATCACAGTGCCCAAGTTTTATACTTATATCATTGATAAATTCGCCTTAGTGTACATCATTGATCTAGACAAATAAAAGCAAATATTTCAATTTTCGTCTCAATGTGAGGAATAGTACATGTTACGAAACATTTCACGAATTATCTAAATTAATAATTTGAAGATTGCGAGAAATTTAACCCAAAAGATTTAGAAAGGCACGTTATGAATCTGTCTGCTGTTCATTTTTTACACTCTAGTCAGAAGTACTATTCCATACAATAAAGTATATCAAACTGGTCTGGAAACTCAGTCTGCGAATCTGTTTAATCAGTTCTCTAACTCTAACGATCCAGGGACAAAGAAAGCTGGCCGAAAGCCAGATTCCTGGATCTAGCTAATTAATTCCCCATTGGTTCAAAGCTACACAAGAATCTTCTACCCAAGGAGTATTGGGATGCCATCTTTGAATTCACAAAAAAGATCAGACTGCCTAACTGAGACCTGGCAAAGATTGCTGTGTGGTCATATTACGTAAGCAAGATAACACCTCAAAGATGCTCAGATTACTAAATAGTAATAAACACTTCTGAGCTTAAGTAGAATAGCAAAGATATGATACTAAATGATGTGAAGAAGATTGATCGTGTCCTCAATCAATTGTGTCGGTAAAGTTCAGATAATCTCCATGAGACATCAAGATTACTGGCGACAATGGGAATATGTCTCTGAACTCTGCTCCATTGCATTATGGATCCGATTTAAACAGAAACGTTTGCTGAGTGACCCCTTAATACAGCCACATGCTTCGGTCTGTGTATCCGGAATGTCTCCCAGCCTTATTGCAAATATGACGATTGTGTGTAATGTGTGTTTTAATAGTAATAGCAGTAATAAAAGGCCACGAAGAATATATTTAGCACAAATGTGGCATAATATGCAAAGCTATGACATCTTTTTGACCGTGTTGAACTCTTCATACCACGAACTAACTAGATGACTTGGACAATTGTCTGAAGCTATTAGAAAAAACAAGCTTTCGCAGTCTGAAAGATAGTTTTGTGTTTGTCAATAATACTCAGGATATCGATATAACAATGGAACACTGATTTCCTTAGGTGTTGAGTCCCTACTCATAAATATGCCAATGAAAGAGACGACTGACGTAATATGTTATCATGCTGACATGATAGGCTTTCTGTCTAGTAAACTGGAAGGTTTATTATTGCTATGCCCAAAAAATGTTCACTTTCAGCTTGGAGAGAAAAGATCTCCGGTTCAATATTTGCGGAAATATTGTATTTTTCTAGCACCGTCCATTAGTGTGAAGTAATTGTATTTCTTAGTCTACTCTTTACTGTTTTTCTATGATTTGACTCCGTGTTATACCATAATGTTAATATTATTAATAAAGGCTATATTCTAAAAGGTTTGTTTTAAATATGATACAGAATTCTCAACCTCTTTTATTGCAAGGTATTTACTACTCGTGCAAGGTGTTCACTAACTGATAATGCATCACTTTAAGTAATATTGTTCCATCCAAAGTCTACTCCATTACTCCACAAAGTTTTTCTTCTGTTTTCTAAAACATTTCGTAGCAGTAGGTTGAAATCGTTTTGAAAATGTGCACAAGAGTAGGTTAGGATTCAAACACTCAGTTGAGTGGTTAAAACAACCTGAAATGCAGTAAATATGATATATGTTCACGGGGAAAAAAGTGGATTTTGTAGCCCAGTGATTTAGGCAGGCTATCATTCAGGTTCATTTTAAATTAAGTTAAAAATTTAACTTTGCTATACATAGAATGTCAGTCTGAATTCCATACAGGGCTATAATAGTAATAATAATAATAAACTATGCGTAGGTATACCTACGGAAATAGTAAGCAAATGATTACAAATCTCAAGCATAGTCATATTAGTGTTACCTTAATTTAAAATAACAATAAAGGTAAATTCATAAAGATTATAATTTCGGGCTTCAACGATACATGAAAAACCAGCACTCACAACTATACAGTCAAGCAATGAAATAATCTTACAAAGTAATAACATGTACCAGAAATATGATTAGGGATAAGATAAAAAGTGAGGTCAAGTAAAGGTTAGTTAACATGCTAGCTGCAAAGCTCTCTTCATTAGTAAACGGGACTAATTTCACCTTATTATTCGTAGTTTTCACCCTGTGGTGGTAGTGAATTACCAATATAAAGGATGATGACTAATGACGAAATGAAAATCTGGGTTGTGTGAGGATTCTAACCACCACTTGTCGAATTTCTACTCCAACACTTTGCCACCTGAATTCAGAAACCCAGCTGCCCGCCAAGGCATCTTTTCATGGCAGTCAATATAGATAGTGGTCGTCTGTCAAGTGAATAGATGATATATCACTGTGTTTATCATCGTATTAGCTAATCAGTCAGGTCTTTTCCTTTCAATCTGAATCATATATTGTATTATTTGCAAGATATTTTACACTACTCAAATCAGCTGATTTAGTAGTATTCATAAACCTAGTCTCCAGAAATATTTTAAGAATTTAATCAGATTTACAACAAGAGAAAAACTGGCTTTCACGAGATCTTCTAGAAAAATCTAATTTTATTGAAGTGAAATAAACCATGTGTAAATTTTAGATGAAATTAATGAACAAAAAAATTGCTTAATGTGTATGCTAAAGTAGCACAAATAAAACATCTCGTTATCATTCTTCTTTTCGTTTAAAGTGTAACAGAATTAATTATGAAATAGAACATCTGAATTTATCCTTACTGCGTAAATAAAATAGTGATTATTAAAATGTTTTATGAAACGTCTAATGTGTTCACCAGATATTGATATGAAGAATTATTTAAAAAAAACATTAATTAATTAAAGTATGCAGCAGTAAAATTGTAACAGTAGAAGGCAAGATACGGAAGCCAAGGTGTATTTTCCAATGATCAAACAGCTATTTATATCTATACAGTTTATATTCTTTAACAAATCACTGAAGGTGTGATTTTGCTTTTTTATTAAAAGACATGAAATAGAATGTTCAAATAGATTTATAATGTTCTGTTGCCAACGTTGTATTGAACTGTGGGAATAGTATTCAGACGTTAACACCAACAAATATAATGATCCTTACTGTGAGAATAATACTCCTTTGGAACACATTGTCTGTATGATACCACCTCAGAATGATAATACTATCTGTCCACTATAAAATGTAAATCTAATCTGACATCAATTGAAGAACCATAGTGAATCAGCGAGCACATTGTACGCCTGCATATTTTTGTCCCAGTTTAGGTCGATTTATTATCCACCATCACCACCACCACCAAACGACCTTCAGGTTACGAGAGAGAAACAAATGCTTCCAGTTTCTGATGTTTCTATGCTTGATATCAATTCTCGATGAGGTTTATCTAGCAATCAATTAAATTCCGATAACCCAGCAGTTGGAAATTACATTTCCTACTTGACAAGAAGTAAATATTTCACACTAATCTAAATTACGAAACTATGATATATTAATTCACTGAAAATATATCTCTGGGTAGAACTAAACCACTTTAAAACTGGAAGTAATTTTAACACGAATCGATTTTACCAACTGATTATACCTCATCAGACATGACCCTAAGTGAAATACCCAGTTTATGGCACAGCTTTTTACTAACCGGATGTGAAAAGTTTAATATTGTCTAATATTTAAGAAGAAAGTAGTAATTCAATTCTAAAACATATATATATATATATATACACTGTATTCACACACATTACAAATGAATAATTGGATATTGTAATTAGAAGACAAAGCTTATCTGCATAACGTGGTGTATTTGTATGATACACTTCGAACAGTCTGATCATAAATTTACTTGTCAAATCAATTTATATAAAAAATTAAAAGCCAATTAAAATAAACAAAGTGATCAAGGACTCAAGAATAGGACGGAAAACAATCAACACTACTCTTGACAATATAAACAGATAAGGATTAACCGGGTAGGTTAAGAGTAATAGTGATTCTTTTACACACACAGGGATATAGCCTAATTTTACTGATATAAGTATAAAACTTGGGCACTGTGGTAGAGCATAACTCCATTATGGATAAGATTTTATTTTGATAAATCACACAGTGCTGTACAGTAATATTAACTGATGACGTTTCGAGCACAAACTATTGCTCATAATCATATCAAGTTATGATTATGAGCAATAGTTTATGCTCGAAACGTCATCAGTTAATATTACTGTACAACACTGTGTGATTTATCAAAATAAAATCTTATCCATAATGGAGTTAATTTTACTGATAACTAATAGAGCTATCAACATTAAATAGCGAAACGTCAGTAAAAACAGTATCACAGTATTAATCTTGTGATTTATATCATTTGTATTGCTACATTGGCGTCTGTATACCACCTGCGTCTATCGAGGTTTCACAGTTCCATTGTCTTCCTAACCATTCGGGAATGCATACTTTCATCCTCACATGCAAAGCACGATTACTCCCCCCTGTGTATGTGCGACCACAAGCATATATAAACTGATATATACTACGGGAGGTGATGTCATCAACTGTGCACTTTTGAGGCTTGTAGTGGAGCATGCTTTTAGCTTTTTCAATAATTATAAGCAAGGCTGTATAGTTGGTTCTACGGATGACCGAGTTTAGTCTCTATCTTGGCATCCTGCTATTTATTTCCTCGTCGTATGGTAATTTGATGAAGACATTTGCCTTAGAGACAGTATGGACTGTAAGTTTTGGAAAAAAAACTGAGTGCTTAAAGATTGTCTGTTTTTGACACCAGTATCCATCAGTATTTTATTTACATGGTCTATAATATCAACCGTACAAATACGTTGAATCCTCTTTGATATGCATTTTATCAAGTCTCTTGTATATCGTAATGGACAAAAACTGAAAATTTAGATATCGCCCCGTCAAATTAGGCTTCCTATAAAATAACTGTTTTATTTAGGCATCTCTCCAACTTAAAAGGATGTGTAGACATGCAGGGTGATTGCGACTTCCCTCTTTATACGTAAGACTTTTTTGATTTTGTACAGAGTTGAATCTATCCAGTAGACAGTTCGTATCTTCATGAATGGTACATATCAAAATAATGTCATCACCTTATCTCCTGTAGAAAGGTACTTTAGCAATTAAATCAATGGACAAATTTTAAATGTAAGATAATATAAACATCAGACAAAAAGAATTCCAACAATTCCAACAGTGGTGTAAACACGGGCAGTAATTTTGCTCGAAATATTACCAATAAAAAAACTTATCATTGTGTGTAAACTATTGAAATATAATTATACTTTATTTGATCTAATCCACAATGCTCAAACTTTTTACTGATATTAATCCTAGTGAACTGTTTACAGCAACGCGATCCATTTGTCGAAAGTGTTCACCTTCAAATGCGAAATGGACGTAGTTAGTACGTGATCATAATAAATCTTTCAAATAAATTAAAGGAATGGAGAATGAAAGAAAACTAGAAGATATGTAATCAAGAAGAATATAAACAGTCTCAATCACTGGTGAACAAGGAATTAACATCAAAAGAGTACATTTTCATATCTTTTATATTCACCTATACAAGATAGTCAACAAGTTCAAATGTATCTCTCACAAACAGAATTTACATAATTCATCACGTACTGCTTACCATTTTACCAATTTATATATGCCACAATGACACAAGTACTCTACACCCTTTCGTGCCTAAAAGTTATTGACGTAACGTCTTCAATACGTTACATGGCTTATCTCACCCAAGAATCCGAGTTACCTTCACATTCATCAATAGTCAGCTTTGCTGGCCAGGTATAAATGAAAAAGTTAGGAGTAACGAGACACAGCAAAAGCCCTCTAGGCACTTTTTTTACCCCAGATGCACGTTTCCATTACGTTCAGACATCTGGTTGGACGCCTTCCAAAACCTAATGAATGTACGCACCTGTTGACCTGCATCGACTGCTACACTCGCTGAGCTCAAGCAGTACTCCCTCAATGACACGCACGCATTTTATGCAAAAATGGGCAGTAAATTTTGGATGCCAATGTTCCATAACAACCAATGGCCGGAGCCAATGTGTAAGTGGCCTATTTTCGGCTTTAACTAGACTCCTAGGCTGCATGCATTTCAGAACAACCGCCTACCAACCTGAAGTAAATGGCGTGGTGAACGTTTTCACTGACAATCGAAGGCTACATTATCAGCCTCAAACAGTGCACATCGGACTAAGTCACTATCCTTAGTCTTCCTCGGAGTTCAAAACAGGTGGAAAAGTGATGATGGCTGTACTACTACTCAGCTGGTATATGCTACAACACTACTTCTCCTGAGTTTATTTCACCCGCCAGCTATAAATGAAGCCTAGTACGTTAGCAGGCTCACAATCATGATGCGTCCAGTTAAAACTGCTCCCTTTCGACCGCAGTTCATAGACATTTTTTTCATCCATATCTAAACACGTCTTCACATTTACTTGTTCATCGATACTCATATGATGGACCAAACAAAATCACTAAACGCGTGAACAAATGGTTGAGGATATAATATATCTCAAATCAAAATTGCCACGCCTTCATTTCAGCATAATTGTATAGATAGAACAGAGGCAGTAAATTACGACTTGGATTTTCTCAGACAGCTGGTTTTGTATAACGGGCCCTACAAGAATGCCGTAATGATATCAGATATTAAGTATAGCTGTTTTAAAGGTGTTTTATGTAGCCGGAATACCTGTTATGACATTTTCTATAATATGCGCGGAAAAACCTCGCTCTGAACAAAAATGCCGCCAAGACTGTTAGCACCGATCGGCTGAAACCGGCTTACTTAGAGGACTATCCCATGACCCCTGAGCCAGTAGTTCCAAATGATTTGCAACCGACTGAGTACCCGGTAGTACTCAAAGAAGTAAGCAGCACCACGAAGGCGACCGAGGCCTTTAATAGGACAAAGAAAATGCACCATAATTAACTTACAAGATAAGACGAACCGGCCCACTCTTTAAAAGTAATCTGCTAGGCTTAGGGTACCTTTTTATTTATATATAAATATTTTTTCACTGCGTCCAGCATCATAAATTAGTCTATAGCATTCTTCACTCAATATTAGATGCTGACCTTCACTATTTCAGTCAACTCGCTAACCTGAGTGTACGCAGCCAGGCATCCACGCCATTTGTCACGGTGTCATTACCTGTTACGTTCGGTCGTTCATGAACGATCCCTAGTTAGGCAATCATTACTCAGCGTTTCTGACCCCAAAATATATCTCGTATTTCGGACGATCAACTTAGTGTTTTCATTTGCCGCTAGTCTCAATAGAACAAGTACTTTCGGAGTTACAGTACATCTTGAGTAACCGCTAACATCCTTACTCTCTTAAAATATCCTTGTCAACCATAAGCCATAAGGAACCGCACTACTCTATACCTCAATGCTACTCGTACATCAGCGAATCTGCGCGAACTAGCCAAAGAATTTCTTCATGGTTTTATTTTGCCATCTATTCTACATTTTTGCTCTTAAGGTAATGACTTTTGGTGTTCGTCACATGGTTGCAAAATATATAAAAAAAGTTTCATACATTTATTCCCCTTAATGAATTTTGAACAAAGCAAGAACTACAGTTTTAGCAGAATAAAATGGTACCATGTTTTATTTCGTCGCCTTCTCGTCAGCTGCTTACAGGGCAAAGACATTAAGGAATGCAAATTTTTATTCGTAGAATGAAGGTATTATAAACATTATGATTATTACTATATACACAGTTGTGTTGGCACTGAAGGGAGTTAGTTATAATTCGTCCAATAGTACTGAATGATAATCCATCAACAATGGAGAATGTGTAACCGCATCCCACATTTTATGAGCATACGTAATCCTAAAATGAAAAAAAAAATTATTTATCTTAAAGAAAGGAGCTTGATACATACCACTTTTTCTCATTAAAATTTGGCATCATATGCTGCCGAGGTGTAGAGAAAACAGCTTCCTGTAAAATACGTACAGAAGTCATGTATGTTGGACATCCTGTTGGTGTTTGGCCTAAACAGTAAAATCCAATTAAGAAAGAAATGAAGTGTAAGTAGCAGGATATAAAACTCACAAACACTATTAGTAGATGATAATAATAATAACGATAATTGATAAAAGTGTTTTATATGCAGGTTCAGAATATCTCAACTGTCTTATTACAGAGGAATCTCTACTCTTTGTGCAGAATTCTCAAGTCAAATAATCCTAACTGGTAGTATATCATATAATGGAATATCGTTCTCTTTAAGTGAATATGATTTACGGATGTAATTAAGTCGAACGATTAAAGAAGGAGTAAGATTATGTATAAGTGATTCATGTAGACTAAGGTTATTTGATTTTCTGTCTTTACCCTGGGATTAATTCAGCTTTCTTTTCCTTTCATGCATCTTCAGATGATTCTAGGTAGCGTAAGCTAGACATTGGATAGAAGTAAGAATCGAATAATTTTAAGGTGAAGATATGCTACTAGTAATTTAGCATTAGAATGTGGTAATACCAAGTAAACAGCATAATGAACAAATCTGTTGTTTAAAATTCTTAAAGATTGACATAGCACTTATTAAATTACCATATGCTTGTAGTAAACAAACCTTTAACATAATAAGTAGAAAAAGGGTCAAGCTGAAAAAGAGCTAGCGGTGATCAAACCAAAACATGGCCTGATCAGTCAATGAAATCCCCAACAGTTAGTTTAAGCCACTTAGGAAGGTGTAGACTTCCTGCTTGGGGTCCTAGGGACGGTAAAAACCAATGGTTGGAGAAAATCGGTGATATAGCTCAAAATCGTTCACAGTGGTTGGTGCAGATGCATCCACTCCCTGTGACTTATCATTTCCAATGAAACCATACTGTTCTCCGTTATTACTACTCCTTATGTCTCATATCTTTGTCTACTGTCTCTACTATGCATTTCTTCTACTATCTTCTCTTGCTTTGTGTGCTACATGGAGTGTGGCGACTTGAACTGCTGCACATCGGTGCAAAGTTTTTTGTCGAAAACAGACAAATAGAAAAAGAGAAACATCATTCGTAAGGTATACATCTTCACCTTTAATTTCTAAACTAAGAAACCGACAACTAACCTTTACTATTTACTTCTGGTATCAAGAATAATCGTGGTTTATCTAGTCTCCTTTGAACATCAAAGAAGTCACGTCTAGTAGTGTGTACATTACGATGCATTTCCATACGACTGACATTCAATGTTTCACCGTTAATCTTAGGAATATGCACTAGATTATGTTTTGTTAAGTCATCTTCAAATGACAATAATTCCGACACTTTTATATCAGCATCCTTCGTGGAAAGATCATCAGGAGATACGTTGTCTTCAATAGTAGTACAATTCAGTTCATCTTCTATACTTCGCAAGACACTGCAACATTGAGAAACTATATTTGACGAGGCTGAATCGAATTTCTTGGTACAATTATTATTATCAGCGTCATTATTATTAGTATTATTATTATTATTCGATGTGATATGTCTACAAATAAAGAAAAGCGAAATATACACTGCTTAGTGGAAAATGTATGTAGTTTGGCTGGATCACGTTGATAGAACAGATTGTCACTGTTATGTACGCAAAAGCTTTCATAATGTTTCAAAAGTTTCACGATATACTAATAGTACTGTAGAAAGGAAATATCTGAAAATTAGCTTGCTATTCAATCAACTGAGAGATTGGTGATACGCAGTTTGGGTCCATTTTCCACCCACGTTTTTATCTTATTTTCAATTAATACTGTATTAAATAATCAAAGAATACTTTGTAAGTGACAAACATCAAAATAGTTACAGTTGAACAGTTTGTGCAGGATAAAATAGTACCATCATTTATCCCGTTGGCTTCTCATCAGCTGCGTACAGCTTCAAAATTTCATATGATATCAGTTGACAGAATGTTGAAAAACAGCGCTATCACCCAGAGATGCATTAACAAGTACGGAAGATATGAAGGCTCAAATGCCAGACAAACCACAGTGGGGAAAAAGCCTATCTTCATTCAGCTCGACTTTAAAGGTGACAATATTGCAGGAATAATGTCACCAAAAGATAGAATACAGCACTAGCCAGAACCTATCGTGAAATCAAAAGTCTACAGATACCCTTATTATGTTAACTCTTACTGTTTATACAAATTTACGTGTATCTATGGGAGCAGTTACATTGGAAGAAGAGAAAGAAGGGGCATACACCTCCAATTTTCGGAACACGTAGCAAAACATCAACGTCTCAAGGGAACAAATACTTGTTTAAACTTGAACTCTCTCGGTAAAAATTATATAGGTATAATTTTCTAAGCACTGTTTGTTAAGTTTGCAGCCTCCTATCAACTGACATCATGTTACATTTGGAAGCTGTACGCAGTTGGTGAGAAGTCAGCGAAATAAATGGTGATACCGTCTTGGTCTGCACAAAATCTTCTCGCTTTAAATTCCTAAAGGGAAATAAACGTATGAAGTTACAGTTGACTTTGAATGCACAATAATCCACAATACGGATAGTATTCATACAGTAATATGTAAGTAATGCATATCGTCAAACAGCAGGTCTTTCTCTCCCTTGAAAATAAGCTTACCGTTAAACGAAGACAAAAATGAATAAAACACTATATACACGATAAACTTATATTACTAACCCATCAAAATTCTCAGTTGTAACAATCTCTGATTTCTCCTGACTTTTGACTGGTGAAGGGAGACATTGAGCAGCATCTGATAATATGACATAATAATATAAATATAATAAATTTTTGTTAACTTTTATTTAGTAAAGTAAAATGGTAGGTGGTCGACTTTTAAATATTGGATTACAGAGCTGGAGTCTGATTCGTCTAATTTCAACTAATCAAAATGAATATTAGGCAAATATACATGAGACTATTGAGTTTTTATATTCTTCTTTTTCTATAAGTACAAATGGAACATACATATTATCAGACTTGCATGTACATATTTGCCTTTCAAAACTTGTAAAGAATGAGATCCAAGGCTGGAACGTCTGTCTGTCTGTCTGTTTTCGACATAGAACTTAGCACATATGTGCGGCAGTTCAAGTCGCCACACTCCATGTAGCACACAAAGCAAGAGAAGAAAGTAGGAGAAATGCATAATATAGGCAGTAAACAGAGGTGTGAGACAAAGGAGTAGTAATAACGAAGAACAAAACAGTTTAATTGGAAATCATAAGTCACAAGGAGTGGATGCATCTGCGCCAGCCATTGAGAACGATTTTGAGCCATGTCACCAATTGTTTCCAACCATTGGTTTTTACCGTCTCGAGGACCCCAACCAGGAAGTCTACATCTCCCTACGTGACTTAGACTAACTGTTGTGGATTTCATTGACTGGTGCCAAGTTTTGGTTTGACCGCCGCTAGCTCTTTTCCAGCCTGGCCCTATATCAGCTAACATTGCCCGTCGAGGAAGGCGATGACTAGGCATACGTAACACATGTCCCAACCATCTCAGTCGATGTAATTTCACAGTCTCATCGATTGATTTCCCCGCCTTACCTAGCACTCGACGCCTAACCTCAATATTGCTCACCTTATTATACCACTTCACGCAGGAGATGGAACGCAGACACCTATGATCGAAGACAGCTAATCTTTTCATGTCTTCCGCTCTCAATGGCCAGGTCTCTTAGCCATAAAGGAGGACGGAGCGGACTGTTGAGCAGTACACACGCCCTTTGGTCGATAGTCGGATATCGCGTCTACGCCAGAGACGGCGTAAACTGGCGTATGCGAACCTAGCCCTCTGTATTCGTGCTGAAATTTCGTCGGAGATCAACCCGACGTCAACGTTCTCTACCACTTCACTTCCTATTTCTAATCTAGGGGTCGGTGAAGTCCAATCCTGCAACATCATCTTACATTTTACAGGGGCGAATCGCATGCCAAACATTCTTAGATTGCAGCTCAAGGTGTTCAGTAGACTCTGCATTTTGTCAGAGTCCTCGCCTAGAAGGACTATATCGTCCGCATATTCTAAGTCAACGAGATTCTTCCCTGGTAGCAAGTCAATCCCTGAGTCGCTGAAGTGAGTTAGGGTTAAGTCCATTAGTACATCTATGATGAAGTTGAATAGCAATGAGGATAATGGGCATCCTTGACGGACGCCACTAGTCGTCACCACTTCAGATGACAACTCGCCATAAGCCCTCACCTGGCTGGATGAGTACGAGTAGAGTGCCTTAATCAGTGCAATGTATTTTCTTGGCATTCCCTTTACAACCAAGCATTGCCAGAGAACCTCCCGGTCGACAGAATCGAATGCCGGCTTTAGGTCAAGAAATATAATGAATGTTGGACGCCGGTAGGAATGCCTATGTTCTAGAATCTGTCGAAGGGTGAAGATATGATCAATACACCCTCTACCTGGCCTAAAACCTGCCTGGTTTTCTCGTGTTTGTGTCTCCCGAGCACCACTTAATCTACGCAGTATTATTGAGCCTAGGATTTTGGATACTATATTAGTCAAGCTAATGCCTCTGTGATTATCACAAGAAGACTTGTCTCCCTTCTTGTATATCGGGATGATCAGTGACTTACACCAACCCGATGGGACTTCCTCTGATTCCCAGACGCTGCCTAGAACCTCAGTTAACGCAGACAGTAAACTGTCTCCACCATACTTAAATACCTCTGGGGTCAATCCATCAGGTCCCGCTGCTTTGCCTTGCTTCAGATTAGTGGCTGCTCTAGTAACCTCAGTTAGGGACGGAGGACCTGTGTATATATCCCATTCAGGGAGGTGTTGGATGTCCGGCAGGCTAATTGTGGATGTGGGCCAATTAAACTGCTCCTCGTAGTGTTCTTTCCAGCGCTCCAGACGTCTATCCTGGGAGCTAATTATGGTGCCATTTTTTTCAGAGATTGTTTCGCTTATCATTTGCCTTTTACCACCTGTTTCCTTGATAAGCCTGAATAGTTGTCTGGTGTTGCCTATCGACGATGCTTTTTCCATCTCTTTCGCCTTTGTCAACCACCACTGTTCACGGTCCTTGCGGAGACTTTTCGTAAGTTTCCTTTTGTGCAGCTTTCGCTCCTCATTGAATTCGGAGCTCGCCGGAATAAGTCTTCTAGCATCTATCAGTTCGGATGAGGCAGTCGAAATCCAGTGGTTTTTACTCACCTTTGTATTTACCTTATTCACAGCCTTTACAGCTGTATCTATGGCTGATTGAATATTCTTCTAGGCTTCTTCAGGGTGAGCGCAGCTGTCGAACTCAGATATGTGTTTAGCTAGTTCTTCCTCAAATAGGGACTTAGTTTTCTGATCGAGCTGGGGACGTGATGGTTTTACCGCCAGCTGTTTCCTACGTCCGTTCAGTCGTAAGCACACACGAGCGCGGACCAGTGCGTGATCGGTATCTACACACGTGTTCCAGAAGGAGCGGCAATCTCCTACCGACCCACGCCAACGATAGCTTATTGCTATGTGGTCTATTTGTGTCCAGCGTTGATTTGATGATGGGGGTCGCCAAGTCAAACAGTGTCTGTCCTTGTGTTTGAAGTTAGTGCTTACAAGAAATAAATGATTATCTGAACAGAACTGTAGGAGACAGTCACCGTTGTCGGTTCGCAGGCACGGAATTCCGTATGTGCCACCGACATTCTTCTCAGATTGACACAATTTCCCTACTTGAGCATTAAAGTCACCAGCTAAAACGACTATATCTGAGCGTTTAGCCTTTCGCAGCAAACTAGACAACTTTTGGTAGAATTCATCCGTTTCATCCGAACTGCAGTCAGTGGGGAAGTAGGCGGAGATTACGAAAAGGCATCGGCGACTAGTGCAGTCCTTTCTCCTTTTCACTGATCCGTTCAGACGGACAGCACACATTCGGCTATCTACCGGGATCCAGTCAAGTAATGTCTTTTCTGCCCTAGTACTCAAAGCTATCCCAACACCAGCTAATCCTCGTGAGCTAGCCGTCGCATCTCCTGACACCCTCAAGGTGAATTTTGCAGATTCATCCTGTTGGCCAGGTGGGGTTAGGTGAATAACCACACTTGGGTCTTGTATGCGTGTTTCTGAAACACAACATACATCAATGGCTCGGGATGCCAGAGTCTTGGCTAGTGATGCCTGTTGTCCTATTTGGCAAAGTGTCCTAACGTTAAATGCCCCTATATGAAATTGGTGGCGTGGCTTTAGGAGACTATCGATGGTGGCTTTTTGGCTTCCATCGTTATCAGTGCACACAGATTGAAGAGAAAGTGAAGGGCCATCAAGTAGAGGAGTTGCATTGGTAGAAGGAAGGCAAGATAATAGAGATGAAGATGGATACAAAGATGAGTGAGGATTAGAGAGGTTTTGCGTGCACTTTGGAGTGTGAGGGCGATTGTTACTTCCCGGCTGCCCACACCGTGGGAGTTGGTTGCGTGACCGCAGAGCCCAAGGGACAACTGCTTGAGGCCGGTCACACACGGCCTGTTTTTGTTTGTTCTTTTTTATTTGGTGTGTCTCAGTGGCGTATTTATCACTTCTGCCCTGTGACACGGCAGCAGGAAGCGCGGTCGTTGTTAATCCGAGCCCCGACCGATCCGGCATGATATTTTGTGTTTTTGTTTGAGCCATGGCATTGGGTTGGGTAGCTGCTTTTTGTCTAACCGCTATCCAAACAACCTTTCTGGCATGGCAGGACCTACAGGAACTTAAGTTCCAGCCAGTGTAGCTCGTTGGGTCACTGCGATATGCAAGCCCGACCACCACGTCAAGGTAGCAGCTTTCGGTCGGGAACGCTGGAACGATGCAGCAGGAATCCATTATACTTGATCATTTCACTCCAGGCTTATACAGTCTGTAATATTGCATAGAATTATAATAAAATTATTCATTATACTTCAGTTTATTTAGTAAAATTAAGCCGATTAGTTTAAAGTGACAAAATAATGTCAAGGAGAAACAGAAAGCCTTTTGATAGAAGTTAACGTGAATTAGATATCACAAGCTTTACTGGAAATAAATTCCTCAGAAGGTAGAATTCGTTGAGGATAACAAAGTGGATAACATAAAGACAGAAACAGTTATCTAATCAAGTATCCGACTTCATAATAATATTATAATCAGAAAGTAAAGTGTAATTAAATACAGAGATGATAGCTGAGAAGATCTAGGATTACAGTTCTGTAAGAATTGAAATTCCAGTAAAGAAATGGTGCAAACCGTTATAAAGCATAATAAAGTTAAAAGACCAAAACGACATTTTAATGACGTTGTGAAATATAAATACAAATGTTCGGGGAATGGGTTACCAGGGTAAACGAAGGATGACAACTGATGCCCTTTGGAAACATAGGCACATTTTAAAACATTTGACTGGAACAATCTGATTAGAACTGAGTAGAACTATTTCTCAAAGTTACTAAACCGCATCGACGCGGTTTCTGAACCTCTTCCAGTTTACTGGCCGATCATAAACCCAGAAAAAGAAGGAAGTTTAGGAGTAGTGCTAGCAACCGTACTCACGAAAAATCAACCCAATCGCTGCAAACGAATTCAAAGCACGGTAAAAATATATGAAACGAACTTATTCTTCACCAAAATCGGAGGGACGAAATGATGCTGGCCGGTGAAAACTTTCAGGAAGCCAATCAGCCGATGTGCCTTCTCAAAATGAAAGCAAAAATAAGTATAGGCACATGGAGTATCTGCATGATACTTTTAAGCTGAGAAGGCTTCTCAGATCGTAAAAGAAAAGAGAAGATATGGCAGAGAAGCGTTAAGAATTTGTGAGTCTAAATGGTTTAATTTAATGCCCAAAACTAATAACCCCAGTAGGATGTATGGTGTTGTTAAAGTTCATAAGTCAGGATACCCTATTAGACCTATAGTTGATTTTAGAAATTCACCTACTTATGAATTATCTAAATATTTAGCCATGGTATTAAATCCCCTTAAAAGCCACTCAAAATCTAGACTAACAAATTCTTATGAACTAAAACATAGATTAGATAATTTAAAATTAGATAATGAAGAAAAAATGGTTAGTTTTGACATTGTCAGTTTATATACACGCATACCAATAAATATGGCTATGGAGGCAGTCAGAAACGAACTTATTTCTGACCAAGAACTCGAACTTAGGACAAAAGTGCCACTTGAGGACATAATGTTGGGAGTACAGCTATGCCTGACTTCCACAGTATTTAAATTCCAAGGGAAAATACACAAACAAACTGAGGGAGTTGCCATAGGAACACCAATATCCCCGGTTGTGGCAGATATATTCATGGATAGGTGAGAAAACATAGCGATTTAAACGTTCACCCCCACCCCAAAAGTATGGTGGAGGTATGTAGGTGACACATTCACTGTGCTCAGAACACAGGATATAGATAGATTTTTCGAACACATTAACTCAAAGGTGGAGGCAATTGAATTCACTTATGAATTGGAAAATCAGGAACTGACTTGTCAATTTTCCTAACCCACACTCTACCATTATATGTAAGCACCATAATTCTTCTTTTCTCATCCCATTAAAGATGCAACCATAAGGACCTATTTTTTTCAGCGAATGCGTTTATCTTGAGTCAGTTAAGATGCAAATATATAGTTTGTCTGATTTCTGTTTCCCATTTTACTACTTGAAGATATTTAAAAACTTCAGTTAACTCACCTGTTTTTGATTCATCTTCCACTTCAGACGAAACTAACGTTTGAGGACTGAAGTCTTCGACATCATCAGTTTTTTGTGAGGACAAAGGATCTTTGTCTGATGGGGTTAATGATAGTTCAGGGCATTCATTGGATGCAGAATGTACGGGTGGTGTTGCTGCGGCAGAATTTTCCTGGGAATCATCACTTGAACCACTTGAATTATCTGGAGAACCTGAAAAGCCCTGAGCAACAGAATTATCAGGAACTATACGGTTTCCAGGGCTATTGTTAGTGGGTAATTTGATCACAGTAGTGTCTGAATTAATTAGTGTTGGAGCATTATTCGAAATGTTATTTCGATGCGCAGTCGTACATTGGTCACGACTTTTTGATTGTAGATGGGCTGATAATATCCTTGGACCAGCTGTAACCAGTGACATTAATCTCCTATACTCCGGATACAGAAGTGGAAGTATCTTATTTTTGTATCGGTCTAGTTTCTCGCAAAAATCGGGACTGAGAAATGCGGCTGCTGGGGCCTGATTATATACATGTATTAGTGAGGCCGAATAGTCAGTTAAATCTGAAAAAATTCAAATAAAGTGATTATTCATAACAACAGTTTGTACACAAAATATTTAGAAATCAATCAGCTAGAACATTAATTAATTTGATAAAAATTCGTGGATAAACTATAATCCAACAAGAAACCTATGAAAGACTGTAATAGTTTTCACACTGAAAACACTTTGAAACCGTAGAATGAATGATTTGGCAAATACATCACTTTCAATGGAATCTTTCACAAGGTTACTCTACACTTCGTAGGAGAATGACTGCAAGTGATAATGCTAAGTAGTGGTAGCAGTGATACCATTCGCCCGTTTTTTGTTTTAATATTAGCCGTAATATAACATTAATTGCGTTACACTACCTCTCCGTAAGCCTCATCATCATATGATCTTAGTTGAGTGGCCTTCACTTACTTGTTTTCTTTTTAATTACCTTCTCAATGATGTGCAGATGTTAGGTGCGGTATTTCGGACCGGTATGCAAGAATGCTAGATTCTACATTGACGGAATTTCTGTTTCATCACCCTGTAAAGGTCACAAACCAATACTGAGACTCTATTTAACACCCTCTTTAAAGTCTTTACAATATAGCATGATTTTTTTTAAATACCTAAATTCTTTTTTAGTCCATATTATATGTTTGTTTTTCTAAATTTTCCATGCGCTTTGAACTTTCTGTAGCTACTGGGTTGATTTTTTCGGGTGGGGTCACTAGCACTAAGTCTAACCCTTCCTCTTTTCCAGGGCTTACGACCGCTTCAGTTATTCGGGAATTCGCAACAGCCCTAAAGAAATGATTGCCGACGAAATCTAAGCACAGATACAAAGTGCACATGTAGCATTTGCCGACTTAAGTTATCTCAGGCGTAGAGGTGATGTCCGACTATCGATTGCAGAAAGTGTGTACTATGCATCGATCCCCTATCTTCTCCTCCTTTACGGCTGTGAGACAAAGCGGAGAAGTGCTGTTTAAGCCTTATGTTCCCCTCGGAACCCAAGGAAGCAATAATAAATGATAACAATGTGTGCATGTTTCAGTAAAGAATGACACACATTGAGGCTTGTGCATAATTTTCAAATGTCTGCGTACAGAATGGACGCAAAGCGTGAAATAATCCCATAAAACTAAGCTGGATAAATAACTCATTAAACTAAGTAACTATCTGTAAGTAATAAGCTACATCTAAATAACAATATTCACAAAGAAACCAGAGACCAGACTGTAAGCAGGTATCTTCTCAGTTTTCAGAAGTTAACGAGTTCTCTGACTTCATTATGGTGAGTCTGTTTAACTATCTCGATGCATTTCTTAATCATGACGGGATATAAGCCTAATGAATTCAAGTCATAAAGGCAAACAATTATCATCAACTGAATCGTTTTTGTATTCAACATTCATATTGAAATGAATAGTTTGCCACAAAAGGAAAATAAGTGTGGATTGACATATATATATATATATATATATATATATATATATAATAGTAGTTATAATAGTTAAACAATTATCATCAACTGAATCGTTTTTGTATTCAACATTCATATTGAAATGAATAGTTTGCCACAAAAGGAAAATAAGTGTGGATTGACATATATATATATATATATATATATATATATATATATATATAATAGTAGTTATAATAGTTAACTTGGTGAAAATGCAACTAAAGTCTTAATGATGATTTCAAAGTAGACGGTTAACACAAACAACATACTTATCAAACGATTTATTGCATTTGAAACATCTTTAGACTCAGCTTCAGCTGACTGAAGATACCGTCGAAGAAAGTGATTCGATGTAGGAAAATTACTGCAAACTTGATGATATTGTTCGGATAAAGATGCGACGTCGTCTTCTAATTCACTGACGTCATCACCCTCATTACCAACGGGTAAGTTTGTAACACCATTAGAATGGGAAATTTCTAAACGTTGTACTGCAGTTGTTAAATTTTTCACTTCTGAACAATTAACAGTACTGTTAGAAGACTTTTTACGAATATTAGACGATTTTCGATCACTCATTGCATGAGATGGAATCACATTCGGTGTAAAAACAGTGGGTTTCAAACTGATTGCTCTGTCTATAAATCGATGTAATTGAGTTGGTGCAGTGTTTAGATTGTCACTGACAACGAGTACCACATGGCATACGTTTACCAAAAATGCCACTAACTAAAAATGTATATGTGAGAAAATGAGAATGTAGGATAACAGACAAAAATTTCTTTTAAACACACCTTAAATTAACTTTTTAAATCCGTTAAAAAAATACATTGTTACATTTACAACGAAGTACATCGTTATTTCCAGGCTACAGAGATAAACATGAATTAAATACGTTGACTGTAAGACTTTAAAGCCACATTTAGAATCACTTGCTTTGATCAATAAATCTCTGAGAGAGAGAGAGAGAGAGAGTATCAGAATCGTTAAACTTCTACATATTAAGCATGTAACTGAGCAAAGGTATGTACTACTCCTATCACCTACAACGAAAAGTGTATTTCAGCTTGGTTTCATATAAACCTCAACAGAAAGCTGACTACGAACAATGTACGTAGTTGTCATAGTAAATGCATGTGACCAAGCTCAATTCACTTATAATTTACCAACTCTCGATGTCTAAATACTAATCTCAGTATTACAAAAATAGTAAACTAACATGAAAGACATACGTATGAAAGATACATCATACAAAGTGGACAAAACAGTAGAAGATATAATTTTTATTGATTTCCGTAGTCTTATCAATGACAGACAGAAACGTACATTGACAATACAATTAACTTGCCACATATGAACGAAATGAACTATAATTCAGTGATTGATATTCATTCGTTCCTGTGCATACATTCTACAGCTTTGATGAGATGTCCTAAATTGAGACTAATTAGGTTGACAGTGATCGAAAATGCTACCAACCAAAAGTGAGTGAGTAACTTTTGAACGAAAATATCAGTTGACTGGGCTTGTGAAAGGTGAAACAATGACTACAGTCCTATACGGAGTCAAAAACAATTTACCAGTAAAAAGTGTAAGGATGATATTGTTCTCCTTGGCGGAAACGCAGGCAAAATACTGACTCTTCTGAACACCTTAAGCAGAAATCTTCAAACGTTCGGTATGCCTTTCTCTCCTGTCAAATGTGAGTTGATGCTGCAGGATTGGTCTTCACCAACACCCAGTTTAATGACAGGTAATGAAGTGGTTGAGTGTGTTGACCACTTCACTTGTTCGGAAAGTTGTATCAGCTCTAAAGGAATGATTTCTGACGAAATCTAAGCACAGATACAAAATGCACGTGTGGCATTAGCCAACTTACGTCATCTCTGGCGTAGAAGCGATATCCTCAATATCGATCAAAGGACACGTATATTGCGCATCAGTTCGCTCTGACTTCCTTTATGACTATGAAACGTGACCATTCGAAGTGGAAGATATGGAGAGACTAGCTGTCTTTTCACTACAACTGACAATCACCGAGTGTCTAAGAAAGTATTAGAAACGAACAGTTGAACAGTTTGCGTATCTGGTGATGTTCACTAGAAGTCTAAACCCCACAGTTGCATCATATGGTGGCAGAAAAGATGGAAAGAACTTACCACCAGTCACAAAGTTACTGTAAATGGTTTTTTCTGTTATTGGTTTAATTTAGAATTGTTTAGCAAATCAACTGATCTGTAAATGTTTTTCATCTGAGATCAAGATCATTTAATACTGTTGTTAAGTTATATCTTCAATTGGTAAGAGTTCGGAAACGTGGACCAATGAGGGTATGAAACGTCATGTTTTCACGCAGTCGCAGACAGAGTCGTACTTAGCCATCTATCCAGTTCTCGTTGCCTTTTATTAGTTTCCTGGCTAATACTAACTTAAGAAGGGATTTACTCTCGAAATTACGTAGTTGGTTTGAAAAGGTAATATGTCCACTGAATAACGAATAAAAATTAAGAGACGTTGGACGAATTTTACATCCTAGTCTGGACTGACTATGTTTCAACATAAAACTTAGTGTAGAAGTGCAACAGTTCAATTTTCCACATATCAAACATCACAGAAAGGTAGAGAAAAGAAAGAGGAGACTCAAAACAACTAGTGTGCAGAAATGTGAGAGAGAAATAATAATAATAACGTGCAAAAACATAAGGGTTTAATGAATATCGCAGATCACAAAGACTGAATACGTCTGCACCGTTGTGAACGATTCTAAGCCATATCACCATTTGTTTCCCGCCATCAATTCTTAGCATCTTGACGACCCCAACCAAATAGCCTACACATCCCTATGTGGCTAAAACCAGGTTTCAAAGACTTCATGAACCTATACTACGCTTTGGTTTCACCAACCCTAACTCTTTTTTAACCCAACCCTTTGTTAACTAAAGTACACCATCGAGGAAGGCAATGGTTAGGCATGCGTAGCACATATCTTAGCTATCTCAATCAATTCGCCTTTACAACCTCATAGACTCATAAATTAACACTTCGCTCAACTACAACCACTCTAATATACCACACAACATGGGAGATGGAATGCAAACATTTGTAGTGAAAAGACAGCTAGTCCCTCCATATCTTCCACTTCTAATGGTCACGTTTCATAGTCATAAAGGAAGTCAGAGCGAACTGATGCGCAATATACGTGTCCTTTGATCGATATTGAGGATATCGCTTCTACGCCAGAGATGACGTAAGTTGGCTAATGCCACACGTGCATTTTGTATCTGTGCTTAGATTTCGTCAGAAATCATTCCTTTAGAGCTGATACAACTTTCCGAACAAGTGAAGTGGTCAACACACTCAACCACTTCATTACCTGTCATTAAACTGGGTGTTGGTGAAGACCAATCCTGCAGCATCAACTCACATTTGACAGGAGAGAAAGGCATACCGAACGTTTGAAGATTTCTGCTTAAGGTGTTCAGAAGAGTCAGTATTTTGCCTGCTTTTCCGTCCGCAAGAATCAGTCTTCTTGCGTATCAAGCCAATATATTTCTGGAATGCCAAGTATAACACAAGTCGACAGGGACAGTAGAGAAATTTTAGACAAACAGCAGTCTAACTCAACAATACGGCATTCTGTTACTGTGGTGGTTGATGAAATAGCGTCAAATTTTTTATACGTAAGCCCACTTTGCTTATTTTGAATTATGTGGGTTAAAATGATGTATCTTACATAATTATGTAGTGTTTCAGTTAAACGGCTGAAGTAGAAAGTATGCAGGAGTACACAAAAAAGTGACTATAATCCCATAAAATGTGCTCACAGATATAATAATAATGACCGACTAACGGAGATAAAACTATTTTTATTGAACATGAGAAAGAATAGCAAAAACTTGAGACAGTTTCTGAATATCTTTTGTTTCACTAACACAGTTTATTTTTTGTGTAAGGTAATATAAAATTTAACATTTCCAAAAAGGCGAACGGTTAGCGTGCATATTTCTTAGATGATCAATCTTCAGATATGTATACCAATGGAGTGTGCCAACATTTTCATAAGAAATAAAGACACACGTGAAACAGATGAAAACGGAGCAAACTCAAACGCTTACTGTTAAATTCTTTAAACTTTTGTCAGACTAAACAATATCAGTAACTGTATGCGTCTAAGTGAAGTGGTTTATGAAAAAATCCCCCCTCCGTGTAGCTTCGTAAACATTTCAATAACCTAAATTTTGGTGTTATCACTGCAGGTACATTCTTCGCAGTGGTATATTTTAATCCCTTACGATTTTCATTTACCAATAAAATGGCATTTGATTTAGGTTAAAAAAAGAGTATTCAGGTTAGAAATGAGTGAACACAAAACTCTTTTTTCCATTTGTCTAGATAGTAAACAAGGTATGAGTCTACTATCGATTGATTGATCCGGATACCGGGGCCTTAGAGGACATTTCATTTTGTTTTTCCTATCCATCTAGCTTGCAAAACAGAGTATCACTGAACCAAGTCTCAACCTTTTCATCCTACAACATTGGCACAAATTTGACTAACCTGCATAGATGCCATTTCAGCCCATACTTCTAAGTTCCATTTGCCAGGACCCGTAAGGGGTGAATTTCCTGTCTGATTTGCAGATGTAGATGGCGTTTCCGCAGAAGTGGCCATATGAATATGATAATTTGTAAGCGCAAACGAGAGAATAGGCTAAAAAGGAGATCGAAGATACTCAGAGATTCTTTACATTGGTAAGAGCAAAATGTTTTTTTAAAAAAACCTGAAAAAAACCATTAAGAAATTTATAATGAAATGTTAAAGGAAAGGATTTAACGTACAACAACAAAACTTTCAATACACATAATTGCGTTTAAGCAAATATAAGGTAGCAGGGAGTTGCATATGTCTTGTAAACAAAACTTCAAGCAACTACTTTCTAATACCATAGCCTAAGCAAAATAACTAACCACCTATGAAATAAATGAATCAAACAAGATCTTGAGCGTTCAATTGTTTTCGATAACTTCTTCTTCAGGCTCTACAGTTATAAATCCATGAATAATAGAGTACATATAGCCAATAAAGGCAAATGAAAATAATATCAGAAACTGTATTGGGGTGGATGTGTAAGTTGGGGTGATAGTCCATTAGTTAACATAATCAATCAAATGTGTATAGGGTGTATAGTCACCATATTTTTCTGACTATACACCCTATACACATTTGATTGATTATGTTAACTAATGGACTATCACCCCAACTTACACATGCACCCCAATACAGTTTCTGATATTATTTTCATTTGCCTTTATTGGCTATATGTACTCTATTATTCATGGATTTATAACTGTAGAGCCTGAAGAAGAAGTTATCGAAAACAGTTGTTCGCTCAAAATCTTGTTTTGATTTCAATATGGGGATATTTCATTTACTGAAATCTTGTGAGCATCCCGTTGCACTGAAGGCACTCAACGAGTATCTGAAGTATAGTGCAAAGCTCGCTGAAGCGAAAACTAATGTGTTTATCCGAAACTGGATTGATTGGAATAAAGTAAATTATTATTATTATTATTATTAAATCTCTCAAGCGATTCGCTCTTAATCAGATTGAATCTCTTCAAGGATATATTAGCACATTAGAAAGAAATATTCCACAGAGACAATATGCTGTTGATGAACTTCCCACACATTTAAAGGAATTATTCTTAAAATACGTCCATGATGTTTCTAAAACTAGAGAAACTAAAAAAAGAATCCAGCTTACAAAAGGATTAGACACGGAAATATCAGAATCCCATTTTCCCAAGGACCCTGAAAGGTACGTCTTCAACTTTTCCAGTGTTACTTTAGATAAGACTGCTATGGAAGTGTTGTCGTTGGGCCCTAAATTTTGCGATAAAAGAGTTAATATTGACCAATTACAGACAGAAGTACAGTTTGAAAACCTCTTCATGCAGACACTAGACCTAACACCGTCCTCCGAATACGAGTTAGACAGATTTAAGAGTACCTTGGTTGACTGTTGTTACCAATACAATAATGCCAAGATCGACAAGAAAAGTATATTAACCAAAAAGCATAGAGAATGCCTCAAAAAACTAAGGTCTGATGACAGCATTATTATCACGAAACCGGACAAGGAATCAGGTATGGTAATTTTAAACAAATGCGACTACATTGATAAGATGAACATCCCCTACTGAATGATCGTTCCAAGTTTCAAAAACTAGGTAACAGCAAAGATTCGAATGAAGCAACAGAACGCCAGTTCGTCAAAACTTTGAAGTCCTTAAAAAATGAAAATCTAAGTGATAGTTCCATATTCGACGCTATTAAGCCCACCGGAACTCATACACCCAGACTTTATGGCTTACCTAAGATACATAAGCAGGGAATTCCCCTACGACCAATCCTGGACATGTCGAACTCGCCCTTCCACTTAACTGCCAAATGGTTAGTTCATCTGTTAGAACCGCTACATCGCCAATTGGTTAAATATAGTGTAAAAGATGTCTTTGACTTTGTTGAAAACATTAAAGATATGAACTTAGCAGACAAAACTATGTTATCGCTGGACGTAACATCACTATTTACCATCGTCCCCCTTGTAGAAACTGTCGACTACATATGCGAGCAACTCGTAGAAAAGAAAATAGAAGTCGGAATCACACCAAGAAAATTGAAAGAATTACTACTAAAATGCACTATGAACGTTCAATTTGTATTTAATAAGGAGTATTACCGCCAAATAGATAGGGTTGCTATGGTTTCTCCCCTTGATTCCTTATTAGCTGACATATTTCTATCTAAATTGGAAAATGGTCCTTTAAAAGAGATACTAAACAAACTCGATTATTATTGTCGATATGTTGACGATATCTTTATCATTTGTAACAATAATCAAGATAGACAACACCTGCTCCAAGTCTTCAATAAGGTACACCCAGCTATTAAATTCACTTGTGAAGAGGAACTCCAAGGTAGTATTCCATTTCTGGATGTTCTTCTTACAAAGAGAACAGACGGTACCTTAAAGCGTAACATCTATAGGAAAGCGACGTGGAATGGACAATACACCCACTTCCATAGCTTCATACCTATACAATATAAGCGCAACCTAATTCGTTGTCTTAGTCATAGAATTAGGCGCATATGTACCGACGACTGCATTGAAGATGAAATAAAAAATCTCACAAACGCCTTGCTACAGAACGACTATCCTACCAACTTTGTAAAGAAGTATATCTATGAAACTACACACAAAACTAAGCGAGACACAGTAAGTAAGAAAAAGCTTTACTTAAATTTACAATTCAAAGGCGATATATCCAGCGATATATTAAACCGTAGATTAACGAGAGCAGTTGAAAGAACTTTCAGTGCCGCAAAACTGCATGTCACTTTCTCAACCAAACCGATATTGACACTGTGCATTAAAGATAGATTACCCAAAATGACAACATCAATGTGTGTATATAAATTCAACTGCTCCTGTGGAGCTAGTTATATAGGTCGTACCCAAAGGAATTTATCTTTACGCACTCGTGAACATATTCCAGTCTGGCTTGGGAAAAGAGCGACCAAATCATTAAATAGTGCAATTCTGGCTCATCTAGTGGATAGCGAACACAGCATCAAAGTAGAAGAGTCATTTACAGTTGCGTATCGAGTACCAAACAATCTCCCCAAAGGCACACGATTACGCCTCCTAGCCATAGCTGAGGCTTTAGAGATTAATAGAAAAAGACCAGACTTATGGGTACAGAAAAAACTTATTCACTCTCTCTGTCTACCCTGGCCCACTATAAGGTCACCAGGATCATAATTTTCCGTATTATTATTACCATTATTATCATTCTGTGATATCATGTCTTTATTATCCATTTCTCCACCCAGTTTATTTCACCTCATTGTTACCCTTAATTTTGTCAACCTTTGTGATTTTACACTAAGCCTACCAACTCTGTAACATCTTATTACAATTTAGCCTCTTTATTTTATCATTAGACATTATCGGTCAGCCCTCACATTCAGTGTCCCCTTTGTTAATGTGTGTCTGTATGTATTTTGTGGCTATCGCATTTCTCTCACCCCAATGACACTTGTATTCTGTTGACTATAAAACAGCACTTTATCACCCAATTGTTCATTCACACTTCATCACATTTTTCTGACTATACACATTTGATTGATTATGTTAACTAATGGACTATCACCCCAACTTACACATGCACCCCAATACAGTTTCTGATATTATTTTCATTTGCCTTTATTGGCTATATGTACTCTATTATTCATGGATTTATAACTGTAGAGCCTGAAGAAGAAGTTATCGAAAACAATTGTTCGCTCAAAATCTTGTTTTGATTTCAATATGGGGATATTTCATTTACTGAAATAAATGAATTCCCATCTATAGTCGGTTAATAAAAGTCACGTTACAAACAATCTATTCTGTGAGCTGACAAGGCTTTTCAATAGAAACAAATAAAACTTAAGAGACAATTAATTAACGTAGAAATATAACATGACTTCTTTCTGTGCAATATGGTGGGATTTGAAAGGAACGGTGCAGTTTTCCTTTGTATCTTGTAAAATTACTGTTATCAATACTAACACTCTCAGTCTTGTTGTTTTTGTGGAATTTATCGACTTATCTATCCCTAGAAAAGTATAATTATCATCAGCAACACATATATAAACATATCAAAGCTTAAAGTCTAGCATTACAATAGTTTTTTATGGACTATAACATTTGCGACCAAAGGAATTCCGTTAAGCACAGTATAACGTATAACAGTCGAGAATATGCCCTGGTACAAAAGTTGTGCAAATGAATGCATACTCTGGCCTCATCTTAATCGTAAAATCATATTTCTTCACTGGTGTTAAACTTTTAGCTCTTTGTGTTTTATAGTCGTGCAACTTTAGATGGTATCATTTTTATTTTTATCCCTTTGTTGGTAGTGTATAGGTACGAGATATGACAAGTTGGGCGACTATGAAGTAATCATTAATCCCATTCTTCGCTACATATAGAAGCAGAGGTTTAAAGGGAAATCCAAGTAGGAAATTGTCCCCAGGCTGGTCCATACAATTTAACCTTGGTTCATTTTAAACATGGAGACAAAACCTTACTAACACAGCTTAATGAGACCAGTGATTCAACCTCTACGCGAGGCCTACATAGTGTGATGCCCATTGTGATGTTACTTTGTTATTGGTTGTGTGAAAAAATATTGGCCATCATACTGCTAGGTATTAAGACTACCACCTTAAATCGTAAGAGAGAATGGCTTATTGACCTTGTTTTAGAAAGGTGCATTCGTGAGAATTTTACCAATATCTTACAAACTCCGTACAAATATATCTCAGACGGAATTAGAGCATGAAAAAGGTTATTCACCGTAAGTCAGATCAGTAGAAAAATTACACAGGGTTGTTCACCTTCACCATGCACCTTATGCTACGCTGTTTTTAGATTTCACTACTGGTAGTGATTAATGAATACGCAACCGGTATCACTTTACTGTGCTATAACATTCAGATAACCCAAATCGCACCAAATCAGTTGGCGATTAGTGTCATCAAGTACGCTTTTTCCTACCAAAGTGCGAATGAATTATACATCATCCTTCAGAACCCGTGCTTTCACACACCCACCGATAGGTAAACGCTGGCTTCAATTGGTGACTATGTTTATGTTCATACAACCCAAAGGCTGCAGAGGCTGTAACGGCTGTTTGGAGTTCCTAAGATACTAGAAACACCGTAAGGATAGAGAAAAGACTAGGAGCAGTAACTGTCACCATATAAGTAGCTGATGCAGTGGTAGCGGTCTGAAAGCAAAACTGTTTTCTAGACAAAAGTAGATGTAAGTTTGATAGAATGTTTCCATCGCACAGCTACAAGGGCAGCTATGCTCCCTTTCCACTCTTAGAAAGTGCAACAAAATATCAACTTGACAAACTACACATCCTTACCTACTCTATGGTAGTCTGTAACGCAGAAATCTACACAATATCTGAGATATTTTGACTCCAACGAGTGGAACTGTGGCTTACTGATTTAGGCGCTCGACTTCCAGCCACTGGGTTACTGTTTAGAACCCCGTTCTGCTTATGAGGTTTGGGTAGCCATGTAGCGCCGTTACTCTGCATACAATAGATGTGGTTTATTGTCAACTGCATGAAAAACAAGTAGTTGCTGGGAAACAACGAAGTGGGCGGGTGAGAAGCAAACAGCACTTACACATTCAAGTGCGCGAAGCTCGTATGTTTATCACTTTTCTTCGGCCTCTAATGTTATGTTAGAACTCAGTTATCCAGAACAAAATAATCATGCACCAGGCTACGAGCCACACTTATTGTGCGGAGGCAGACGATATTACCCAGCTGTCTAGGTTGAATTATGTGGGGCAGTGTCTCTTATACTTCTCTCCACAGTTAATACTTATGCAGCAGATGCATTTTTTTCCAAATTATTCCTAACTGGACAAAACCACCCTGTCAGCTTCATACTGGAACTTGCCACATCCAAGCCAAAGTGGATTACAAGCCTCACTAAGATTCTGTTATTTAGTGATGAGCATATACGTTCTATTTCTGAGACACGACCCCTGTGATTGTTCATTTAACCCTACCTCGCTATTGTAGTATATTCCCTTTGCAGATGTCGAAGAATTCTGGGGATAGTTTTTGTGGACTGCTAGTGAATGAATACCATTAGATACTGGAGTTGCAATATTACTGCTCGACTGAATCCTCAAGATAAATTTCATTACTTTGCCCTCAGAACTTGCTTGCAACATAGTGTAATCAACTTACAATATGATTTAAGCTATCCAATATTCAACAAACTTTTTTAGCATGGTTTGAACTGCAGCAATATTTGCCCCAGCCAGTATTACGATATGCAAACCCAACCACCTTGTCTAGATAGCAGCTATCGGTTCAAGGATTTCTACCAGTCTCTATTTCATTATAAACCCTCAATCTTATATGTTTATGACAGTATCTCTCTACTTGTTTTATTGTATTCAACGGGAGTGATACACTTTCGTAAAATTCTTTACCTTGATCTGCATAGATCACTCTATATTACTACTTCAGGTAGTAACAAAAATACTCACCTGAACATCCAAAAGTATTACGCGGTCCTGAGTAATATATAGGTTGACACCACCAGTACATGGACTGTTATTTATTATGTTGTCAACACTTTGGACATCAAAAGGACCATCAAAAATGGAACAGTCATCAGAAATATGATTTGCCAAAATATTTAAAATAGATGATTTTCCTGACCCCTAAATCTATAATAGAAGATTAGGATGTAGTTAATTACCTGCAAACCAATAGCGCCAACAACAAGAAACCCAGAATTATCAACGAAAAGATTCTGAAGTGTTTTAAGATCAGCAAATTTCAGCTGTTCATCGATAAGCTTGATGGGTGCTTCCATGGGATCATCGCAAAGTGTATAGAGTGCATCAGGTTTACTCTCTCCTTCTAGTAGTTCAGCTTCATTTAGTGGAGTGCTAAAAAAGTCTATGATGCTCTTTATTTTATCCGATTTTTCCTCCTAGAATGTGCGAATGATTAAAGTAACAAGCGACATACCTTCATCCTAGTCACACTACAGAAAAACGATGATCTCTAGTTTCCCGTCGAAATAGTAAACCGCAATTAATCAGCCGTAGTATTGCCTGGTTTCAGTGTCATAAAAGATGAAAACATAAAAAGTAGACAAGCAGAATGTTAATTATAAAAGAAGCACTTTAACTTAGTCTATAATTAAATAAGGACAGAAAGTTTCATCACTCGCCCTATCCTCCTGCAATTTTTTTTATTTTGACACCCTACATAATCATTCACATTTACCTTTTATTAAACCCCTGTTTCCCTTTATGTTTCAATTTTTAAAAAAGCCTTTCAAATGTAACTTAAATTAACGAAGTATGTAATTTGACACATGTAATGATTATATAAACAACAGTACGCAAGTACATGTCCTTCGAGGTGTATCGTCAGTATTGCCAATAAGACTATAAATTGAAACATCAATGAACTACCACTTTGTAATTATTTCGACAACTAGAGTATACATTACTAAACAACTTGTGGGCTTATTATGACGTCATCTGCACAGAAATGGGACAGCAATACGCAACTACCTATTCCACACACCAAGAGGAAGATGAAACACTCAAAAATTGCTTACAGTGTATCTAACTCCAAACGACTCAAAATGGGATGAAGTCAAAAGTCAAGCACTTAAGTCCGAAATAAAGTAGTCTTAAACGGGCCTAGAACACATGAGAAGCAGTTCACCCGAAGGACTAACTGAATTTCCAACGAACTTCCCACAAAAGTGTAGCAGCTTAAGTTACAACATTTTACAAAAGCACACATAAAGGTGGAGATACTGAACGCAATGAGATTGCAACAGACAAAAATATGTATGGAAGAGACAGTAATTACGTGAACAATAATGAGAACTGAATGAGTTTAGGAGAGACAGAATGTATCTAAGCCACTAAGAACAATTTTAAGCTACATTACCAAGTCTGCGAAATCTGTCTGGCAGGTTACACCTAACGTAACTCCAGCAAACAGTCAGAGGCTTAGTGGATTAAGGTTATTTTTTTGGTTTGACTACCCTAACAATTTACAAACTAATCAAATATCACCTATAACTGCTCGCTGACGAAGGTGACAGCTCAGTATGTCTGCCACACCTTAGCTATCGACACAGTAGCTTCAAAACCTGATTGACTAAATTTGTATCCTTACTTAAAACTGCACATCTTACATCATTATTGACCTAACAAGAGATAGAACGCAGCCTCTTATGGTCAGCAGCGTAGTTCACACGTCAGACTCACTATATATAATTTGAATACTCTGTTAGTATCCACTTGTCCTTAAACAAATAATCGAAACATTTTGCCAGTTAACGGAATCAGAATCAGTCAAACTCCTCATTAATGATATAAACAAGACAGATTTGCAAAATAACGAGGCGCTTATGTACATTTATATTCGGCTTAACTGGGCGAATTAAGTGTTTCGCTTTGAAAAATGCCAGCAGATTCAAGGTGCACCGCATAAATTTATGTCACGGTCGAATTACCTGCACATAGGAAGATACAAACGAATACAGAAAACAACCAACTAAGTTGGAAATGATCCGATGGTTCGTAAAATTAAATCCCAGCTAGCAATTATGATACGCAGATATGGAAAGTGTCCTTGAAAGACTTAAACCTACATCATCTTCAGTGCATTCAAGATATCCAGCTACTAAATAGCAGTGCACTGCGTCGTCTCACAGTTATAGGACGGAGTGCACTGGAACTAGAACACCGGTGCCATCGTTGATTTCCTCAATTCACCTAATATTGATCAACATGTCATGTAATATTGACATAACACAGACTAAAATAGAGGGTAGGCTAATCAATGAGGTTGTGAAGAAAGCATCATCACCGATGTGACTGGGACATATCTAAGTGGTACTGACCCATCAATCTTATTGCTAAATTTGCATTCCGTTGGAGAAGAGTACTTACTTACTTTACTTCGGCTATCTCCTACGGGAGGATGAGCCGGCTTCATGAACATCTCGAATCGTTTGTAAGAGAGTTCATGAAGTTTCATGGGAATTTGGTACGAGTGATGTCCCCAGAATCGCTCGGCCTTTTGTTTGAGAGTGCAGCTCTAGCCTTTACCCAACCGTGTGACCTACAAGGCAGTAGGAGTGGAGTAAGGAGTCCACTATACATTGGCAGCCGGTGACCGGAGTTCGGTTCATACGCCTTTTTGAATGGGGCCAGATATCCAGGACATCCAACAAGTCCTTAGTCCATACGTCTGCCGGTGAGCTCCAGAGAGCTTCATACGCCAGTCGTTGGAGGTTTGGAATCAGGGTTTAGCTATCTCCCCTAGACTGTCATCCAATGGACAGTCAACCCGGTGAAGAGCGCAGGGCATCCGCTTTCGCCCTCTCACTTTGGTGAAAAACACCTCCGCCACGTGAAGGCAGTGAGTAAGACTTCCTCAGGAGAGTCAATAGTGGTCAGACAACATACACGGACTTCATTAATACATTGACTGCTGGGCTAAACAATTTAGAGGAGTATAACAAGCTTTTGAGAAGAATGCCTGGAGAACTGTGATATCACTTCTCAAAGGAGCTTCCGAAATTCAAAAAACAGTGTAACTGAGAGCATTTTCATCATTTTATGGTTGAAACCTCAGTAATAACTAAAATCACATTACACTTCTATCGTTTTTCTCGGTGTATTTATACAGTCTGGAATTTCAGATATGTGTAAGTTGTTGTAGAACCCCATGTGCCAATTTTTATTTTCGATAGTACAAAACAAGTGAATGACTTAGGGTCTTCTACACCATATCAACATTGCAAGGGTCAAAAGATTCTGATGTCGAGGACTACAAAAAATGCACTAGTCACGAAATGATTTCTTATTGCCACTTAGGATATGTTTCTACATTTTATTACTGCTGTAAGCCAACTTGAGCAGAAAACAGGAAGCTTGAAAGGATAATGAACCGTTTCGGAGTGGGATTTAGGGGGTACATTACAGAACGAAATCAAAATTAAGAACAGATCTCAGATCACCACGATTTAGTCATTTTGTTCAAAATCCTGACACTTTAAATGCTCTTTGGCACCGATTAATTGCTTAAAATCAGTGGTTAAGTCGATCGAGGCGGCTGCTATATTTTAACTTCCCAAAAACATATTCTTATTTTCTATCCTTTTGTATACATGATGAAATATTTTGTCCATAATTGATACAAAAAAATTAGGCTGAACATGAATACGTGGATGATTACATTAAATACTTTGCTTACGCCCCAAATATCCCTAAAATAATATATTGGACGTCATAGGAGTATCTTAGCCACTCTAATGAGATATTTCCTAGCAACTTAAAAATATTTAGAACTATTTGTATAAAGTTCTTAGATATTCAGAAGTTTATATTACTTGGTACAGACTGAAATTGTTACACAACTTACAGAAATACAACACCTGCGAAAAGTAACGCAGAGCTGTAAAACAGTACGAAAGTATTTCCAATATCCAATATCGTTTTTACGAGCTAGTATAAACCAATTTGATTTCTTTGTGCTCGCCTCTTGATTGTGAGGTAGAGGTTCCTGATCTTTGGTAAACGTCTGTGTAGCTCGTCCCGCCACTCGACTGTCGTAGCTTTGGTTGACTCCAACAGGAGTAGTGCTGGGATTAATTATATGGGGTTTGTAGTATGAAGTGTGTTAAGACTGTTACTACTGTGAATGGAGTTGATCCTTTCACCAGTTAGTCTTTCGGTATCGTCGTCAATGGAAAAGAGATAATAATAATAATAGATATAATTAGTAAAGGTATTCAGACTAACAGACAGAGAAAAAATAAGAAAACGTAACAACAGTCAGTCAACCGGTATACATATATATATATATATATATACCAATAATAATGATAATGATAATAATAATAATAAGTGTAATTAAAGCTGTCAGGAGAGTAAGACTGAAGGGAATGTGAAGAAGTAAAACGACCAGTTTAATTGTCTACCTTTGAATGGTATATGCGATTTTAAGGGGATAGGCCATTTGGATGAAGTCCTTGTGTCGCTGCATGGTTGTCCAACCTTCGCTTAAAGGCGTCCACAGATGGTGCCATAGCTACATCTGCCGGTAAGGAATTCCAGGGACGGCAAACCCGCAGGGAAAAGAAGTGGGAGCGCACCCGGGTCCTTGCCCTCTGATGAGCTATCCTTCTAGGATTTCCACGAGGGAGCCTATACCTACTCAATGGCAGAACACCTTTGTTTGGGTGATTCTGATCATTTGTTATTTTGTAGGCAGTAATTAGATCCCCCCTCAGGCGACGGTAACTGAGTGTGAATAGGCCTAATTTCTTCAGCCTTTCATCATATGGTTTATTTCGGAGACCAACCACTCCTTTTGTTGCCCGTCGTTGGACTCTTTCCAAGAGGTTGGCGTCTCTTTTAAGCAGAGGGTGTGCAATGATATTATGCAGTTCAAGATGCGGTCTGACGTATGTTTTATACAACCTTAGAAAGAGCTCAGGAGTGAGTGCACCTAATTGTCTATGTGTAAAGTATGACCGCATATGCCCTCGCTACATCCCCCGTGTAATTCACGCTTGTGTCCATTTTCTCCGTTAGAACTAGACCTAAGTCACGTTCCGACGTTGAGCAGGACAAGCTTTCATTGCACAGGGTGTAACTTGCATTCTGCAGTCTACAGGTGCGTAACTTCACTACTTTGCACTTTTTCAGGTTGAAAGTCATTCCACTGGTTACCACCCAGTCTTCCAGAAGCCTTAGATCTGCCTGCAGTCTATCTGAGTCCTCCGGACACTTTATCGCCCTCCATATCTTTACGTCATCAGCGTATAGAAGAGTCGGGCAGTTTAGACGGCATGGTAAATCATTGCATGTAAATCATTGATAAAAATCAAGAACATCAGTGGTCCCAGGATAGAACCCTGCGACACTCCTGATGACGAGCTGTGCCAAGATGATCGGACTCGATTGACCCTGGTGCAAAATTGCCTTTCAGTTAGGTAGTCCTTCAACCATGACAGAAGTGGTTTACCTAGACCTACCTGGCTTATTTTGTGTAGGAGAAGGTCATGGTGAACAGTGTCAAATGCCTTCTCAAAGTCTAGAAAGATCACATGGGCAGGAACATTCATATCCCAGCATGATGTCCAATCGTCCCAAGCTGATAATAAATTAGTGACGCAGGATCTTCCTTTCCTGAAACCGTGTTGGGCTTCATGGAGTATTTTAGACCTATCCAGATATTCCCTGATGTGATCATCAATAATACTTTCCAGTACTTTCGATACCACTGGGAGTAGAGCTACTGGTCTATAACTGGTGGGATTTTGCCTATCCCCACCCTTGAAGATCGGAGAAAGGATGCTTCTTTTCCATTCCTTTGGCAGTTTCCCCGATTCCATGGAGTGTTGGAACAAGTCGCATAAAGGCCTACAGAGAGCTTCGGCGCACTGTTTCAGAACAGATGGCCTGATGTCATCACAACCTGGGGACTTCCCAGGTATGAGTCGCTGCAGCTTTCTCAGTACTATTGCAGGGTTTATTTGAGGGGTGGCTATTTGGTCTTCCTCCTGTGAAATAGTCATGCCACCATTTTGGTTCGTAACGGTAATACCCACACTGCTGTTTAGCTGTTTGGCGAAGGCTAAACTGAATGTTTCAGCCATCTCCATACTAGTGAGATATTGACCGTTTTGGCCTACTAAGGCGCAAGCCCCTTGGTTGTTTGGTTTCCTTTCCGACATGAATCGGTACAAATTCTTCGGGTTTGCCAGGAGTTTTTAGCAAGGTGAGCCTGGAATGACCTTCTGTCCCTCCTGACTCTTGCATTGCACTGGTTCCTGAGTTCCAGGTATGCATCATGGTCGATCTGGCTTTTAGATACGCGCCACGTAAACCAAGCCTTCCTCTTTGCTTGCAGAATACGCTGTGTGCCTCTCTTTAACCATGATGATTTTCTTTTGGGCTGTGCTGTGACTAAAGGGACGGTATCCGAGATCGCTGTATGAATAATCTTTTTCACCGCTTCCCAGTGTTCATCCACAGACAGCTCATCCCATGCTAAGGGCCAGTCTGCATCGGACAAGAGCCTCCGCATTTCAGCGTAGTCAGCCTTGCTGTAACATAGACATGGTTGCGTAGCGTCCCACTGCAAGTGCTCACGGAGAACGAGGTCGAAACCTATGACTGCATGGTCACTACTTCCTAGAGGAGTCATGATCTGGACCTTTTCGACGAGTAGTTGGTCACTAGTTAGAATGTAGTCTAGTTTTGATGACTTTCCACTAGGGCCCCACGTAGTGTCGTCTCCAACATTCTCAGTCAGTCCCGCGTCCCGAATAGCTTGCAGTAGATTTCGGCCGAATTTTCCCTTAGCATACCCCGAGCCAAGGTTCAGTGATGCGGCATTGAAATCTCCAGCAATGGTGATTTGGTCATAGCCGAAGTCTCGTATCCCTGTGATAGTGCTGAGCAGTAGCTGATCGTGCTCTGCCCCACAGGTGGGAGATCGGTAGATGCCACCAAGTAAATGCTTGGTGTGGCCTACGGTGAAATGACACCATATGGAGTCTGGGAGTTCAATAAGTGGTGGGTCCGTTGCGCGAACACATTTAAGTTGCCTATCAAAGTATATGGCAACTCCCCCTCCTTCCTTATTATCCCTCTCTCTCCTGACCAAAACCATATCACCTATACTGATTTCATTATCGGCGATAGTGGGGCTTAGCCATGTTTCGGTGAAAATGATTATTTTCAGTTGTAGTTGTGTTTGGAGATTTCGGAGTTCACCTATTTTTACTCCCAGCCCCCTCACATTGCTATACAGGCAGCTGACAGTGAGTCTTACAACCTCAGCGTGTTGTGGGGTAGTTGACGTGAAGCTGTCTGCTGGTAGGGAACTTAGTATATATATATTTATTCCTGTTTATGCAGGAACATACCAGTTGTACAGGCATGGATAAGTTATTATATAAATTACAGTTTATTTGTTCAATCTAACATTAGAGTCAGTCAGAACAGTCTGCAAAATAGTCTGTCTGTGTAACACATAAAGACATATAGAAATATTGTCTTCGCATTAACAAAAAACCCAGACTTCAGATGAATGTGATACAAATATCCGGGAAAAATAAAGCTTGAAGTCAATTCTCCTATAAAACTTTGTTGTGAACAGCATCCGTGAGATAAAGTTTATTGATGCATTATTTTGAGTCAATAATGTATTTATTCCATTTTTGCCAGCAGTCTTATGGTAGTTTTATAATAGGAAAGAAATTTGATCTTTGATACGAAAACTAGATAAGGTAATGTTAGATTGTTTTACTGCATCAAATGGGGTCAATTCTAGAACTATTCATTTGCGCCATTTGCGTCAGCATGGCAGACTGTACATGGGCAGCCTGTAGACGGCCGTAGGTCATTTGATCAGCTGATGTCTAGCGGCTTTATTTAATGAAAAAACTTCGGAAATAGGTGATTTTTCGTTGTTTTACACACTTTTACACCTATATTGCTGCTAAAAGTTGATGTAACAAGGCGTTTTTAGCATAAACGGGAAATGATGGTGTCCTTATCCGGCCGTAATTTACGGCCAATTTAGAAATTGTTGAATTACGTACTTTTCCGTTCGGAAAATGTCGAATTACTTGAATAGACATATTATAACGACTTTTAGTGAATTTTTTTTGCAGTTTAAAGGATTATATATGGACATGATGAGGTGGGATAGTTGGTTTTGTTGATTATTTGATTTACTTTGTTGTTTACTTTTGCTAATGCTGTCAAAGCTCCTGTACATGTATTTCATTTAAGTAAATCTACAGAAATACTTAGAAATTATACACGCATAGTATTTACTCATTTTATAGCACATACTTGATGTTTACAGGTAGATGCAATATCCATTTTTTCTTCTTAAAAAATATTGACTGATGTAATTGTGTACAATTAAACTGATTATTTCATCATTTTAAACATGTTAAGTAGTTATTTATTGCATTTACAGTGGTAACAATGTCTACATCTTTAGAATTGTTTTGTTCTTTTTCAGATAATATCTACTTTCGGGAATTTCATGGATTTGGGCGATAAAGAAAAAGATATCTGCCGTGTTTTTGATTATGTATTACATGTTTATTCATTAATAAATGTATTCCTCGTTATTCGTTTGTATATTCTGGTTGATAAAGCTGATTTCTAGCATTTGCGTAATTTGTGTGTTACGGAGTATATGACGTGATCTTAAGAATGCTGGGTAAAATTAGATATTTGGAGAGGCTTATTGATAAAAAGACTATGTCGTGCCGTAATGAAGTTACTGCGTCCACTTGTAAAAGAAAACATTGAGGTTATAAGCGCTTAGTTATATACCGTCTTAGTAGGAACCTATTAATTGACTTCGGATTCATAGTCAAACAAGGTTAAAAGTAAATCTACCTGAGATAGTGAGTTTGCGATTTCTACTTATCGTAATAAACCAAGATGGGAATAATGTACCTATACCGTTAGATTTAGAACTCAGTGCAACTACGGTTATCGTAATAATTAAAAACAGAATGCCTACTATTGAAATACAATTATACTTCATTAGAATACCTACGGTTCGCAGCTACAGAACACGGTACGTTGCTATCTGTTCATGTAATCGCGTAAACAACAGTTTTCCAGACACCGCATTTACACCTAAAAGTTTGCCCTTAATTCCTAACTTAGCACGTGCTACTAACGTCACTGGAACACAATCGCGTTACAACAGAAGGAACACAGATTCATTAAAAAAGTGTTTTTTAGGCAAAAATTAGATTTGAGATGTACAGATAATTCACATGAGTAGTCCTCCGTCACTGTCAGTAGGTTTCATCTGCGTACCAGCACATATATGTTTCTCCATAAGCCTGAAAAGGTTTAAGAAAAGCATTATTAACTTAAGTGGTACATGTATTATCTGAATAAAAAATGTTTCTTCATAAGCATTTACAAGTAATCACTTCACAAACAATATATATAAGTAGCTAAATAGTTTTCACTAAACTCAAGGGACTTCACAATTTATCGTCGGTCGATATCTAGTAGGTCCATCGAAGCATCATGAAATAAAAAATTATTTAACGACAAGTTATGCAATAGTTTCCAAAGCTTGAACAAAGATTTTAACAAAAGTGACAACAGCTTTATGACAAATAATACGAGTTCTGACAGCATTAATAGTAATAACGTTCATGTTCATGGTGACTATAAAAGCAATAACAGGCATTATTATCGCAACGAATTCATCATTAACTTAGATAGACAACTACTTATTATGCAATCATTTCAATTAAATGTATCACTTAATCTTATGAAGCAGGTGTTAACTTACTTTCACTGCATTCTCGCAATACTGATGTGGTCAACTAGCTTATTCCAAATGAACTTAAGATTAATCCTGAAAGGTAATGGATACCCAGCTTATTTCAACTAAAAACATGTAGCCTACACGCATTACACTGCTTACTGAGACATTTGATACCTGCTTTCCGATCTTCGTGACAGGAAAACAGTAAATGTAGGTTTACCTACATATACTGTTTTGATCTTGATATGGGATGAATTCATTGAATTCAGCAAACAAATCCTCTGGTTTATCAAATCCATCATGAGCTGTAATACTATGTGCTGTCAATTATGCACCCGACTTGATAAAACGCTCCTGGCAATTGCGAACTTAACCATGCAGTTAAACGATGTTTGAAATTACCGCAGGTCGAATGACAAACTGGCCAATCACAAGCGAGCAAATCACTTGTTTATCTCACTCGCGGGCACTCAAAATTACGGCCGTCGACAGGCTGCCCTGTACATGTAAGTTGAGTAATACGTTGAAAACTACTTGAAAACCAGTTGTTTCTTTATATCAGATCAAGAATAATCCTAGTACAGAATGTTAGCCAGCGTTTTCAAGTGGTTGCATCGGATCGTTCATGGAATTTGAGTTTGAATTTACATAAATGGTCATTTCAGTTTAGATGTTGGGTTGTTCGACCTCGACCAGGAGGTATATAGAAGATTACGCTCAGCAGGGAGATAAAGTATGTAAATATGGAAAGAACATTATTATTTTATGTACATACAAATGTTTATAAATGTATATCATTGTATAGTAAACACTACCCACAACCTAGTTGTTTTCATGTAATTTTGCGAAGTCTTAGAGTTTATTTAGTGTCGTAATATTTAATAATGAGTCTAGGCGTTATAGTGTTCTAATAGCTCATGCGTTTTGGAAATAAGTGGTGCGGTGTGATTGGCATAGTCATTGGGATGAAGCAGTTTATATAGCAAGCGTTCGAAGGTTATAATAGAGTGACAGGTCCTTATTTCTAGGGGTAAACTGTTCCAGATCTTAGAGTACATGACTATGAAGAAGTTTGCACGGAGTGCTGTCTTACAGTTTTTCCTAGATACTGTGCACGTTTGGTTACGAAGGTTGTAAGAGCCTTCCGGTGAGAACTGTATCTCCTTGCTGTCTGAGAATGATATTTTATGCAAGACTTTAAAGAAGAATGTTAGGTTGATGCTCAGTCGTCTCATCTAGAGTTGGTCGATACCTAGAGTTATACACCTTGATGTGTAGTCCTTTTCGCAGTCAAATCCTAGTAGTTTAGACGTGAAGTATCGTTGGACACTTTCTATTTTAAGCTTGTCACTTACGCGAGTGCTGCTGAGAATAAATGGACAATATTCAAGTAGTGGTCTGACACAAGTTTTATATAATAATAGTTTCGCTTCGTAGCTGTGGAAATTCCTGAGTATGCATCCTAGGAGCATCCTCGATTTACGCGTCTGTGTTGCCACTTGCTCAGAAAATGTCAAGTCACTAGAGTACCTGAGTCCTAGGTCAACAACACTCTGGAGTTTAGGCAAGTCAAGAGATTCAAGTACCAGTTTAATATTTATTGAGGGTGCACCGAAGCAGATCCAACCACATTTTTTAAGGTTGAATTTTAGGTTCCATGTGGAAGACCATGCGGTTACTCGATCTAGTTCTTCCTGAACAGCTTTCTGAAAGTACCCTTAGTCATCACAGTGGAATGTGTAAGCTACTTTAAGATCATCTGCAAAGATGAATGGTTTGCCAAGTGAGAAACAGCTGCATATGTCGTTGACATATAGAGTGAATAGGAGGGGGCCTAAGACGCTACCTTGAACTACTCCAGAAGTGACTGGACTAGGTTGACAATTTACAGACCCCAGTTTAACTACTTGGGACCTATTGTTAAGGAATGATTCAATCCATCCTAATAATGGGTTACTTATTCCTAAAGAGTTTAGCTTATTTATTAGAAGCAAATGGTCAACGCGGCCAAAGGCTTTGGATATGTTGAAGTAGATGACTAATACTAGTTGTTGTTTGTCTCGATTACATAGTTAAAGAAGTTATATATAGTTAAAGAAGTCAAGGTGACAGGTCATGCATGATCTGGATTTTAGGAATCCATGTTGGTTTGGACTTAGAATATTGCAGCTGAGCATATGTTTTTGAGGATATCATCTTTAACTATTCGTTCAATGATTCTAGATACTATGGGTGTAATATTGATTGGCCTATAGTTGTTGACTTCAGTTTTTGATCCGGATTTGTGTTTAGGTACTATAAATGTCGTTTTCCATTTATCTGGATAGGTTTGTCTTTCTAGGGACATTGTAAAGATCTTAAGTAATAAAAAAGAAATGTCAGAACCACCGTGTTTATAAAGATACGATGGTATACCGTCAAAACCGGCACTACTAGAGCTTTTAAGAGTATTAACGGCTTGGTTAATATTAGAGTAAGTGAAATGAACTGTAGTGATTTGTTTCAGCGTTGAAGATGAAGGGAGTTCTATTTTAGATTGTAAACCGAGAAGTGGACTTGTAGGCTTAAGGTAGTTAGCTGCAAACGTCTCATTAAACAGTTCACTCATGTCTGCATGGTTGCTGTATAGTTTGCCCTTGTTTATAAGGAGAGAAATTTTATGGCCTTGGCGATTCATTCGTTTCTTTAGTATTTCTGTGAGAGCACCTACTCTGGTGGTGCTGGCTAGTGCCGTGCATTCTTCATTTCTCATACGCAAGTTATGAGCTTGCGAGATGGAGCTAAGAGTACTAAGTATTGACCCTAGTGTACTAAAGTCGTGTCGTCTGAGGTAACTTGTTGACAGTCTTTTCAGTTTCCTACGATCCTTTGGCTTTATGAATGTCTTTCTATGTGGGGAAAACTTTAGTGTTTGAAATGGGATGACAGCATCTGAGCATGTGTTGGAGTTATAGTAAAAGATATCTAGAGCTTTCGAGAGGCTATCAGTATAGAAGTACTCACTCCATTCTGAGGATCTTAGCATTGATTTTACTAGAGTCCAGTCTGCCTTACTGTAGTTCCTGTAAGTTATTTGTTGTGAAGTAGGGGTATGGGTTGCATTGCTACTTGACGGAAGTGGCAGTGCACACAGCACTGTTTTGTGGTCACTCCCTGAAAACTCAGAACCTACTAGGGTAGAAAGGGGACTTATATTGTGGCAGAAGATTAAGTCTAGTACGTTATTACCTCTTGTAGGGGTTGTGACAGTCTGCTTCCAGCCAAGTATATCCAGTGTGCCTAAGAACTTATCAAGTTTAGTTGGACCTGTGGGTATTTTCCAGTTGATTTCTGGTAAGTTAAAGTCTCCACATAGGATCTTATGATCGTAGTGGAGGGTGGATAATTGTTCTAGAGTATTAATAAGTTGGGTCTCGTAATTACTAAAGGTGCCAGGTGCTCTGTAGGTGCATCCAATTGATACTATTGCGTTATTTAAGTGTAAGTTAACCCATAAAGTCTCAGGCATGTTAAGTGTACTACTTTCTAGCTGTGATACAGTAAGTGCATTAAGAAAGTACATAAGACAACCCCCTCCCTTATCACCTTCCCTGTCACACCGAAAGTGTGTATAGTTATCTAAGCTTATCTCTTCATCCAGTATGTTTGAGTTACACCAGGATTCAGTGATGACAATTATAGGGGGTTTGTATATTACTGTGAGTGCTCTGAGCATCGGTAGTTTATTTAGAACGGATCTAGCATTTATGAGGATTAGGTAAAGATGAGATTTGAAATAGCATTTGAAGTACTTAAGTTCGTTAATCAGCCCCGAATGTGGTTCAGCACCCAGTAGTACTGTTTGACATGACGACCCTATGTTAAGAGGAGTTTCAGCATCATGTTCACCTATGTCTATCGAGTTGGTGTGTGCTGTTTTCGGTGAAGAATTGAGCGTTGGAGTACTGGATGTGCTATAGGCCAAGGCAGTTTTATTTTTAGTTAAGCTAGAAACGGGGGTAGGGATCTTTATTTGACCTAAACTTGTGCATGTACCAAGTGTGCTTAGTGGATGCGGGCGAACTAGACTGTTCCTACATTCATGCAAAGGGGGAGCCAGCACTAGCGGTTTAGGAGTGTTAGCATCCCTACCAGCTGTTTTTTCAACGCTGACAGGGACGCAGGGGATAAAAAATGATTGGGACCTTGTGAAGACCATGGTCTATTATTCCACCTATTGTTAGGTACTGGTGGTGTCCTTGTAAGGGTTTCGTATGTACTGCTTTGTGGGTTAGTTCCCAGCAGACTTGTACCGTATATCCGAACAAAATTTATTTGTGTGCCATACTGTGAATGCCCTGAGTTGTTGGTGGTCGAGTTCTGACTATTGTCACTTGTACTCTTGAGGGTGGCATTATTTTGGCGTTGGTTATCAGTGTGGGCCATGGTGCTATTTCGCACGTTGTGGGTGCCAATACTATTGACCGTGGGGAATGTGGGCTTACTTATACTGCCATTGTTGTTGTTGGCATGATTTGGTGTCATATTCTTCTCTTTTTTACCAATGGACTTATGGCTAGGAGAGGGCAGGGTCAACTTTCGGGGGATTTTGACTTTTTTTCTTGGATTATTTAGTGACATGTCTAAATCTACGGTGGTAGGTGGTATAGTTTTATTGGTTATTTGATTACAATCTTGTGGCCTTTCGGTTGGTGTCGCTCTCTGAGAAGATAATTCTGTGTGGTTAGAGAGGGGTGGTGCGGTGGATTCTACGGTGTCTCTCAAAGGGTTGGGTATAATTGCTGCTTGCAATGTCCTATTGTTTATTCCACAGTTAGACTCAGTGTGATAGTTATATACGCGCCTTTCTATGACGGTCTTGTCCACCGCAACCTTTACTAGTTTATAATTTCTGGGAGTGGATAAATTTTCTGGCCTCAGCCGGTGTTTCGAACTGAAAACGAATAGGACAACACTTTTCATGTTGACTCTTCTTCAGCCTGTAGCACCTAGTCTTGGAGTTGGGCATTTTCGCCTCACTAAGTAAAATGCGCTGTACCTTTTTTAGTGCCTCATTGTCCGGAACGTTGTAGACAATAGCATTTAGTTTAGCATCGAGTCGTTTTGTTACTTCTGTAGTAACAAAGTTAATGAGGTTATCCACCTTAGATACCGATTCCGTGTCAAGTTTGTTAAGGTCTACAGTTTTAATGAGAATAGTTAAAGGTGTCAGTTCACAGACCTGCAGTCTGATATCACTGATCTGACCTGATAAATTGGAGATTTTGGTATTGGTATCGGAAATTCCAGGATCTACTGACTTATTGTTTTTTAAGTCCCTTAACTCGGCCTTAAGTTCTCCTATAGACAACTTTAGAAGTTCTATTTCTGAAGATGGTACTGAAACAGAGCTTGAAGGCTGGAGCTTTTCGATAAGCACATAAGGTGTAGCGAGGGTTTCTGTATGAGCAGAGGGTACTGAATTTTTGGGAGTAGTGCTAATACTAGCTGTCAGTGCAGTTTTATCCTCAGTTTCAGCTCGACGCTTACGACATACAAGTGGGTTATGTGGCTCAGTATAACCATTTGTAGGGAGTGTGTTGCTTGATGTAGCAATCAGCGACTTAAGATTAGTCATCAGATTTACAGGGGATTGAGTTCGTTGCTTTTTACTTTGGTTAACCATAACTATTTGATATGAGAGTTAATAGTTATAGGTATAGAGGTAGTAGAGTACCTGTGCAAGTATTACAACAAGATAAATTTTATGTAACGAATCACGCAAAAATGTAACGCAAACGTTGGACGTACCGCGTAGTGTTGGGACTAATTGGCCAGTTCCGATGGAACCGGCCCATTGTGGTTTTTTCCCTTGGATTTAGGCAGGACACTTGGGTGGCACAGACTGTTATTCTCAGAACTGCATCACTCGAGTGTCACTAAAGCTTGGGGACGTATTAAAGCCTCCGTTTGCTGACTCCCTATGGTTCGAGGTCTGCTTTCGCAGCATCGGATGTGTCCTCCCAATTTCCCCTTGATCTCACACCACCGTTGAAGTGTTGTGGCCAACTGCTCTGGGGAGTTGAATGTGACACTAAGCAGCTTTGGGGAGCTAATCAGTGTGAGATGAGCGGGGCGAGGTAGTCGGTAAACGGAGATGGCTCCAGAAGCGCCAAGGGCCATCTGAGACGACAGCCATCTCCACTGCTGTACGTCATGCATGTGTTTTTCACAGGCAGTGCCCGTTTCCAGCTCCGGGACACCGTGCACTACCATAGAGGTGGAGGGCAAAAGTTCCGGTGACTCCCTTGCCATTTGTCTGACAGCCCATGGTCCGTCTTGTCTCACCCTTATGTTAGAGCTTCTGTCGATGGCTAGTACCTGAGCCATCAATAGTACCTTTTCGGCCTCTTCGGCAGAGTCCAGTGTAACCCGTAATGGGGGTGGCTTACCTTGAGGTGTGTGGACACCCCTGTACAGCCTGCAAAATTTCACTGAATTAATATTCAGACCTAGTTTATTGCACAGGTTGGACCACTGTTCCTGATCAAACAGGGCCCGCTGTTCAAGCAAGCTGTCCTTGCTCACAGGTACGTTAAAGAGGATGAGCGAATTAGACCGATTAACCTCAGACTTAGGTTTGGCCTTTGGCTTCTCGTATTCCTTTGCAGCATCAGCAACTTCAGGCTTCATCGGGTTCTGGCCAGCCTTTATTGTGTTGCCAAGCTTGCTTGTGGGTGCAAGTGGTGCTTCTCTAACTCTATCTTCCCTTAGTGTTTTAGGTCCAACCTTGTGAATCTTCACCTTGTGAAAATTGGCATTTTCGGTCAGTAGGACTGGAGTGTCCTTCTTACTGTCTATGCCAAGTTTTGGCAATGTGATGTTAGCAGGTGGGGAGCTACATAAGACCGTGTTGGGACACAAGGGCGGCGTGAAGTTTCTGCTAACCGCAGACACGCTTTGTGTGACTACACCAGGGCGACAGAGTGGACAGATGTACCAAAACCACGGGCACGGGTTATTTCTCATAAACTCGTATTATGATTTCGGTACCTCTTTGTCGCAACGGCAGTGCACCCACCGTTTGCAAAAATTGCATTCGAAAGCTGAGTCAGCTTTAGAAACAATGATATTGCACGCCTGGCATTCGTCTCCCATACTTGGTGACGCCTTCGAGGTCTTATGACGTCTTGAGCGTTTCCTTTTAGGTTTGTTGTACTTCACACATTGGCTTTCAGCTGGTGCAGGTGTAGTGTCCTGTCCTACTAGTATTGCCTGCGCCGTTTCAGTACTAGACTGTGGCAGTGCAGGCATAGTATCAGGACAGACGAGTCCTACACGGGTCTTTAGGATGGGTATGCGATTTGGCGTTGGTGTCCCTGCGTTTTTGCCTTCTCTGGCTGAAGCCCTTGTGACTACAGAGTAAGGTGTTTTGGTGCCATTTCTAAGGTTACTTTCTACAGCCATATTAACTATCGCTAAAACTTATGCTGTATAAGAATAAGAGTGCAACAGTATCTACCCACAAGAAAAAGAATAAGACTGAAAAAGTACAAGACAAGGAAAAGAAAAGGTTTTCGACTTTACCTAGTACTTTCTGGATGATCGGCTTCACAGCAATCACGTGGTAGACCAACAAGTCTTGTTTATCTGAACGAGTGAGGAAGATGCTGCTACAAAAATAGCACCTGAAGCACACAGAGATTCGATATGTAAGTAATGGTTGAATTTAATTCACCGGCTAGGGAGATCAGGTTTCCCAAGCGGATAATTCACAAAATAGGTATTTTCCGGTTAGAGAGGAAAAGTCACGTCGTATTCCAGGAGCGCGCGCGAAATTTGTGGTTCAAATTTGAAAGAAAGCATCAGTTCAAAAACCGGTGGACGCTGAACTGTAATAGCCTAGCTCTTTGTATCTACATGTATATAATTTTTGGACTTTTGTTGGTGTAATTCAGTGTCAATTATAAAGTGCTTTTTCTCAAGTCGTGTTCTGCTTCTCCGCTCTACCCTGCGTGCTTGACCTGTGTAATTGTTTGTGTTGTTCTATTACAGAACATGGCGAGCCGACCCAACTCGCGCAAACTCAAGCGAGAAGTTAAGGTCATCGAATCTCCTGACAACGCGAACGCCCTTGATCCAGAACATTGTAACAGCGCATCACCGGTGAGATCATCAACCCCATCAACAACGTCTACCTCTACGCCTGCTCCGGATATGATCCAAGCAATGGTCGCGGCGTTCAGAATAGCATTGATGACGCCTAATACACTCACATCGTCCTCCGGCAACAAACCGAACGTTAAATTTCTGCACTAGAAAAGTTTGTTCACGGGGAATCGTTCACACTGTGGGAAGAACAGTGTCGTCGCTATATACAACAATTTGATGAAGAACAAAGAGCTAGTGCTATCATCTGTTTATTATCTATACCTGCATTAAAACGTCTCAAGCTAGCTGGCGTCGACACTGACAAGACGATGGAAGTGGAGGAACTATTAACAGCTATGCTTTGAGCATTTGCGCCGCATACCCATGTTCTCGGGCGGCAGGCTGCGTTCCACGCATGTGTCCAGCAAAGTGGCGAAAGTACAGAAGAATTCCTCTGGCGCCTTCAAGAGTTGGAGACACAGCAACCGAGATCAACTCCCGTATTCTCCATCAGTTCGCAGAAGGGTTATTGCATGACGAAGTCAGAGAAAGGGTCATTGAAACTAACCCTACATCGCCCGTGGAGGCCCTACAGGTTGCCAAACAGAAGGAGGCTCTAATTAAGTTTCGTAAGAATCGGCGATTAACAGAAGGGTCCTATACTCCACCACAATATCAAGAATCGACGCCACCTTGTGAGCATCATGCGAAACGACCTTCCCCGAAAGCAAGACAAACCCCAAACCAACTACGTCCAAGGGTGAGTTGGATGAACTCTCGCTTCCCAGAAAAAGTTGGTGAGTCTGCCTTGTTTTTACCTAATGTTGTGCAAGTATCAAACGAGCCATATGTAGCCCAGCGTTTGCCCACTGCTTTGGTTAAATTTTATGACAGAACCCTCGTTGGCTTGGTAGACACAGGTGCGGCTTGCACATTGCTGTCCAGCAAACATTGTAATAATATAGCCAAAACTGCCACCCCCCACCTAAACATCCAAGCGGCAAATGGCTCTCGCATGAAAGTAGCTGGCGAGCTGTCACTATTGTCGGAAGGTAACCATGATCGTGTGCGGCATCCATGTTTAGTAGTTTATGGTTTGTCATGGGATTTGATACTAGGTTATGACCTCCTACGCAGCTGCAACGTTTCCATTGATATTGAGTCCCAAACGATCACCCTGTTAGGTTCTACATTACTGTTTGGATCAGACAGTAGTAATACCTATTTACAGTTGAGTGTGAATGCAGTTGATGCCGCCCTGATGGAAAGCATGTGAACACAGGTTCCGCGAGAACACAAAGATTTGGTGCATCGCTTAATTTCAGAGTTTTCGGAAGTCGTATCGTGGTCCCCAGCTGACCTGGGGAGAATCCCAGCTATTCAACACACTATTTAAACTGGTACTTGCGCTCCAATACGACAACCACCTCGTCGAGTTTCGGTTAAGTTCCGTCCGCAGCTGGAAAGCATGATTGACGAAATGCTGCAGAAAAAAATAATTGCGCCATCAAACTCACCGTAGGCTTCACCTATAGTGTTAGTTAAGAAGAAAAATGGCTCCCTGCGCTTGTGCGTTGATTACAGAAAATTAAACGCAGTGAGTCGCAAAGATGCTTACCCATCGCCTAGAATAGACGAGACATTAGAGGCATTACAGGCGCCGTCTGGTTCTCCACCCTTGATTTAGCGTCTGGATATTGGCAGGTGGAAGTCCATCCTCGTGATCGGCAAAAGACTGCTTTTACTATACCCACCGGTTTGTATGAATTCCAGACCATGCCTTTTGGGTTAAGTAATGCACCAGTAACGTTTCGGCGATTGATGCACACGGTACTTAAAGGATTAATCCCACAAGTATGCCTCGTATATTTAGACGATATCATCGTGTCCAGTCACACCATCGAAGAACACCTCGAGAGACTGCGGATTGTCTTGAAACGTTTGAAGGAAGTGGGACTCAAAGTGCAACCCGCTGAATGCCGTTTATTCAGAACAGAAGTCACTTTCTTGGGGCACGTTGTCAGCGCACAGGGCATTCATAGCGATCCCGAAAAGGTTGCAGCAGTCAAAGAGTGGCCCATACCCAAATCCGCGAATGAGTTACACAGTTTTCTAGGGTTGGCCTCTTATTACCGCCGGTTCGTGAGAAACTACTCAGAGATCGTTAGCCCTCTAACGAGTTTGACTAGAAAAAATATTCCCTTCCTCTGGACTGAGGATTGTGACCGCGCTTTTCAGCAGCTGAAAGATTCATTATGCTCGGCGCCCATTTTAGCATTCCCGGATACATCCCCAACCGCTGGTAAGTATATCTTAGATACGGACGCTAGCCACACATCCGTCGGAGCCGTATTATCCCAAGTCGGTAGTGATGGCAAGGAACATGTTATCGAATATGGCAGCCGCACATTGAGTCGTGCAGAGAAAAACTACTGCATCACCCGCAAAGAAATGTTAGCCGCCGTTACCTTCGTTCGTAAATATCGACCCTATCTCCTTGGCAAACCGTTTGTTCTGCGGACAGATCACAAAGCCCTTCAGTGGTTGCAAAACTTCAAGGACCCTGAAGGACAGACAGCTAGATGGCAGGAATACCTCCAGGAGTATGACTTTGAATGTGTTCACCGTCCTGGCAAGCGGCATGCTAATGCTGATGTGTTATCCAGACACTCTTTCAGACCGCACGGAGACTGCCCGTCTTGCGAGAGTATTGATATTTGTGCTATTTCGCTGGCAGGTTTAAGTAGAGAACAGTGGGCCCATATCCAAGCTACAGACAATGAAACCGCACTCCTATATCATGCCGTGTTGAATCAGACTGGTAGGCCAGTTGAAGCTGATATGAAAGGGAAGAATTGGGAGACCAGATTTTTGTGGGCGTTATGGGACCAGCTAGTGCTCGTGAACGGCATCATGTGCGTTCAACCAGGCCCTAACTACTTGAGAAGAGTTGTTGTTCCTCAGTCGTTCATAACTGCAATTCTGGAGAATATACACTACGACTTGGGACACGCTGGGATTAATAGGGTGTTGCAAGCAGTTACCCAACGTCACTGGTGGTCCCGCCAACGGCGTGATGTTCGAAATTTTGTCCAGGGGTGTGCAACATGTGGTAAAGTAAACAACCAACAGAGGAAACCCAGGGCGCCACTTATTAACATGAAGGCTGGTTACTCCAACGAGATAATTGGCGTAGAATTCATTGGACCTTTGCGGGAGACCCTACGGGGGAACAAGTATATCTTGATCGTGGTTGATTACTTTACTAAATGGTGTGAAGCTGTTTCCCTACAGCGTATTGATGCCTCTACAGTAGCTAAAGCTATATTTGATTGTTGGATTGCCCGTTGGGGCGCACCCGAGCAATTGCATTCGGATCAAGGAACTAACTTCGAAAGTATCTTGGTTAGAGAGATGTGCCATCTATTCGGGATTAAGAAGTCTAGAACCACAGCGTACCATCCTGAAGGCAATGGGTTAGTCGAACGTACCAATCGAACCTTAAAATCATTACTACGCCTATTCTCAGAGAGAGAATCACAATCAGCCTGGGATATGATGTTACCGAGATGCTTGTTGGCCTACCGAGGAAGCACACACATGTCTACGGGAAAGACTCCACACCTTTTATGGACCGGCCGTGAGTCACGACTACCCAGTGATACTTGGTTATGCCCCAATGGGATGACCCGCTAACTACGTCGGAAATGGTGATCAGGTTACGAGGGGACATAGCCAGATATCAAACCAATGCACGCGAAGAACTTCAACGGGCACAGGAGTGACAGAAACACTACTATGATAGGAAGCAGTGGCGCACACCATTCGAGATAGGGGATAAGGTGTGGCTGCGTCAACCACCGACTGCCAACTTGAGTCGTCATAAAGCCACACCACAGTCGACAGGCCCATATGTGGTATACCGCATAGTAACGGACAACATCTACGAAATCCAAGAAGACAACGGAAACCCCCAGAAAATGATTGTGCACTTCAACCGTCTGAAACCATCCAGACCAAACCGACGGGCACCGACGAAAATTCCGCCTAATCTTGATAACCATAATAATCATGTGTTTCTTTCTCTTGCAGGGACGATGCCGACGCAGAGAGAAAGAAAGAATGAAGTCGCTGGGGACAGTTTTTGGAAGCGACGGGGTCTTGTAGTGGTTCAAATTTGAAAGAAAGCATCAGTTCAAAAACCGGTGGACGCTGAACTGTAATAGCCTAGCTCTTTGTATCTACATGTATATAATTTTTGGACTTTTGTTGGTGTAATTCAGTGTCAATTATAAAGTGCTTTTTCTCAAGTCGTGTTCTGCTTCTCCGCTCTACCCTGCGTGCTTGACCTGTGTAATTGTTTGTGTTGTTCTATTACAATATCCAACATCATGTTAGTCCAAACAAAATAAACTTCTTTGTGCTCTCTTTCTAGTTGTAAGGCAAAGGTTTTGGACCTTCCGTGAACTTCTTTGTAGTCTGTTCTGCCGCTCTTCTGCCCTAGCCTTGGTTGACACCAAGGGAAGTGGTAAGGATTCTGATTCAAATTTCAGATTCAGATTTATTGGTTGAGGATAGAAGGCTTGGACCCTATGCTTATCTTTTTCGAGTAAATTTCTGTGGTTGTCCAAATCCTTCTTGAACGAACCAGTGGAGGTTGCAGACACCACTTCTTTTGGGAGTCGGTTCTAAGAGTTTATGACTCGGTGTGAGAATCAGTACTCAAAAGCGGTATGATTTCTTCTTAGCATTTGAACTCTCCTACTATGTCCTCTAAGATGTTCCGAACCGGTGGGAAGGAAAATAGGGAATAGGTCAGGTCCGTAGTTATTAAATTTGGCTTTCACCATGTGGTGTGTTAAGACCCTTTCTCTGCCGCTGATGGAGTTGACCTTTCCCCCCGTTATTCTTCCGGTGTAGTCGAAGAAAAGGATAATAATCATGCAAACAGATAGTTTAGAATAAGTAGACTTAAAAAGAAAACGTACAAAAATAATTTCACAGTTGGAAATAAACAAACAAAAGTGATTGGAAATATTAATAAAATGTAGGAATGGAAAGGCAGTGTCAGAAGGCTGACACAAGGGGGAGTAGGCTGTGGTAAAAGACCATTTCAGATGTACGTTCATTAACAGTGTGGTATGTGAGTTGTAGGGAGACATTATTTGCACGATGTTCTTATGTAGCCGCATGATTATCCAGCCTCGTTTAAAAGCTTTAGCTGGAGGTGTGGTGTCCACAACTGCTTCTAATTAGTTCCGAGAAAACGAAAACTTTGGCGAAAGGGAGTGGGGGCATACTAGAGTTTTCGCTCTCTGATGCATCCCACTTTACACGTTGCCACTAGGAATCTCGTTATCAAGTAATGCAGAATACCTCTGTTCATATGATTCTTTTCGTTGGTAGTCTTGTAGGCAGTCATTGGGCCTTCCCTAAGCGAATGGCGCCCAAGTGCGATTATGCTTAATTTCTTCAACCTTTCATTATATGTTTGATTCTAGAGATCTATCACCCCCTTTGTTACCCGTCTTTGTACTCTTTCCAAAAGATTGCTGCGCCTTTTAAGTAACGAGAGAATAGTGACATGGTGCACTTCAAGGTGCCATCTTACGGATGCATATACAGGCCTTCAAAAAGCCGAGGAGTGAGGGCACCTGCCTGCCTATTTTACGCCCAAGTAACTGAACCTTTCATCCCTTGGTCTGTCCCAAAGGGTCGGAAACACTGCCCTCCCTGGATAAACTGAGAGATTCGTAAGTTACTCAAACGTAAACACAAATGTTGAAACTTGTTTGTCACACTTGAGACTTCTGAGACCAGGCAATTATATAACACTGCTAGAAATAAAGCTATTGCACAAATCCGCCAATCAAGGATGAAATTTGAAGCACACCTGGCTCAAAATGCAAAGGCACAACATAAGAAAATTTTCTCGTACATGAACTTCAGGAATAAAACATCCAGTGATGTCCCAAACCTGACCATTGACAATGATACAATCGAAGAAGATTAAGAAAAAGCAGAAGCAGTGGCAAACTACTTCTCCCAAGTCTTCACTCAGGAGTCGTCACTGCCTATAGGATCAGCTCTGGCTGCATCAGAAGAACATGGGATAGATTCCGTTGACATCGACCAAGGCATCCTGCTCAACTGCCTAAGGAAACTAGATGCAGGGAAATCAGTGGGTCCTGATAATCTTCATCCAAGGATTCTCAAGGAGCTATCAGCCTACATAGCCGGCCCTTTGACTACGATCTTCAAGCTTTCCCTCCAAAATGGAGTGTTACCGCGTGACTGGAAAGACGCCATAGTAACCTCCATCCACAAAGGAGGATCAAGACAAAGCCCTTCAAATTACAGGCCTATCAGTCTCACCAGCACTTTAATTAAGACAGTGGAAAGAATCATCAAGAAAAGCATCATGGCATATCTAAAAAAACAGAAGCTTATTATCAAGAGCACAGCATGGCTTCCGAAGGAACCTCTCATGCCTGTCAAATCTCACTGCAAGAGAAAGCTGTATCAAATCCAGGGACAACAGAAGACCCGCTGACGTCGTCATCATAGACTTCAGCAAAGCCTTTGATAAAGTACCACACAAAAGACTAATCATGAAGTTGGAAAGTCTTGGTATCAAAGGCAGCTTACTAAACTGGCTCAGGGAATTCCTCATAGATAGGAGGCAGAGGGTTAGGATCAAATCGAAACTCTCCTCTTGGACAGCAGTACGCAGCGAAGTGCCACAAGGCACGGTACTCGGACCTCTCCTATTTATTTTGTATATCAATGAGTTATCTCTGCTCACCGACTCCCCTATGGTCCTATACGCAGATGACTTAGAAATTTGGAGAGAGCTGAAGGGCAACAGTGACACGTCCACGTTGCAAGAGGACCTCAACAAATTGTCAGAGTGGTCCACAGAATGGATGCTCCCAATAAATGTGGCAAAATGTGCAACCATGCGCATTGGACAAGCAAGCACGAGCTCTTATGAACTAGAGGGAATTACAATTCCATCAGTTCAGACTCACTTGGACTTAGGTGTCATAGTTAGCCACAACTTAAAAACTACAGCACACTGTCGCGTGGTGGCTGCACGTAGTTTCAGGTCATTATGGGCAATTCGTAGAGCCTTCACTAGAATCACCAAAGATATGTTCAACTCCTTATGTACATCTCTGGTGAGGTCAAGACTGGAAAACTGCATCCAGGCCACCAGCCTTTGTCTAAAAGGGGACTCACACATTCTAGAAAGGTTTCAAAGGAAGGCAACACGTATGGTTCTCGGAATGACTAATTTATCATACGAGGAAAGACTAGACAGTTTAAATCTCTTCTCCTTGTCATACCGTAGGCAGAGAGGAGATTTAATCACAATGTTTAAAATTTCAAATAATGACTACGGATCTGACCTATTCCCTATTTTCCTTCCCACCGGTTCGGAACATCTTAGAGAACATAGTAGGAGAGTTCAAATGCTAAGAAGAAACCATACCGCTTTTGAGTACTGATTCTCACACCGAGTCATAAACTCTTAGAACCGACTCCCAAAAGAAGTGGTGTCTGCAACCTCCACTGGTTCGTTCAAGAAGGCTTTGGACAACCACAGAAATTTACTCGAAAAAGATAAGCATAGGGTCCAAGCCTTCTATCCTCAACCAATAAATCCGAAATCTGAATATACCATAACCTTATCATCCACTTAACTCATGTTTGGATCCCACATTTCCGCAACAACAAGACTTCTCTGACGTTACACACGAGTTGTCACGTCCTCCGGGTACGTAGTTGTACTATACATTAAAGTTATACCACTGACGAATGCCTAGTTTCCCGGAATTTTCATACCGAGCTGAAGCCATTCTGAATCCTACTAGCACTTTACTGCCCTCCAGATCTCTACGCCACCAGCGGAATACTAGCCTGATTCTTTAGACAGAACGACGGACCATTGATAAAATCAGAATCACTAAGAGCTCCCACCGTAACGTTCAATAACTCCAAGCTTCGTCGCATATGATCTACCTCTCGTGAAACCCTGTTTGGCTTCATGGAATATCTGTCCTGTCTACGTGTTGCGTTATGTAGTAATCAGTTGGAATTTCCACTACCTCTGATACAATTGGAGTAGCACTACCGGTCTGTAATTGGTTGCATTATGTCTATCTCCACTTATGAATCACTGGGGTATTAGAATATGCCACGTAATAGCCTGCCAACAGCTTCCGTCATCTGTCTCAGAAGCGGTGGTAGGATATCGTTACAGCCTGGAGACATCCCCGACTTGATGTTGCGTATATATTTATTTATTCCTGCTTATGCAGGAACATACCAATTGTACAGGCATGGATAAGTTATTATATAAATTACACATGTTTCGATGTATGTTGAATTTACAGTTAGTTTGTTCTTTCTGACATTACAGTCAGTCGGAACAGTCTGCAAAAATAGTCTGTCTGTGTAACACATAAAGAGATATAGAAGTATTGTCTTCGCACTAACAAAAAACCCAGACATCAGATGCATGTAATACAAATATCTGGGAAAAATAAAGCTTGAAGTCAATTCTCCTATATAACTTTGTTGTGAACAGCATCCTTGAGTTAATGTTCATTGATGTATAATTTTGAGATCACTGATATATTTATTCCAATTTTTTCAGCAGTCTAATCGTAATTTTATAATAGGAAAGAAATTTGATTGTGGATACGAAAACTAAATTAGGTCATGTTGGGTTGTTTTACTGCATGGAATGGGGCCAAGGTCGATTCCAGAACTATCCATTGGCGCCATTTGTGTCACATTGGCAGACTGTACATGTTAGTTGAGTAATACATCGAAAACTGTTTGAAGACCAGTTGCTTCTCTATTTCAGATCAAGAATACTCCTTGTACAGAATGTTGGGCAGCGTTTTCAAATGGTAGCATCGGATCGTTCATGGAATTTGAGTTTGAATTTACTTAAATGGTCATTTCATTTTAAACGTTGGGTTGTTCTACCTCGACCAGGAGGTATATAGAAGTGCAGGCTCAGGAATATAATCACAGAAAGAGAAAGTATGTAAACAAGAAGAGTTTCGATGGGATCATCGCATGACTGATACAGAGCTTACCCCATTAGGTTTTCGCTTGATTGCTTAGTAATGCGATATTTATCGCCTATGGAAGTAATACCCACTGTGCTGTTTAGTTGTTTGTCAAACATCCATATGAATATTTCATCTATTTCTAAATCAGTGAATTAATAAACACTTGGACTTCATAAGGTACATGCTCTCTGTTTGGTAGGTGTTCTTTGTGACAAGAATCTGTAGCAGCTTTCGGGGTTCGCCGGGAGTTCTTTTGGCAATATTTGAATGAGATGAACTCCTGCCACTCTGAACCCTTGAGGTGCATCTGTTCCGCGTTATAAGTCTGCATCCTTAGTAATTGCACACTGTGACAATTTCCAGGCTGAATAATGGTTTAATTTGTTGCCTAAAACTAATAATGCTAGTAGGATGTATGGTACTATTAAAATACATAAGCCAGGTTATCCCATAAGACCAATAGTAGATTTTAGAAATACCCCTACATATGAATTATCAAAACATTTAGCTCTAATATTATGCCCCATTAGAAATCGCTCAAACTCTAGACTAGCTAAATCATTTGAGATGAAAAATAAATTAAATGACATTCAACTACAGAATGATGAAACAATGGTTAGTTTTGATATAACCAGTCTTTATACTAATATGCCAGTCAATATGGCCTTAGAAGCAGTTAAAAAAGAACTAACTGTGGATACTGAACTCAATCATAGGGCAAAGCTGTCCATTGAAGAAATTATTTTAGGGATTCAGCTATGCCTCACATCTACTATATTTAAATTCCAAGGCAAAATATATAGACAAACTGAAGGTGTAGCAATGGGATCACCAATATCCCCTACCATAGGAGACATCTTTATGGACAGCTGGGAAAATATGGCACTTAATACATTTAATCCTACTCCAAAAATATGGTGGAGATATGTGGATGACACTTTCACAGTGTTAAAAACAGAACATATCTCTAGCTTCTTGACACACGTAAACTCACTAGTAGAGTGAATAAAATTCACATTTGAAACCGAAAATGAACAAGGAGAATTAGCTATGTTAGATTGTAAAATAAAACGAATAGAAGAAGGCAAACTACACACTAGTGTTTATAGAAAACCAACGCATTCCAATAGATATTTAGACTTTAATTCATCTCATCCTTTAACTGTTAAGGCAGGCTTAGTTAAATGTTTAACAAACCGAGCAGTGGCATTAAGTAGCACAAAAATGACCTTAATGATGAAATGAAACAGATAGAAGAGGCGTTGGTTTTAAATAACTATCCTCTAAAATTCATTAGGAAGATTGAAAAAGGCCAAAATAAAAATAAAAATAATTGTGAAACTAGTAATAATAACATAAATAAGAGAGAATATAAGGTAAATTCTAAGAAGTAATATAGGTAGGTGGAGAGAGAGGTTGATTAATGAATCCTTGTTCATCGAATCTACACCCAATACATGCAATAGGAATGAGTCATCACTCATACCCGAAATATGGAAAATAATACTACCAATCAAATCAAGTGAAAATCAAGTGAAAAACAATGGAACTATATAAATGAATTTAGGAAGTCGTGTGATTACCTTGATATGATTATGAGCGATAAATTGTGCTCGAAACGTCATCAGTAAATATTACTGTATAACACTGTGAGGTTCTATCAAAATAAAAATTTACCCATAATGGAATTACATTCTACCACAGTGCCCAAGTTTTATTCTTATATCAATGAATAACTGTGATATATTGTGCCTATTCTAAATTATTTTGATGTTAATGGAGTACTGCTACAATGTTTATAGTCTGGTCACCACAGCCTTTTTGAATGTGATATTTTTGATGAAATCAACTGTGCAAAACTTGTCAGTCTCTTCTAAACAACACTAGCAGTAAAAGCCACCAAGTGAGGATACATCAATGGAGTCTAATACCATATCTACGGAATTCTCTAATTAACATTCTCAATGTATATGATAAAGTCAGATCAGACAATACCACTAAAAAATTGCAAAGAAGAACATGTTGCCCTTAAAAATGACTGCAAAATTAGTTCTCTTTGCAAACTCTTCCAAAAATGACTGCGACAAACTCAAGGTAACATTTTTTACGTTCTTCATAATAATGTTGCTGTTTAGGATGGTGCAGGCACAGCTGAACTCTTTTACATGCATTTCCCTGATTCATACACGCATGATGTTTCCGCATGCATCGACTTTGACTCTGTAACAGGCAAAAACCTGTCAAATATATGCTTGACTGTTGATGTTATAAAAAGTGCAATGCGTTCATTGAAATTCTCGAATACTCCCGTACCTGACTCAATTCTCTCATCTTTCCTAAATAATGGTGGCTCCGATCTCCCTATCATTCTGCTTAAAATATTCTCAAGGTCCTTTATGAATGGAGTTTATCCTTCCAAATGGAAGCAAACATATGTTATCCCTAGATTTAAATCCGGCTCAAAATATGATGTAAAGAATTACAGGCCGGTCAATATAACATCTGTCTTGTCAAGGATACTTGAGTAGATAATCAGTACCAAAATCACTGATATCTTATTGACCGGAAACCTCATAACACCTTCTCAGCATGGTTTTATAAAGTCCGGGCCATGTATGACTTGCCACTTGTAACTATTTGATTTTTTAACTGGACTTACAAACAAAAAATTGATTGTGCTCATAATGTATATTGATCTTAAGAAGGCATTCGATGAAGCATGTCATAGTTTACTCCTGGAAAAACTAAGGGCTTACGGTGTATCTGACAAACTCTGCCAGCCTCATCTGTCATACCTTTACAGTCATTCAACTCCATTTAACGCTGTTTCCGCAGGTACTGCATTGGAGCACTGTAAATGTACAGGAATGCTGCTTTCTACATTCATATTACTTGAACGGTATTTGGAAGTTGAAGGTATCGACGTTCGTGAACTGTACGGAGTATACTAACGCAAGATCTCATACCGTCAACTTCTATAGTGTTCGCTCTTCGGGAACTAAAGATAAAGCAAAAGACCAGATTTAGTTGTCCAAAGTACGTAATATATTTCTGGACCAAGTCGCGGGTTGAAGTGAATGCTTAGCTAGCCAGTAATCGTGCATGCACGTGACAGGACGGAGTAGCAAATGGTGGGGATGCTTGACCGGAAGCCTTCAGCTAAACAAGTCGACTTAAACAGTGGGGGTCAGCATCCAGTGTTAAGTGATGATTGCTGTGGTCAATAATTTCGGGGAATTATTTACCGCTACAGGTATTTTGAATTAACTAGAGCCCACACTTGGTAGATATTCAGAATGTTGTTAGCATATGCGATAAGCAACGGAACAAAATCCTCGTGAAATCTGTTCATCATCGCAAAGTTGGTCCCTTGTATCTGCTGATACCAAAATAATGCTGTACTTACCGTCTACTGTGGAGTTTTATAAATTTTCGAACCCTTATTAATTGATTAAATGACAATGATTGTCAGCTCTGCATTCTGTGTGTCTTACTCTAGCACCTGTGTACCACCTTTCTTCTTACTTTCCAGGGTGAGGATATAGGCTATGACGTGTTAAATTTTCCGCGCCTCAGGTTTTCTCGTCTTTCATTGGCTGGAACAGTGGCGGCTAATTTGATATTTAATTTGTCCTTGTTAGGCGATATCGTGTGCAGGTTTGTGTGGTTGAGGTATGCGTTGTTTGCCAGCATATTTGATGAAAATAAATGTGAAATTAGAGTATTCTAGCGTTTTCTTTTACTTATTTTGTTCATGTACAATGCTTGGTTTATCATACACTCGGTTTGTTGGCCTATCGGTTGCTGGCGATGTCAAGGAACCCGTGAGTTCTTTGGCTTTTCTCGATTTTAGGTTATACGTGTAGCATTTTATTGATGGATATTGCTCAGTGATGTATTTCAATATTGCTTTTTCTACGGAATTATATTTAAACAGTTGCGAGACAGATGGATACTAATTGACAACGCCTTTTTAGTTTATTGCAGGTAGGCAATGCGAGTGAGAGCATTGCAGACGTCAGTGGAATTTTCGGTGAAGTAATACTGGGAAGGCGATTTTTAGCTGGGAGGAATTTGAGAATTCGTTAGTAGAATTTTAAAAAGTTAGGAAGTCATTTAATGCTAACAATGTAGTTGTCCTGCACTCACTATGTGCATATTCAAAGCAAAACAACAGGGGACGACGGATTTAAGTACGCTTACGTTGTTTTTAAATGCACTTTTGGCGTGAGCAGGAGTCGATGATTGCTCGGTCGCGTTGCTTCAAGTATTCATGTTCCAAAAGTCTAATACCAATTTTACGCCTACTGACGCCATAAGCCGCGAGGAAAGTGATCGCTGATTATGAAAAGCGACGATGGACTTCTTTTCAGTTTGAAGCTTTTGATTATATCTTCTTGGAAGACAATGGGAGGCAAGTAGAGGTGGATCTGCGTGCATGCAAATGCACTTGTATGACGTTCCAGACTTGTCGGTGTCTCTGCAGACACTTGTTGGTGCATATCAGAAAGGCGTGTTTCACAGGTAAATTAGCCTATTTTTGAAACTTGTGTGTTTATTTACACGTAGGAATTACTATGTTGCCACCTGAAGTATTCCCTATTTAATGTCTCCATTGGTGATGCATATTAACCTACTCTTAACTGAATGAAAATCGTAGATGCTGAAATTTATATATTTCATAAGCGTTTGTCTTTACTGAAAACAGGACATAAGCACTGCCATTATTTATCCTGTAATATTGTGTGCATAATTCTATTTTTGTTTACTCTTCCACCTTTTGTAGTTAATCATGTGCTGCATAAATGTCAACGATGGACATGGTCTCGCGACTCGTGCGCATCTCAAAGCGGGAGAAGCAATCGCACAAATGGACCATTTTCTTAATATGTAAACAAACTAATGTTGTATTATAATAAATATGAACTTTTCATATAAATCTTGTTGTCTTTCAATTCATGTGTTCGTTTTGTGAGCACGGCATGCTAGACCGGTGCTCCCTAGGACTTGAACTCGTTACTGTACTTAAGTGTAATTCTGTAGGAACACTATCGACCGATATACGTGGTGAATTATAAGTAGTTTAGTGGACCTTAAGTCTCTGTCTACAGTTACTTGAAAACGTCTCATAGTCATATGCAAGTCTGTAGGGAACAATGACAACAATAGGTAGAACTTGGGCACTGCATTGCAGTTCCAGTTCGTATACGGTTAGGTGTATTCCAAATCAGTGTATTACTACTATTTAAATTAAAGCGTTATGCCAGTCCCTATGATAGCGGGTGTTAACGTATACTGTAAAATTAAGTTTACACATAACGAATAAATAAGTAGGTTGAGCTGTAGCAGTCGTAGTAGCATTTCGCTTACGTTTAATTATGCAGTCAAATAAATCATCAAGTATCATTGATAAGTCTGACATCTGCATCGTTATGCAAAAAACTTAGTTTCACTCAGATAGAATAAGAAAAGTATTGTAAGCAGGATGTTAAATCTATTTAATGAAAAAAATAAGCAAATGTCTTTACACAATTGTTTTTCGTAATTATTTCGCCCATGTTGAATTGCTGTGACCAAGTTGACTGACATTACCGGGTATCTGTAAATAAGTGAACAAAGTGTATGTTTTTAAATCGCTAAAGTAAGGAAGAAGTAATATTAAAGTTAAACGCTTTATATTTGCATACCTTTGCTGAAAAAGGTTCATTTTCCTTTTTCATTCTTTGGTAATGACAGCATTCTTCTTTAGTTTTCAATATCACACAGAGATTGTTCGTCTTATACAGTATAGCAGCAAGCGAATAATAGTAATTTAAGATGTCTTATAAACGGGTATTTACAAGGGATGCATGTAATTTCTACAGGCACAATAAATTATGTAATGAATTACAATCCTCAAGCATCATAAAATAATACTTTTTCAAAAGCTTAGGTCGTTCAATTAGTGTACGAGTAATTAGAACAGGTTATGATAAGTGTTATCTTGTAAACCATTCGCAATGAACACTGTACAGAAAACTTCATCACATCTTCATTTTAACCAACTTTTCCTTCACGAACAGAAGCATGCAGTCACTACATACCCTCAAGCATTGTAACCTGAACATCACAAAATCCCTACAGATAACTTCTTTCATAATAAATGATTTAAACATATGAGTCATAAGTGCATCTTACATATCCTTCATAGCCACAAGTAATTCATTAAGGATCTCAGAATATCTTAGTGATCTGAACACGAACAATTGCTAAGACTGGAATAACTTATGTAACAGGTGCAGTAGTTGTAGGACACACCTGCTAGCTACTAATCGACAGAAAGTTGATACTAATTTTAAGTAGTCTGACATTTCAGGAGGACCATCTACACTACTCTTCGTAACCCGATGCACACTAATATAAACATAATCTGATGCCATTTTTGACAATGAACGATTAAGGCCTTCTGACATTCCAAGTGCAAATGTCAATTAAACTAGTATCATATCTTCGCCTAAGCAATTTTAAATGGGAACTTCAGCGATGTAGATATAATCACCAGGAAATGCAGCAGCCTGTCTCATTCATCGCATGATCTCTTTCATGTGTTATGGAATATTTCAGTCATCACAGATGATAAAAGAAGTGTCTAACATCCTCAAAACACACATCTAACTTATGTCTGTAGGCTATTTCACTTTCAAATGCACGATTCTCATAGAATAACTGGGATGACAACAGCCATTGCCAGCAGTCAATTTACAACCTTAAGATCTGAAAAACTCACAAAAAACAATGCCTCAATGCTCTAAAACGCAAATAATAGTCTTTTTATGCGAAATTTCTTCAAAAGGATGACTTTTTATTAATAATTCGTTTGGGCTATCATGACAATTTTACGCAATACTGCGAACACAATACAGAAAAATGTTGCTTTTTTCAGCTACAAAAGCCTAAAACTAGTCAAATAAAATCTATTTTCACAAAACTGAGCGATAAGAACGTCTCTATAGGCGTGAACGCGATAACCCATACAATGCGCGAAAACACATCGTCATAGAATTTAGCCTCACTCACTTTCCATTAACTCAACCTCGCGTAATTCCCGCGTGAAGTTGACTGACTATAAGCATATTAACGATTACAGTTTCGACTTAAACCGATATCTTACAACTTAGCCCATTAAAAGTAAACACTACAAACTTCTTGTAAAGTTTCTAGAGTTTCCATTTTTTCAATTTTCATGCCATAAAACAGTGTTCCATTTAAAATTGCACTCGTAAAATATGATCATGCCTGTAAAAACGGTATGTCAGTCACGTAAATGCATAATTTATGTGAATAAAAATATTATTCAAGTGTTGGTTTGTAGGGATTTGATTGGTTACAGGATTTTCATCATGAGCTGACATTAGTTAGAGAACCATTGGAAAACCTGGGAGTACTGGATAGCTGTTTCGTCCTAATTTGGGACTCTTCAGCAGTACGCACCCACTACAGGAGGTTTGAACCCAGGACCTTCTGGTTGCAAGGCGAGCTCGTATACAATTAAGCCACTGGGACCCGATCCAATGGTCCATGAATTCTAACTTCTGCCAATTCACGACATAGCGCGACCCCTAGCCAATGTTTTCGGCGAGTATTTGTCCTCACGCCCGACCTGCTGCACCCTACTGGTCACGACTTCTCACTAGAACCCCAGGAAACTACCTACCTGAATACGACAAGTCTCTAGTGAGCATCTCATTGATATTCAAGTGTCATGTCAGCTCATGATGTAAATCCTGTAACCAATCAAATCCCTACAAACCAACACTTGAATATCAATGAGATGCTCACTAGAGACTTGTCGTATTCAGGTAGGTAGTTTCCTGGGGTTCTAGTGAGAAGTCGTGACCAGTAGGGTGCAGCAGGTCGGGCGTGAGGACAAATACTCGCCGAAAACATTGGCTAGGGGTCGCGCTATGTCGTGAATTGGCAGAAGTTAGAATTCATGGACCATTGGATCGGGTCCCAGTGGCTTAATTGTATACGAGCTCGCCTTGCAACCAGAAGGTCCTGGGTTCAAACCTCCTGTAGTGGGTGCGTACTGCTGAAGAGTCCCAAATTAGGACGAAACAGCTATCCAGTACTCCCAGGTTTTCCAATGGTTCTCTAACTAATGTCAGCTCATGATGAAAATCCTGTAAAAATATTATTATTACTAGAAGCAAATGCTACTAGTTAATCGTATAGTTATCTGTACAAGATTTCTTGGGAACGATTTCAGTGTACGTTTTGGAGTTTTTAGGGAGACAGCAATGAGATAGTGACGACGTCATTTCTTCCTTTGAGATAAAGCTATCCGACTAGAAATATCATCGTGTTGTATCCGCCAAACTTTGGGCCAAAGTTCCATTTTTCATTTCACGCATTTTCAGACCACTAGTGACCGGAAAAAGGATAATATGAAGTATTCAGAAAGAACGAGACTGACCACTTCAATTGTTTCAATGATTTTCAGATTGTATTTAGTGTCCCTTAACTGAAGACATATTTCGCATGAATTGTATATGTTTTCAAATTCAACTGACTTCAAATAGTGTAAGTATTCGAGTTGACAGAAGTATGTTGTCAGCTGTGACAAGCTGTGAAAATATAATGTGCTTCATACATGTGGCTACAAACTAAGAATCCACTGCATAACCATGGGCGAGTAGTTGAATCTTAGCCTCCGTTGAAGAAAATATGGAGTAGACTTCGGGTTCACCGCAGATAAATATCCCACATTCTGCGACACACCTGAAGATTTTGCCCCGAAATATCTGAAGTGCATCCGAAGCAAATGCTAGCTGGGATAGTCATATGAGGTCGTCAAAACAACAGGAGCATTTTTGCCTTCTGTATGAAAGCATCACTGTAAATGCCCCCTGTTTCCAGGGCGAAAATATGACCTCACCACGCCGTTGTGGATTACAGTGTGAAAATCCCGATATTATTCTAGAATACATTCAGGTTCATACGTACTAAGATCTCAGTGTGACGAGATGATAATAACGCTATATGAGGAAAGACGTGTAAATACTTGAGAGTATATATTGTGGGCGAAAGCGAATTTCCGAACACGTTGAACAAACGTGGGTGTGAGTAGCCGCAAAAAGTAGGTATGAAAAAATCGAAAGCCAGTGTTTGGTTATTTATTCAGAAATGTTCGGTAAGCATGAGTAAATTGAATTTCGGAGAGGGTACAATATGGATACAACAACTGATTTTCCAGGCGTTATGTTAACTAGTACACTAGCTCGCTGGTTTTGTAGCTAGTTAGATGCCCTGTAATAGAGTAAGTGTTCCTTGCGGGTTCGCCACCTTGCTTCGCAAAATCTGCTAACAGCTACATTTTTTCAGTGGCCAATAAAATTTCAAAAATACAAAAAAGCCCACTTTTCGCTGTAGTAAGAAAGAAGAAGTGACAGGGACTAGTGAAAACATTCGACTGGTCAGTCAGCCAAGGTGTCTTCTTTTGATAACAGCAAAAATAACGATTGGTACGTGGAATGTTCACGAAGCTTCGAAAGCTGACCAGGTAGAAAAGAAATGAAGGGAAATTGTGCTGGAGTGCAGGGAATCTGCGAGAACAGATGGGATGGATTACGGCAGCGAAATTCAACTCAGAATTAGAGGAGTTACAATAATCTAGTGCTACACACCCACAAACAAATCGGAACAAGAGAAGAGGGAAAATTTTTATGGACAACTGCAAACACTAATGGACGACATCATGAATGGCAACAACAGAACCCTTATGGCTGATATGAATGCTAGCCGATGTCGGAGTAGAAAATGCGGGAAGAAAAGTCATCATGGGTCTACAGGCTCTTGGTGAACTGGCTGATAATGGAAAACTCTTCGCAGACTTCTGCACTTTCACTGATTTGGAGGCAGCATATATAAACACAAGGATATGCACCAGGCAGCATGGATTTCAACCTATGGCTACACCAAAAACCAGACAAACTTTATCTCAGTAATGCTCAAGAAAGTGGGAATTTAGTCTTTTGGATACAAATTCGGGAAGGGTAGCAGATGTAAGCTTAGACCATCATCTAGTGTAAGAAACCTTGAAGGTCAGGCTGCGGGCCTTCACAGCAACTGAAGATATACCACAATTCAAGTTCAATACCTTCACTGAAGCCATAAGAGAAAAGTTAGAGACACTACGTAGCATCGCTGAGGAGACCTAAATGGATGTACGCTGGGATTCTGTGAAGGTGGCATTCAAGGAAACGTGTACGGCAGTTTTAAGGAAGAAAGAAGAGACTCATGAAGCTAACAGAAGACAGGACGATGGTGAAATGGATGGTGAAGCGATATAATGATAGACAACATAAGCACGAGATGAGCTTAGTATACATCGAACCGAATAAAAAGGCGAAGAAGAGAGCTAGTAAAGACAAAATTCTATGACACTGTCAACTGAGGCAAATAAGGCTGCAGAAAATCATATCATGTTACCACAACTCTATCAGGGAAGAGGTCAACGGAGATTAAACCCATATAAGATCGTAAACGGAACCTAATTACCACAGAGGAGAGACGAATAAAACTACTGCCAAAGCTTCAGGTGCCACATCTGTAGCAGTATCTCCCTCACTTGTTCAGATAAACAAGACCTTTTGGTCTGCCACGTGATTACTGTGAAGCTGATTACTCAAAAAGTACTAGATAAAGTCAAAAACTTTTCCTTCCCTTGCACTTTATTAATCTTTTTGTTCTTGTTCTATTGGGCAGATACTATAGCTACCTATTATTTATATGTAAGCATAAGTTAGGGTAATCGTTAATATGGAGGTTGAAATCAGCTTTAAAAAAGCTGTAAAACTTCATGTTTTGTGGTCAGAAGGGCTTCAGCTACAGGAGGCAACAATGCAGGAACATCTCGCATACAGATTCTACACATCCGTATACACCCCCCTGTTCTGATACTATGCCTACATTGCCACAGTCTGGCACCAAAATGGCATAGGCAAAATCAACTGGACACGATACTAAACCTATATTCTTTGGAAGCCAGTGTGTGACACACAGCAAAACGAAAAAGAAACACTCAAGACATCATAAGACCTCGAAAGAGTCTTCTGGAAAAGGAGACGAATGCCATGTTTGCAATGTGTTTGTTCCCAGAACTGATTCAGGATTTGAATGCATACTATGGGTGCACTACCGTTGTGAAAAAGAGGCGCCAATTAACCCATGCGCATGGTTCTATTACATTTGCCCAATTTTTCGCCCTGTTACAGTCCCACACAGCGTGTCTCCGGATAACAGAAGCAGCGCGCCACTTTTGTGTCTCAACACAGTCCCATGCTGCGCTCCACCTGATAACACCACACTTCCAGAAATGGGTGGAAACCGTAGGGAGGATACTGAGAGCCCAACCCACTGGAAATATCAATCTTCATAAACTGAAGACTCCCAAGACACCTGGGACTGCAGGGGAAGACGGAATTGCCAAAGCACCACTTGCATCCGCTAGCGAGCATGGCAACGTAGTAAAGACTAGTCAGAACCTGAAATCTAAATTGACCGACCCTACAAAGGAGGACAGGCAGCCAAAGATCAAACCTAAGTCTGAGGTCAGTGGATCAAATTCCCTTATCCTGTTTAATGTATCCGTGTGTAGTGATAGTTTGCTTGAACAAAGGGCTCTGTTTAATCAGGAACAGTGGTCCAATTTGTGCAGCAACTTAGGCCTGAACATCAATTCAACGAAAGTGTGCAGGCTGTACAGGGGTGTGCAGACACCTCATGGTAAGCCAGCTTCATTAAGGGTGACACTAGGCTCTGCTGAAGAGGCTGAAAGAATGCTGTTACTGGCTCAAATAATGGCTATCGACAGGAGTTCCAACACAAGAATAAGGCATGACAGACCATGCGGCAGCAGCCGAACGGTGATGGAGTCATCGAAACTGATGCCCTCTGCCTCCATGGTCATACACGGTGTTCCGGGGCTGGAAACGGGCACTGCTTGTGAAAAAACACATGCATGACATACAGTAATGGAGATGGCCGTCATCTCAGATGTCCCTTGTTGCTTCTGGAGCAATCTCGATTTTCAGGCTACCACGCCTCCTTGTTTCACATTGATTTGCTCCTCAAGTCTTCTGAGTGTAAAATTCAGCTCCCAGGAACAGTTGGCTCTAGTACTTCAACAGTGATACAAGACCAAAGGTAAATTGGGGAGACATATCCGATGCTGCGAAAGCAGACGTGGATCCATAAGGAGGCAGCAAACTGAAGTCCTGATACGTCCCCAAGCCTCGGCGACACAGCAGTGAGAATGACAGTCAATTTCACCTAAGTGTCCAACTTGAACCCAAGGATAAAACGGCAACAGGTCAGTTCCAGCGAAGTCTACCAACTAGGCCCAATATCAAGTCATCTACCAGCAGATAAGGTAATGTCAACTACCCCACAACATGCTGAGGCTGTGAGACTCACTGTCAGCTGCCTGTATGGCAATGTGACAGGGCTGAGAGGGAAAATCGGTGAACTCAGAAACTCCCAGTCACACCTACACCTTAAAATCATCATCCTTACTTCAACCTGGCTAGCCCCCACTATCGCCGACAATATATTCAGTATAAGTGATATGGTTCTGGTCAAAAGAGACAGGGATAAAAAGGAAGGAGAGGGTTGCCATTTATTTTGACACGCAATTTAGACGCGTACTTGCAACGGACCCACCAATTACTTAACTCGCAGTGTGTCATTTCACCATGGGCCACACCAAACATTTACTGGGTATCATCTACCGATCACCCACCTGTGGGGCAGAGCACAACCAGCTACTGCTCAGCACCATCATAGGGATAGAGGGACTTGAGCTATAACCAAATTACCATAGCTGGAGATTTCAAATTCCATGGTTCGGGATATGCTCAGGGAAAATTCGGTCAGAGTCTACTACAAATCATTAGAAAAATAGGATTGACTGAGAACTTTGGAGACGACACTAGGTGAGACCTTAGTGAAAAGTCATCGAAACTAAATTATATTCTAACTAGTTACCAACTAGCAGTAGGAAGTGTCCAGATCATGACCACACTGGGAAGTGGTGACCAAGTGGTCAGAGAACTCGGTCTTGTTCTCCGTGAGTGCTTACAACAGTATGCTACAAGACAATGTCTGCGCCATAAAAAGGCGGACTACGCTGAAATGCAGAGGCTTTTGTCCGATGCAAAATGGCCCATAGAATGGACTGAGTTGTCTGTGGATGAACACTGGGAAGTGGTAAAAGAAATTATTCACACAGTAATCCCAGATACCGTCCCTTTAGTTACAGCACAGCCGAAGAACAGGCCTCATGGCTGAAGAGAGGTACGCAACGTATTCCGCTAGCAAAGCGGAAGGCTTGGTCTAAGTGGCGAATATCCAAGAGTCAGAACGAGCACGTTGCATACCTGGAACTCAGGAACCAGTGCAACGTGACAGTTAGGAGTGACAGGAGATCATTTGAGGCTAACATTGCAGAAAAACTCCCGACGAACCCCAAAAGACTGTACCGATTCACGTCGGAGAGAAAACCAACCAACTAGTGGGCGTGCACCTTAGTAGGTCCAGACGGCCAGTACTTCACTAGTCTGGAAATGGCTGACACATTCAGTTCATCCTTCGCCAAACAGCTAAACAGCAATGTGGGTATTATTGGCACGGACCGAAATGGCGGCATTACTACTTAACCGGAGGAAAACCTAGTGGTCACTGCAAAAATCAACCCGGCAAAAGTACTAGGGAAGCTACGGAGACTCACATCTGGAAGAGAGCCACCCATTCTCCGATTTTCCACGGTGGGGACATGAAAAATGCCACCACTTATAGACCCGTAGAGCTACCCGTAGTGGTGTCAAAAGTAATGAAAAATATTATTAATGATCACATCAGGGAGTGCCTCAATAGGACTAATAGACTCCATGAAGCCCACCATTGTTTCAGGAAAGGCAAATCCTATGTAACAAACCTTCTATCAGCTTGGGATGATTGGACGTCACGATGGGATATGAATATTCCAACCCATGTGGTCTTCCTAGACTTCGAGAGGGCATTTGACACAATTCACCATGCTCTTCTTACACACGAAATAAATCAATGTGGTGTAGGTGAGCCTATGCTGTCATGGTTGAACGACTGCCTAGCTGAAAGGAAATTCTGCATTAAGGTCAGCCGAGCCCGATCATCCTGGCACAGCTCGTCATCAGGAGTGTCGCAGGCCTCTACCTTGGGGCCATTGATGTTTTGAATTTTTTTATCAATGACCTACCATGCCGTCTAAGCTGCCCGACTCTTCTTCACCCTGACGACTTAAAGATTTGGAGCGCAATAAAGTGTTCGGAAGACCCAATAGGCTGCAGGCAGACCTAAATCTTCTGGAGGACAGTGTGGTGACCAGTAGTATGACTTTCAACCTGGAAAAGTGCAAAGCAGTGAAATTACTCACATTTAAGCTGCAGAATGCAAGTTACACCCTGCGCAACGAAAGCTTGTCCTGCACAATGTTGGAGAGTGACTTAGGTTTAGTTCTAACGGCAAAAATGGTCACAAGCATGAATTACAAGGGGGAAGTAGTGAGGGCATATGCGGTCATGCAATTAACACATAGACAGTTAGATGCACTCACTCCTGAGCTTTTTCTAGGTTTCTACAAAACATACGTCAGATGACGCCTTGAATTGCACCGCCGCAGCTTAGAAGAGGCGCGAACCTTTTGGAAAGAGTTCAAAGACGGGTGACAGAAGGAGTGATGGGTTTCCAAAACAAACCGTATGATGAACGGCTAAAAAAATTTGGCCTCTTCACACTTAGCTACCATCGACTTAGGCAGGACTTGATTATTGCCTATAAGATAACAAGTGACCAGGATCACACAAAAAAGGAGTTCTACCGTTAAGTAGGTATGGACTCCCTCGTGGAAATCCCAGAAGGATAGCTCATCAGATGGCAAAGACTAGAGTGCACCCCAACTTCTTTTTATTCCTGGTTTGCCATTCTTGGAACTCCTTACCCGCAGATGTAGCCATGGCACAGTCTGCGGACACTTTTAAACGAAGGCTGGACAATCATTCAGCGACAAAAGAGCTGCTTCCAAACGACCTATCCCCTTAAATTCCCATACACCGTTAATGGGCAGACATCTTAACTCATCGTTTTACTTCTTTAAATTCTCTCCTGTCTTGCTCTCCTGACTACTCCAACACTTACATTTATTATTACTATTGATATTATATACATTTATATATGTATTAATATATCGACTTCAAAATGAATTAGTTGGACCCGAATAGGAATCGACAAGTGGTACATCGGAGCGTGACATGAGGTAGAATGTGCGAGGAAGAGATGAGAGACTATGATCAATCTTGGGCCAGACTAAAGGGGAGCGCAGGAAATAAGAAAAACTGAACACGTGCTGTTGAAGCCCTATGTTCCACTCTGAAGCCAATGGAACAATAAAAGTAGTAATACATCACAGTTAATATAGGACAAGCGAATTGTCAGAATATTAGTCTATATCTTCCTGCATATATTTTAGGATCTAGGTAAATTGATATAGGTGTCTAATAAATTTATGGGAGACGTATTTGGGCAAACCAATGACGAAAGTGTTTCCAATACCAATATCTTATCTACCCAAGGTATTGTGTAGTTCTGAACGTTTCCCGTAATCGGCTACGTAACATATTTTTGAAGAAAACTTGAAATAAATTTCAATTCGCTTCAAACAACCAGTGCTCTGTGTTCAAAAGAAGCAAGTCCAGCCCGTACTACTGCTCTGGCCTTCAGCAGAGACTATAAATTCACAAATTTGTAATATTATCTTTCCTAATTTTTCTGACATTCAGCATATTTTATGTTGATGCTACTGAGCTGTAATCTATCAATATTATTGATTCGTTGTTATTTAAACAATAATGTTGTTCATAACACTAATCCATTCATTCACTATTGTGGATGAATATATAACTATAGAGCCTGATGATGATGAAGTTATCGAAAAGAGTACTCTTTGTTCAGTATCCATTCTTTTGAAATAAATTTCCTTATAACCAGTGATCTTCCTTGTTCAACCTAAACTGTCGAAACATTTACTAATATGATTACACCAATGTCTAGTAATGTAGTATATTCTTTGGCTGAGAACCGGAAACATTCTGTTTTGGATTAATACTACTACAGCATTTGTAATGCATCGTGCCTTTAACTGTATAACCGTACGTCTAAAGTTTTTCCTCGTTCATCGTGAATCCACCCTTTCATTTTTTGCGATCACTTTCATCGTTATCTATTATCCTCTCTACATGTTGATAATAATTACCACTAGGAGATATAAAACTACAGCATGGGTGGACTGCATATTGACGACATTGTTTTAGGGGAGGATGTTTACGTAGATTATGCTGTGCACAAACAAACGCAAAGTCTTATTCTCCAACGTCTATTTTTCTTATTGTGCTGAGACCAAAGACGAATGAAAACACAAAATTCATGGTTCAAAATACGAGGTATATTTTTGGGATCAGAATCGCAGTGTGATGATGCATGCTGAGCTAGTTAGGAATCATAGACGCACAACCGAAGATAAGACGACAGCATGTCAAATATAATGGATACTTGACTGCGATCCTTCAGCTTACCGAGTCGACGAAAACAGTGAAGCTCAGCTTTCAATGATGAGTGAGAAGTGCTAATGACTGATAATTCTGTGGAATAATTCAAAGTTGAGTGTTTCTTCTCTCAACATTTTGGCTTCTAAGTGTAAGACTCAACATAAGAAATGACCCTAATAACTTGATCCCTGTAGCTAACAACTCCTCAAAAGTTAATATTCAGTCTGTGCAAGTAGCATGTACCGCCGAAGAATACAGAAAACATTCATTATTGTTGCATGGAATACAATTTTGTAAGTTCTGCAATCATACAAACGATAAGTGAACTAATCCTATTATCCTATTGGATAATCAGCAGCAGTGATATTGCTCTTTGAGAGGCTGGGGGTGGTGACATTAACGGATAGTACGATGAATACTAACGCAAGATCTAATACCCACAACTTCTATAGTATTCGTCCCACGTAGACCAAAGGCAAAGCAAAACAAGAAATGATCGTCCAAATTACGAAGTGTATTTCGGGACCAAATCGAAGTACGAGATGATCTTTAAACTAGCTACGGATCGTGCACGAACGAGCGTAAAACGAGGTCGTACCAAATGGCGTAGATGCTTGACCATAAGCCTTCATCTAAACAAATTGACTTAAGTAGTGAGGGTTAGTATCCAATTTTCAGTGATGAATGCTGTGGTCAATAATTCTGGGGAATTATCTACCGCTACACATGTTTATAATGAGGTCTCGGTTTACTCGCACATCTTTCCGATCTTCTAACTGATTCTGTGGTAATATTTTCAGCGGATTCTTCTAAATTTATTTCTGAATTATCTACAAAATCAGGATTAGTAGCGGAATCATTAAAATTATAATCAAAACTACCTACTTCATTTATTTTCACTTGATCCACGTGTTTGTTGTGGACTGAATGATCTTCGATATCTAATACCTTCGCCATTCTATTTCCCATTTTCTGTAATATGATTCCAGCAGAAGGTCTACAGTCATTCCCTCTATAATGTTGCACTTCAGAAGTCATGGACATCAGATGTGTTCGGAGAAATGGAGATTTGAATAGCTTAGGAGGACCTTCATGTGTATTTGTGTGTTCCACGCTGTGACACTGAAGTTATCTACACATCTCCCTGGCTCGCCAAGATTTTTAGGTCTCACTGATGTTATGACTCTCTTTTTTCTGCCAAACCGTTAGACTGAGGATGACGTGGTACTGTGTACAAATGACGACAACCTATATCTTTAAACCAGCCATTGAAGTTCTTCTCAATAAAATGAGTACCATTATCAGTAACTAAGACATCAGGAATTCCTTTCCACCTAAAAATCCTTCTCAAAGCTATGTGTGTGAATTTCGCGTTAGGACTAGAATCCACAATAACAAAAGCATAGTATGAATTTAAGAATGCACCACAGCATACTATGTATCCTAAGCATAATACGGATGACAAAGTAAAATGACATTTAGATGGATTAACAGGAATATTTTTTCACAGAAATGCCTGAATGATTTTAAGAGACGTTCGTTATTCGATTGCATCTTTGGTCTATCGACTATAATGTCGTCTTGACAAGCGTTAACACCATCTAATCCATCTATAATCTGATTTATTACTTTCTTAAATTTTGCAGGTAAAACCTTTAAACCGAAAGGCAAAAACTTGTACTTGAATAATCAAAAGGAGCATTAATGGTTGTTAGTGCATTAGAAGCTTCTCAAGCGGAATCTAAAAATAAGCATCTTTGAAATCTATTTTGGAAAATTATTTTGAGATGAAGAATAACATTAGAGCGAGTTAGTGAGTTAATTACTCACTACAGTTTTTCTGCCTGCTTACTGTAGTCCTATAATTAGTAGGAAAGCCTGTTATCCTTAAAAAATAAGTATCGTCTTTCTTGTAAGCATACGACACTGTGATAAAATATTTTTAGCCTGAAATGAATCAAGTAAAATGGGAACACATATAATAATAATATTAATAATCACATATGCACAGTTCTTGATGAACAACTAAAAACAGATAAATACTTGAGTTGAAACAAGTTTACTCTTGAAAATCTCTCTGCTCTTCGAAATACATTATTAACGAGAATGAAAAAACACTTAATTTTCGAAAGTTAACTGCATCGGTGGCATAGCGGTTAGGACCCTCGCCGACCATGCACATGGTCCGAGGTTCAATCACCGGTCAACGCACTCCTTTACCTCGCTAAGCCAGAAATAATGCTGGTGAAGAGGAAAGGTTGGGCATGAGGCTGGCAACCCCATCCTGTAAAAATAAACACTGTTACAGAAACTTCAAGTCACTAGCTTGAAGCCCTATGTTCCACTGGGAACGTGAAGGAAAAAAGAACACCATGTACAGTCCTCCAGACCTGCGTTCTTCCTTTTGCAGTATACCGCCACCTTATTTATTCATTTGGATTTATCAGTTGCTTATACAAAGAAATGGAAGTCAAAAAATGTAATGCCGACACAGCGTTTGTATGTAATAGATTTTATTAGTTATCTGGTACTAAAAATAACAGTTTACTCAAAATTAAATATACATGTGGCAAATAAAACAGTTGAATTTCTTACTTTGTAGAGTTCAGTTAATCCTATACTGAGACAGTACAATATGCTGGAGGAGATTAGAACCATTCCATTCTTCCTTTACATAATTATCACTGATTCACTGGTAACTTTGTGCGTTGAGTAATACATCTTGACTATTAGATGAATTTAATGATCGAAGTAAAATGTGTTTTGGAAACATTTTGGTTCTGTTGTTCTGCACAAAATGTCCCTTGTGTCATTGTACTTGTATCTTCTTTTAAGATGTTTTGTATTACGGAAAAGTCCAGTCAAAGTTAGTGTGTCAGTGATACTCATATTAGCGCTATAATCATTCACTAGCATACTCATTTTGCACATTCGAACTCACATAGACATAGGACATATGGGTATTTTGAGTGATTTTCAGGAGATAATAACCTGAGTTCTGTTTTACATTACGACGATTTCTTACCACATTAATTCGGTTTGATTTTCACTTTGAAGTATAATTCGTCTTAATCAAGTGAAAATACATTGTGAAAAGTCACACAGTAATTTAATACTAAAGTGTTAACTTAGATCTACCTCAGTTACAAACTATAGAACCACTTGTTGAGGAAATGAGACAACTGATTAGAACCACACAAGCATAGTAGACTCAAAATAAATGTGGTTTTTAAAGATGATGATAGGGAACACTCCACTTTATAAGCTACTTTTCCAGAACCTAGAGGATTGAACCACGACTAGAAGCGAAACTTGCTCAACCTAAAACATATTCAACAACATATAAATATTGTTGTTTTAATTAATTCTAATCAAACTTCCTGATTTGAAGGTTGCCTAAGCCAAAGTATTCATTTAAGAAAACGATTGATTTGAAGATTAGCTTAACTTTTGCTGTGGTTCGTCACACTGTATAAATTTAACACTAATCAATGTTACGGTTCTTTTTTCCTTATTATCGAATATGAATTTATCGTGCTTAGTATACATTCTGTCTAAAAACAGGAATATTTATAGAAATGGATGCATAATGAAGTCCAAAGTTTATAGTTCCAATGACTACACAATATATCTCAGATAAATTATTCTGGTCATCAATAGTAGATGGCAAGAAAAATAGTTATGTCCGAAATTGGAGGTATTTTCGTCGCCTAAGTTCAGTTGATGTGAGTACTGAATTTCAGCAAGACGGATAATGAACTCCTACGAAGCCTTAACAACTGCTTTCTGAACATAGTACATTGTTTGGAAACCTCTTATAAAAATTATGGTATCACTTATCCAGCGTTCAGAATGTCTAATAAAGAATCAAGTCATTGTTGCATTAGGTGGTCAACTAAACATGCCTATCTTACTTATTTCAACTACAGAGGGGAATGGTTTTCGTAGTACATTGATAACCTGAAAACTTTGCGTTTCCACTCAGCTGAATACACAGCAAATATGTATTGGAAACGAAAATGCTAGTGTAGAGATACGTTTTTGTAGAAAGGTTTTTCTACTCAGTAATGAAACTTTATTTAACAAGTTGGTGTATGCGTATGACTAGTACAGATTCTGCTCACTGAGATAATGTTTGTAACTTTCGAAAGATCCTACTATTCAACATGAATAATTTTTATCTCGGTCTCTGGTGAACAACTTATGTGTAAATAAATATACGTACATCACATTTTTCTTATACGAAAACATGAAACCGCTCTAAAACTAAAACCTGTTTATACAACTGTCGTTCAGATAACTAACTTCACCATCTAATTAACGTCATCGAAGACATAATTTTACGTTGTAAAATTCAAACAGAAGCTATCGTATTGGAATGATTCTTAAATAATCTGATGAAAGAAATCAGAAGCTTTGAGAAATATTTGATTTCTAAGAAAGAATACAAAGCATCTACAGTTTTACCAAATAAGGAGGGGACATCTGAGGCCCTACGTAAGATTCTCAATAAAGTAGGAATTAGGATGGCATTGGAACCTACAAACTCACTCAGAGACAAGCCGTGTGGGCTAAAGGACCCTGTGGACCCAATTAAACAAAATAATATAATTTAAAAAATACCTTCCAATGACTGTGAGTAAGGTCAACTACATAGGTGAATCTAGTAGATCAGAAGTGGTGAGATTATCAGAACATAAGAATTCAGCTAAGGTTGGAATGATTGATCCCACGAAGATAAGTGATGTAGAAAAAAACTCAGCAATCGCACTTCATGCATTGACACGCAACCACACAATAGGGTGGGATGCAGTACAGATTCTAATATAAGTAGGTGGAAATGGAGAGAGATTGATTACTGAGTCCTGCCTGGTTCATTGAGTCTACACCCAACACATGCAACAGAAATGACTCAATGCAAATACCAGAAATATGCAAGATATTATTACCGCCAGTCAAATCAGAAGAGGATAATAAATAATCTCAAAATTCTGTTTCAATTCAAGCACATCACAATATTCTAACAAGTTACTTATTATGACCTTACAAATTTCCCATCTGATTTTAATTGATCAATAACACTCATATTATCATTTCTGAATGTACATTATCCCATATTGATTTTTATTCAAATATCTAGTCAATTCCACACATGTATATAAATGAAGGAAAAAAGTGTGAGTAACTTGATATGATTATGAGCAATAGTTTGTGCTCGAAACATGGTCATCAGTTAATATTACTGTATAACACTGTGTGATTTATCACAATAAAATCTTATCCATAATGGAGTTATACTGTACTACAGTGCCCAAGTTTTATACTTATATCAATGAGCCCTCTCTTGTGTTTCAAAAGAAGCAACATGGAAGTGATCTATTAGGAGTCCACGGAGTTTATCGTATGGGACAGAAATTGATTTATCTGGAAATGCAAGAGTTTTCAGTAGACCGTAAGCATCTAGCCTAATCGGAATAATAAAATGAGCTGAAATTTCGTCATCACGAACATTCTTCGACATACATCACGCGTCAAAGCAATCAAATGAATTGGCGATTTCCCGCGGCGAACCGCTGATAGGAAACTTTCCAAGAGTATTTAATGTCATAGCGACGCCAAAATGTAATAGTTATTTGCAACAATATTTCACAATAACCGAATCAAAGGAAACCGAACAGTAATACACAGTGAGAAGAATTTAGAAATTTCTGTTTGACAGAATTAATTGTCATTTATATAATAAATATCAACAAATAACATCAAGCATTTAAACAATACAGTAATGGAGACCGTCAATCACCACAAGAAACTACCCCGTATGCTGTCGCCTTACATTCCAAAAGCTAATGAGATTCTAGGAAACCAGTTAGTTAGGCTGTTTGGAAGACTCAGATATCGTTTCTGTTTGGACTCAACTAGAAACACCGCTCTTGAATTTTGTGTGGCCATCCATGCTGCTAGACTCGAACTTTGGCCACACCACCTTCTCACTCTTCAGCCTGGCTACTAGGTTAGTTGGGTCCAGCTAGAGAGAGGAGAATATGAATATGTGTATTTACTAACAACGGTATGAAGAGAGAGCAGAGATATACATTCACACCACATAGCACCTCCTTATTCTTATTTCTTGAAATTCCAATTATCTGGAATCCGATTCAGTCAGCACAGATAAACAAATTGACTGTTGAAGGCAAAATGGCGGAGGTTCAGTTGAATTGACGAACATCTTTGACCCCCTACATTAATCCCCCACCAGAATCAACTGGGAGTGATTCAATCCAGTAAAGGAATTCGATGCACGCAGGAGGATCTTGTGGAACTTGTAAGATTCATAAAAGTTCCCCATCTGAATACCAATGAAAGCAAGACAATTAGTTCAGCGAAGAGGATTTTTTCGTCATATTCATTTCCCTTAGATTTACAATCATATTTATATAGAATTTCTTTACGGCACGGACTAGTGACAAAAGTGGTGATTTGCCACAAACAGCGGGTCTGGTGCGAGGACAAATACTCGCCGATGACATTGGCTAATGGTAGTACTATATCGTGAATTGGCAGAAGTTTGAATTCATGGGCCATCAGAATAAACGAACAAGCAAAAATGGAGTCAGCAGAAATCAACAAGGTTGTTAGCATTAGGTTACAAAAAAATTAATTTACCGATATTTTCTGTTGGGTAGCAGTAGTGGATGCACAAACTACGAAGAGACCGATATATATATTACTATTTTGCTATTTTTATATCATTTAACCACTGAATTCCCGTTTACATCCACAGTTCATTTGAGTGCTTTATGTGTCGGTGGCACAGTGGTTAGGACTCTCGCCGACCATGCACATGGTCTGGGGTTCGATCCCCTACCGACGCACACTCGATATCTATGGTCGGCCTGCAAAATTTGGGCTACCGATATCCATGCTGAAAATTCCATACTTGTACTGAAAATACGGTGTGGCATCAAGCTGTAAATCAAAATCAAAATAAATAAATAGATTATGGTATCACCTTGGAATTCATCTACTGTAGCCGGACATTCAATAACATACAATTATAGCACGCCGATAGTAGCACATTAATCATTATACATTTAGACCAATCGGTAGCGAAAACAATAATTCCATTTTTCATTCTTCATTACAGTTTTGAAGTTGTTAATGAAATCTATCCACGTAAGAAGTGATAGTGCAGAAAGTTTAGATGATTGTAAATGAGATGGGGAAATTGGAATTGATATTAGAATAATTTACACTACTATCCTCTTGAAAGTAGTTCTTTTGATATCTAAAATAAACAAATCGATAAAATACTATTGCCACATTTTCGAAATTCCTTTAATATTAGTGCCTGAACTATGGCGCTACGTCATAATGAAGAAGAACTTGGGTATAGGATAATTACACTAACATTAAGAATGGAAAAGTACTTCGTGATTGTTTACTACCGTGGAGTTTTCTCATTTACGTCTTCATGGTCCTGTCGACTTGCTGAAGTCTCCTAAAATGAGAAATTTGAAATAACTAGTTAGTAATAATATTTAATAATATTGTTGATAGTTAAACTGTAGAGTGTGCTACTGATAAGTTTTATCAGTTTTATATAAAGAGACGTTCATCGGCATAAGTACATCAAATAGCAGAGAGATAGATTTGACGCCAAAGAGAAGAAATGAACCAGCGTTGCAGCAAAGCATGGGAAACACGAGAAGAAAACAAGGAAACACAATACGAAGGGCGGAAATAGAACAATACTGAAGATCTGCGCAAATGAGGTGTACATAATTTCGCCATATAGAGATACCAAATTCTAAATAAACATTCCTTTACCAAGTCTCTCGTCTTCTACCATAAGAATACCAATTAGGATTCAAATCACTGAGTTCGTGGTAAGAGTTATGACAACTTTAAAAATGGTCATAATGTTACATTCGTCCAAACGAATTGAAAACACTTTAAACGAAAAACATTAATGTACCTCACTTATTCATTTTGATCCATATTGTGAAACGTTTTCAACAAGCCATTGAAAATTATTATTATTATCGTTCCCTTGGGTTCCTAGTGAAACATAGGGCTTCAACTGCACGCCTCCACTTGCTTCTGTCTTCTGCTGTATTGAAAATAGTTAATTCAAAAGTTAAGTGTAAAATGAGTACTGGGTATAATGCTTAAGTTGAACCCTCTTAATGTGGACAAATTTTTTTATTGAAGTTCTTATCGTAGTGCGATATCTGAGATTGTGCAAATAAACCTTTCGAAGCTGCAACTGCTTGCTGCTGGAGTTCACACCCCTTTGTCATCAGTGAGATAAAATTTATTAGTAATAATGGCCAAAACAATTAAATAAAGGAACAGTTTATCAAAGACAACTTATTTGCTGCTTCATAAAAGCATAAACATGAACCAGGCTAGGTACAAAACTGAGATCCATTACATCTCTAACAGCGTCTTTCACAATATGTCTAAGCCGACAGGTCATTGTAGTCACCCTTTGGGAATACATCGTGAAATAACAGTTTACAAACGAAACCTTAAACTCTGGATTTTTTAAGAATACTTCAAGCATGCTCTGTCAAAAAAATGAGATTTCAAATAGGTGTTCTCAGTATTCTCCATGAAATATCTAGTGCTCTACTACTGATGTCACCTACAACTGTGTTTAAAAATTAACACGCACTTGAATTAGCAAGTATATCGGAAGGACTGAATGCAGAACTTTTATATGAGTTATTGAACACATACCAAGAAACGTCATGCCTAAACGGAAGCAGGTATCTACAAAGTGCAGTTATGAGACACCTCATTGTTACGGAATATTTCGACGAGGTCCCTAAAGTCTTCAGAACATTAGGTATTCTGTGGGCACCAAATTTCTGATATGATTATGAGCACTAATTTGTGCTCACGAGGTCATTCATTTGTTAATGCTGCATCGATGTGTGTTATTTCAAATAAATTTGTCTAATATTTAATCAAATTTCTTTATATTTGCTGAAGCAGTTGTAATCAAGGGTTCACAACCAACTGAACTTATGCATATAGAAAGACAGTATGATCAATCTGTCTCCCCTTTGTGAACTGTTTGTTAATTTATTTTGACTATTCCAACCGCATAATCATCCATATTGGTGATTTCATCTCCCTGAGCCGATTTCAGTCATATGAAGTATAATTTTCTTGAGTTGTTGTGTAACCTCATAACGTAATATCATCTACTTCTTTTCTGTTTTTTGTCTTCTTCCTCCAGCTTTCTACTTCGTAATGCATATAAATTGATGACAGCTTGAACTAAAAAATTGTTATTTGTGCATTTTAAACGCCCCTGATTTACAATATTTTCTCAGTTACCATTTCAACATTGGTTTGTTATTTTGATTCTTTTATTGCCGTTATCGTTTCAGATTGTCTGTAGCTGATAAGAACCTGTTAAATGTGATGAAAAAAAATGTGGTCCTTCGTGATTTATAGAAACGTAAATTCGTGAAATGCAGTTAGTTAATGAGTGTCTTTATAGGTCAAGTAATTTTAAGCTTCAGGAAGAAAAAGTTATCTCTACATGTCAAAATTTATATCATACAAATTCTAAACAGGAAACCAATTTCAACTGCTGATAAATATAATCAAAATGCTGGTGAGATGCAATTATTTGTAAGTAAAACTACTAAACTGCTTCTGACAATCTAACTCACCTATCAATAAACGTATTCTCTTTTACAGGTGAGTGATTACACCTCGGCTGAAGTAACTGAACGGTAGCACGGTTATTATAACTACTTTTTATGACGCAAGACAATACAGCATACCAGTGTGAAGCGTCAGTAGCAAGATTTATCAGCTGTCATATGATTTTTGGGTTTATGCACTCGCGTTTTGTTGCTTTAACGACAGTATTGGTAACTTGATGGTTAACCCATACTACGTTCACTAGATTTTGCCACCAAGTTACCGTACGGTTACCTGCATTCTATCTAACTAAGAATGTCTTCAAGGATATAAGTTTTCACGAGGTAAAATGAGTGAATTTCAAATTTTGATTTAAAAAAAGATCTTATTCATTTTGCTTTTTTCAAGTAAATGCGTGATATTTCAACAAATGGTAACTAGATTCTCTTAAAGAATATTTTCTTCAACAAAGGTAAGGAAGAACATATTCTTGAAACTCTTGTCAACAAACTGGAAATGAATAAATAAAATTCTATGCACTGGCAATTTGTTATTGGTTACCTAGCAGCATATTGTTTACGGACAATTGACAAATAACTTTAAAAGTTAAATATAAACATAACCTTTTCAATACTCTCTTTGTTTAGTATTCATAAACGATATTATTTAAAGGAATAATAATAAGGTAATTACAAACGTTTATCTTCAGTTCATTTTAAGTAAAATTTGATCATGAGATCTGTTCAGTGAATGAAATGTAGTGAGTTACGTAAAATAAATGAGACCAAATGATTGCACTGTGCAGGCATAAAAGTTCTGAAAAGACAGATGAATGAGTTAATAATCTTTTTCAACATTTTCATACAATAAACACTATGTTATTCCCAAACAAGATTATACGAAGCATAGGTATGATGCTACAGTATTCTTTATAAGATATGATAATTAAATATCTGTTATCTGTGATAATATTAGAACAGCTTTTCGCATGCTTAGTTTTAATATCGAAGTGAGCCAAGATGTAAATTAAAGTAGAACGTCAGTCGAATGGTAGTTCCAGTTTCTCGGATATAAGAATAGTAAAAGATATGTACATGCTAAAAACTTGGAAAGCATTTACCATTCTGACAGCAGTCGTTTTCAGCCCTACAAACAAATCATCCACAGAAATAATCTCTGGAATAACATCGTAAAAAGAAGCTGCATGCATAACAATGATGACAGTACAAGATATTATCGATTAGGACATGAGAAGTTGTAGTAGAAATACTAAGTATGAAATGTCTTATAAGACATCTGTTTGGTTTCCTACGCTTTGTTTTTTTATAGATAGTTGGATTAAAAAGAGACTAAAACACAAAACTAAAGTGGCTTATCTTGTGAGTGACTAATTTAGTCTGGAATAAACCATCTACTTACCAAAATGAGCAATTTTCTAATGATACTTCTACTTTCATTCACTGAATTACTCTTATGCATTAAAATATAGAAAGAAGAGGTTATATTTTATGTTTGGAAATATTTTAGAGATTGTAGCTAAAGCTTCAGTAGTTATCAAAATTTGTAATCTGTAGTGACTTTTCTGGTAGTTTATGCGATGCTGACATTTAAAATCGTTTAGAGCAAACGTCTATTCATATTTATAGTGTTTCACTATAACAAAATGTTGAAACACGCTAAAGCTGTTAAAATGAAGCATCTATAAACATCTTATATGAACTGCTAATTTTATAGCTGTTTTAACGGAATTTTCATCACAATCTTCAGCCAGGTGCTACATATCCATTCACTTGATTTTTTAAACCGTGTCAATTCGTTAGATTTGGCACAGAATAAAACTGTCTGTCTACATTGTATGTTTGATTTCCTATCTTTCTATCAGAATATTCACAGAATTTTCGAAATCCTTTGGTTATTTATATATTATTTTATGTAATTTTGATGACCATTCTATACTTGGAAATGAATGTTATGCTTGCCTCAAAATGATTTTTATTCCTGTTAAATTAAATGGACTATTTGAACACTTTCCATAAACTGCAATATAAAAATGACGAACCACTGTAACAAAATTGATCTAATTAGGAGTTTTGTGGGCAGTTTAGTGACATCCAAGAAGCTACTAGTGATGAAAAAAAAATAAGCCGGACAAACACCATTTATTTCCCTGATCCTTCAGGGATCGGACTGATGATACTAAAGAGGAATACTCAGTAAAATCAGTAATGAATGGGTGCTTTCACTCTAATGTATGCTCGTCACATTCTGTCTAAACTCATATACCGGTTAAAATTTGTGTGTATGATGAACTCAGAAGCACATTCGTTAATTTAAACTTTACATCCGTATAAGTTACTTCACATCATACAGAAGTTTATACTCTTCTAGTTGATAAATTTCCCTTACTGAGCCATAAAAGAGCACAACAGGCAATAGTGAGTGCTAATTTAATTTTAAGGCGCCAGTGATGTATTATCTGAGATCTATGATTTCATGGGAATACTTAGACAGTTTACATTTTTGTGAGGTTAAAAGTGTTAGCTGGATCACGAAATGATATCAGTTAGGGAACCACTGAAAACCAAGAACTGCCGGATATCCTTTTTCGTCAAAATTCGGATCCCTTCAGCATTATGAACCCGTTACTCCACCAGACATAGAACTTAGGACTTTCAGATTACAGATAGAGACTACTGGTCATCCAGTCATAAACTCTAAGTCCTATCGATTCCTGATGTATTACTTCATCTTCAGTCACTGTCACAGTAGAGTATCTCTCCTTACAGCCCACTAGTCATGATTCCTCAATGGAACATTAGACAGCATCATTCTGTAGTCGGTCATTAATTTACATTAGATTAATTTTGATTTTATGATGAATTTCCGTGTCATGTAATTAAGGGAACATAAGCCAAATGGCCTACAAATTCTTAGTTTTCAAGCATTGGCTTCTAGTGATTTGATTGATTTCAGGTTAGATAATGGAATAAGATCGGTCTGAGAACCACTAAAAACCAAGCAGTTGGGTTCACCATATCGGGTGTGTGGGCAGATACTCGTCGATGACACTGGCTGACTATTGTGCCATATATTGAGAAGTGGCAGAAGTTAGAATTCATGGCTTGATGATCAATAGGCTCATCTCATAACTTGAAGGTCCCGGGTTCGATCTCCAGTGGAGTTATAGGTACGTTCTGCTGAACCTTTGGAAACTAGGATGAAACAGCTGTCCGATTTTCAATAGTTATCTAACTGATCTAACTTGAAACTGAACAAATCCCTGAGAACCAGTGCCTAAGTAAATTTTTTATGTTACTTTTTTCTGAAACATAAAAAAATTGTATTAGCACTTTATCTGCTTTGATTTCACTTTTAAGTTAAGGAAAGGTAGTTGTTCTTACTCATCAGTGTGATGTCGAATTCTAAAGACTTTACACGATAAATGCTATTACAGGTATGCGCATCTGCCTAGTCCCAAAAGGAAAGAAACAAGTGTTCCCGATCTCACTACTAGTTACCACCTAACAGTTACAAAAGTAGTGCATATATGAACGATCGACAGGATAAATGAATACCAGCTGTTTACTTTATTAGTTAGTAGAGTTAGTTAACAGCACATATGCATGTATGTATTAATTAAAGCAGAGTGAAAAGTTAAATAGCATGGAGCGCTGCTTCAAGAAAGAAGAGTGCATTTTGTGAAAGAAATTTAACAATTGGAAGTTTAGGCATCACTTCCTGTAGTAATGAATTGCTGAAGATAACTTTATAGTACTTCCAAATCAAAAAGTGAAACTTAAAACAGCTTGTAATAACTTCATGTCATTTGATTGATGGTGGTCAGCATTAGAATCCAGGATGTCCTGCTTGAAGCTGGTCAGCTGGATGTCCCTGTGTTCTAGGTCAGTAGTGGTGCCACCCTTTGGGACTGTAATTCAGAATATTTCGTTTCAGACACCAAACCGTCATTCACTAGACCAGTGAGCAAAAAGAACCACCTCTTGTGAAGTGATTATCAGTATCTAGCTGATGAGTTTTTCAAGAGGGTGAAACAGGCATAGTGTTTTAGTCTACTAGCCACCAACAATTAATGTTAACTTTAAGTCACTGTCAAAGTGTCCATATTTGGAAACAATTTTTCAGCAGATGTTGAGTATTTTTGTGCAATCGAATCGTCTTACGAAAAGCCCAAGGTAGAACTTTTAACTAGTAACAAACATTCGCGTGACCTTAATAATCTAACTCACTGAAAGAAAAACCCACTCTGATCAGTGTTTTTCAGTGTATGAATTATTGCATCTACATACAGATATGGAAAGTTTCTATTCCTATTCTTTGTGGGATCGAATTTAGAAATTCATGATACCAATTAAACTAAAATTAAAAACCTGTGCGTGTGTGTGTAAATTATTGTGTAGTCAAACATGAATGCCGTGAAATTTACTACTTCGCAATAACCATTTTTATCGAAAAGTAATCTTCTGTACAGCGAAACGTTTTCGATAGTTCTTTATCAACTAGCTTAAAAATCTGTAACTTTATAGTCGGTTAGATCAGTGAAATACCTTGTCAAAATCAAGACTGCTTAATCACTCAACGCATCTATTATAAAGTTAATTATGTTGATGTTTGGCTCTCCTTCAGGAATGAATATTCGTTACATCTAGTAGATATTTCTATTACTTGAAATACTATGAGATGATTATAATCTTTTTAGTTACTGCTAGCTTTCCATAAGTTCAAAAAATACGTTTTTTATTTGTTTAAAACTGATTTCCAAGCCGAGAAATATACAGAAATTATTGTTAAAAAGTTTTATTCCATTCAATTTTTCTCAAGATATCTGCCTACTCTCACCATTGTTTATGAGTTCTTAGGGTTTGTATTCACTTTACAGATGCCTTAAGTGGACGTTAAGGGCACCTGATTTCATAAAAGAACTAATCATATGATTTTCAATTCATACATATTGTTCAGTAACATGGAAACCTGATTGTTATATTCTAGGGGAGCATAATATTTGTATTTACCTAACATATATTGCATAGTTATTTATATTTTGTTTTTGAAACATTTATTTTATAGTAAATTTTCTACAGGTGGAAAACATGTTCTTCTGTTGTTGACAGACAACAATCAAAATTAAATGACCTTTGAACATGTAATTTTATTTCTTTTCAGATGTGTTCAGATATCCAATAAAATTTCAGCGTAATCTTAATGTTGAAAAATAATGAGCTTATTTCAGCCAATCACATTGCAATTAAATACACACAACAGGTATCTTTAATAATATTATAAAACTTCACTTCCCTGTGTAGCAGTAGTCTAAATTGAATTTACCGAAGATCTAACGTTTTATTTTCCTTTCTGTATTTTTATAGAAGAAAACTCAGGATTACGAAGAAGACCTGATGTGAAACTGAATTATGCAATGACTTCATTCCGAAGATTTCTCTCCTACACAAAATAATGGAATGGAAAAGATGAAAATGATTCCTTTGAACTGCCTTGAATTCACTTCTTTATTATTATTATTATTACTTCTTTGTGATCTTTAAACACTTTAACCTAATTTTCTCTGATTATATTTCTTAATTATTCAGTCTATTTCACATGTATGTAGAAAGGAAGAAAAGCACTAAATATTTCTCCATGTAGTCACCATTTTTAACAAGTGATGGTTGTTTGCTAATAGGTATGCGTAAACTACTGTACTACCAACTTCACTTCCGAAAGTGTATTGTATATAGTCTGTTTCAGGGATAAATACTTACTGATACAGCGTCTGTAGGCACTGATTAGTTTATTTGCATTATAACTTTATAAATTATGTGTAGCATTTAATTAATTTCTCGTATTAAATTTTTCCTTCTGATCTTTTTATTTTAGATGAGATACTGACAACCAGTAAGTGACAAAGTTTTCTTTGAATAATTACGCATAATATATTCTGTTTTGAAGGGCATTTTTATGATTGGTAATATTTATAGGTTGATGCGTTGACAGAGTTCATATCATTCTTCAAATATAATTTTGAACGAAGTAAGTACTGCGACCGTGATTATAATGGCATCTTTACTTCATGGGTATTAGGGCGTTTTAGTGAATTGGTCAAAATGTACCAGCATGATTTCATGAAAATTCAGTAATATACATCTAATTTTTAAAACTTACGGCCTCCTTTAATTGATTGCATTGCGCAGATATCAGTATTAAGCAACCTTTTCTGATAAAAGTGAAGCATATGTAACTCAGTTCAACTAAATAATACGACTGACACTATATACACCAGAAAAACATTTTAAACTGCATACAAAAAATATAACTTGTGATTAAACCACCATAGCAATGGACTACGATGTTACGATTAGAGGAGATATGCAATGAAGCCACTCCGTATTAGTCTGTCCTACTTACCAATGTTGTGATAAGAAAGCTTACTTTCTTAAAATAGGAATCTAAGCCAACTGATAGTTTCTCCACCAAATTTACCCTGTCTCTATATATGGGAACATGAAAATTTATTTACTTTGGGTTGCAAAAAACTTAGTTTCCTTCATATATTTATAAAAATCAGCATCCTAATGAGTGCTGACCAGTGTAGAATTAAGATGTCCACTTCATCATGAGCTGTTTTTGAACTTTATTAATTTTCCATATTTAAATGTGAAATAATAGTAAAGTGAATCCGCAGCAGCATTTTAAGTCAGTTGAATTGTGACACTTGAATCACTTGTATCGTATTTAGGAACAGAGGCACTAATAAAAAGTTTTCACAGTTGATATATTTGTGTTTGTTTTTGTGTTGAATTTTCGCTCATACTATTGACTGGTTTGAATAGACAAAAATTAGAGAGATGAAACGAGGATGATGCTCATTAAGAACAGCTTGGGTTAAGCAGCCATAAGCCATTTCATGATTGTGGTGCCTAATACAATGTGTGTATCTGGGCTAAAATTATCTTGATATAAGAATAAAACTTGGGCACTGTGGTAGAGTGTAATTCCATTATGGGTAAATTTTTTTTTATTTTTATAGAGTCTCACAGTGTTATACAGTAATATTTACTGATGACGTTTCGAGCACAATTTATTGCTCATAATCATATCAAGTTGATCACACGACTTCCTAAATTCATTTGGGGCTAAAATTATCTCCCTAACTGCTGTAGAACTTGACAATGGAGAAGCAAAACAGGGCTTGCGAGCACCACTTTTTGTTGTCAATGGATGCGGACTGCTTACATACATCAGAATTATGTATCTCGTAGCTTTCTAAATTTGCTTACCGAAACAAACTGATGCACGTTCAACTTTAATGAGTGATTGTCTTTTAGCATAGTTCTGTTAGGAAACTATACGAATCCCATTGATAGGGATATTAAATTCAGTCCGTGAAAACACATTCAAAATGTATGATGCCAACTTGAAATATGTATCGATTGCTTTTGTGTTCATGTAACAGATTCTGCTTTAAAATGGCTGTTTTATCACTTCATTTCAGTAAAAATCTCTAATTTATGCCATATAACATGTGAACTAAGCTTAACTAAGGCTTCACATTTTAAATATAAGTCATAAAACTACAATTCAGAATACAATCTAAGCATGTTATTATGAAGACTCAGAGCATGCTAATCACGCTGTGGCCTTTTTTATTTATTCGTTGGACTGGTGAAACATCTTGATTTTATTTATTGCTTACCAGCTACTATATATATGTCCAATTAGTGTCAGTTTCATGTTTAGCCTTCGGTTCAATGACCAAGCTTTAGAGACTAACCTGCTTGAATAATGAGATACGCTATTGAAACTATCATTCATTTTATTTAATTGGATTTTAGATTTTCTCCTCGATTGATTGGACCGAAGTGCTCGGTCTCAGGTCCAGTCAATCGACGGGAAAATCTAAAATTTAATTAAATAATTAATATGACCTGTTGCACAAGAGGTGGCTCTCGTGGTCCAAGTGGTCTAAAGGATAACGCTTTGGCGTTTGAAACTATGGTCACTGGGTTCGAGTCTCGGTGGGAACATCATCACTCACTGGAGAATGCAGGCACATCCAGCTGACGAGTGACGAATAGGACGAAACGCGCATCCTGAATTCCACTGCTAGTCACCATCCAACTATCATTCATTTTATTATATGCCTTAGCGTGGTGAATGTACCAAAATATTTGATGAATTCGTAAAGTCGTAAACCCTCCGTCTAAGCTGTATAAGGAGATTACAATTTCCTGATTGATGTTATTTGAACAGATAATTGAAAATTTCAGGCTGTGTTGCTAGAATCTTGTGAAACAATCACAAATGCATCCGTTCCATGTCCTATTGTAACGAATGAATAGAACATTATATATTACATCGCAGTGCATCGTCTATGTAAAAAGTTCATCGATTATTCACTTTTTATATCCACATATTTTTTAATATTCTTAATCTTCTAAACTCTTCTTGGTTCAATTTCCACTTGAACGGAATTATAATCTTCTTCCTTATATCTCGAAATTTATACACATGTTTCCGGTTATTTTGGGACAGCAGCAGCTCACACAAAAGGTCAAATCACCAGTATTTTTGCTTGATTCTGGATTAACTATAAAATATGAATTTGATTAATAAGCTTCGCTTAATTTGGAAATTGTATGAACATTCTGTGTTTGGAAGATTAATTGTCTGAAATCAGCCTGTTCTACATTTAATTAGACTACAATCGACAGGATGGAAATACATTACCCGGAAATGATGGAAATCCAAGCACATTCATTCTTGAAAAAAGAACTACTAAAAGGAATCTTATGTGGAAATGGATAATAGCAGGGAAACAGTTTCTTGACCAGTTCTAAGTGAAAATTTTAATGCAAACGGAAGTCATATCTTACTGAAAAACTATTCAACAGTACACAGGTTCATGGATTTTTGTAAATACACCCCATTGCATCATTTCTTGCAAACATCTGAAGTCTTCGCAAACAAAATCAGCTTTACGTGCCGAAATAGTCTGTGTATTTCGCTCTTACTCCATGATTTCTTGCTAAGAGAGAACTCATACAGTTCAGTTTGGCCATAAATAATCTGTACCTTTTAAAAAATTATAAATGACTCAACATTTATGTTTTCTAGTCTTTATTTAATGCTTTTACTTTTTAATTTGAGTTTTATAACTTCCTGGTCTTACTTCTTGTTGTATTTAACTATTGTGGTATTTAATATTCAACAAGCATCAATCTGATAATCATTCAAAGCTCGCTAAAGGTAACCACATTTTCTTCAGACAGAATTTGATTTAGTCCACCAACACGACTGAAATGGGAGGATTGTTCCAGTCTACTTGGGAAATATATAACACCGTTATATTCGTCACTTACAGTATGGATATTTTGTAAAAATAAAAATATTCATGTCGTGTAACTTTATCTTTAATATTATAGTTTCTGTATTATCATCAATTTTGAACGATTTCGCCAATCAAGAACACAATAATTTGGGGAATATTGGTGATTTTCATGATGTTCACATTAGTGGTATTCTGAATTGAGATGTACTTTCATTTTAATTTCTCTAGACAAATGTACTTAAATAAATATCACCGTTTCTTTGGAACACTGAACAAAGCACATTACTATTCTAATACCATATTATTTGTCACAAAACTCTTATAAAAGCTGGATATCAGGATGAATTGCTGACGTTCATACATGTTAAACAGTTGTTTTTCAATTTTATATCAAGCCTTAGGCGAAAAATAACGAGATATATTCGAAAGTAGTTCTTTCGACAAATAATCTAAATGTTTGGAATTTCATTCACAAAAATAATGAATTGTAAAGTAAAACAATTTTAGCAATCGGAATTTTTATTTAAAGCTATTTTGATTTACGGGCTAATAATATATTTCAAAATATTCTTGTTAATTCAGCAACAAAACCGAGCATACTGGTGGCGGAAACAAATGGAGCAGTTCCAAATCTCACACCTACGACATCAGTACTTGCAACAGACTCAGCCATAACCGAAACAACGATACCAATGACCACGACAACAATAATGACTACACCAGCGTTAACGACGGCTACAATGACAACACCAGTAACAACAATAGCTACCACTACAACTCCTGTGACCACGTCAACCACAACAACGGAAACCACGACAACGCCTGTAGTGACGACAGTTACCACAACGGCACAAGCGACAACAGCCACTACAACGACTCCCATGATCACGACAACCACAACAAAAGTACCTGAGATAACGACAGCCACGACAACAACGCCAGTGACGACGCTGAATACAACAACCACATCCGCGACTACAGCAGTCACCACGGCACCTGTGACAACAGCCACTTCGACGACTCCCATGATCACGACAACCACAACAAAAGTACCTGAGATAACGACAGCCACAACAACACCCGTGACGACGACTTCCGCGGCAATGACAGTCACAACAACAACGCCAGTGACGACGTTGAATACAAAAACTACATCCGCGACTACAGCAGTCACCACGGCGCCTGTGACGACTGCCAGTACGACGACTTCCATGCCCCCAACAACCACAACAAAATTATCCGCAACAGAACCATTGACAACAACGGCCACGATGAGTCCAAACACAACAGTCACCACAGTACCTTTGACAACAGACACCACCGCGACTTCCACGGTCATGACAACCACAACAACACCTATAACAACGACAACTGTGAAATCGCCTGCGGTGACGACAGTCTCAACAACTCCGGTGACCACGGCAACTACAACAAGAACCTCCGCAACGAAGATGACTGCAGCATCAACACTGTCAACGACAGCTGCAACAATAACACCCGTGACCACGATCCCAATAATATTGGCACCGACAACGACGACAGTTGTATCGACGATGCCCACGACGGCAGTATCAACAGCACCAGTGAACACGTTAGTAAGGTCGACAAATCTACTATCTACAGTAGGCAATACAGTAGATACTGTTTTAGGTATTCTCACTACGACTACAAAAAGTCCATTAACGACCACAACAACTGCTCCCTCTACTTCTGTTAATACTACATCCAATGTTATCAATACCAGCGTGACCACCACAACTGCTGCTGATACTACTACTACTGCTGCTACTACTACTACAACTACTGCTGCTACTACTACTACTGCTACTACCACTACTGCTACTACTACAACTACTGCTGCTACTACTACTACTGCTACTACTACTACTACTGCTACTACTACTACATCTACTTCAACAACTCAGAAAGCAAGTCCCGTGGGTGTCACTAGCGGTAAACAATAAATAACGATGCATTCTGATTACCATTTGAATAATATGTTTAAAATTTATTAAACATGGATTAAATATTAAATAGTCGGAATGTTTTAAAAGTCACAATAAAGAGGACAGATGCACTCTTTATATAGTAGGATAAGGAAAAAGATATACCTAAGTAACTAGTTACACTCTTTACTTGAGCTGTAACTGATTAGAAAGCCGATATTAAAAAGCTTGAATAAATTATTTCCCAGATAAAATGCAAAAGCTTCTGCAATGTCTCTAAAAATATTTATTGTAGATTATTCATAGGTGTTTAATAAGAAAGGATAGCAGCGTGATTTCTTTTTTGCTGCCTTCGTAGGGAAGTTAATTTCTCAAACTTGAATTTTGATTCACTTTCTAATCAGATTTAGAATTATTCAGTGAAGGCTTTCATGGTGAATTTAGCACCTGAAGCCAGTTATGCAGTTTCATCGATAATGATATTCAGCTCTGAATAAAGCCTTCTTTAACAGCAACAACGTGATTTGTAGACACCTAAGTACAATATTCAGTGCTATTAAGTAATCAATATGTTATTAAAAGAGGCTTGAATGAGTGAAAGCAGATTCGAAACATTGCAACTGATAAAAATAGTGGATAATAATAGTTTTCCTGTTTCAAATTTTTACCAAAAGCAACAACACTGTCTACAACCACTCCGATTTCCACTACTCCTACCACTGTGCCAATGGTTACAGAGCAAATACCATCGTTTGAAGATAATTCTGGTCCAAAAATAGTGCCACCACCAGTTCCACTTTATCCACCACCGAATGAAGATTTGGTCGGTAAGATTTATTTTGCTTAATTCTTGTATACAATAACTGATGAGTTAAAACATTTGCGTATATCGTACTATTAAGATAAAATTTTATGTCATTATAAACGGTTATTAAATGATACTCTGCCTAGATATTTAGCAGATATTTTACATCAAGCTGGTATCGTAGATATCAAATTAGACTTCTCCTTATCTCAGTTTTCAGGTTTCATTGTAGGCCACACTAACAACTAACTAAAATAACAATGATAATATTCTAGTTAGACATTAATAAATCCATGTGAGTAAAGCAAAATTAGCAGTTTTAGCTGAATAATATGCTACCATTCTACCTCGTCGGTTTCTCGATTGGCCGCATACAACCTGGAAAAAAATATTTCTGATAGAGTATGTGTACAGAGAAACTTTTAACATACTTGCAAGGGTGACTATGAGGTCAGATGACAAGAGACTTCAAAAAATAATAAAATATGCTCAAAATTCTCACTTGTATAGCTAATATATAAAAGGTTGTAGTTAATATTTTTTTCACTAAAACTCTGAAAAAGAGTTGCAAAAGAGTATAAAACTTGGGCACTGTGGTAGAGTATAACTCCATAATGGATAAGATTTTATTTTAATAAAACACACAGTGTTGTACATTCAAATTAACTGATGACGTTTCGAGCACAAACTATTGCTCATAATCATATCAACTTGATTTATCACAATAAAATCTTATCCATTGTGGAGTTGCAAAAGAGAGCAAGAGAAGTATGAGCTGGTGATAAGTTACTGACACTTTAAGTAATTGTTTGATGACTTCAACTCAAATTATAAGAAGAAGAAGCAAATTATAATATAACGAGACTGATTAGGCTAAAGCAGTCAAACAAGATACGTATTCTTAACAAGAAATATTTCTTTCCAGGCTGTATACGCATGCTAAGAACCCGACAAAGCAGAATGATAAAATATTATTCTGCTCAAACTGTTGCTTTCATTTTATTCTGGTTCATAAGGAGGAATAAGTGTATGAAATATATTCATAAGGGATCTGCGGGAGATTAAATGCAGTCTCTGGACTGTATATATCTCATTGGAGACAAATAAGCTTGATTAAAGAGCACCAATAAGTATAAAAGACATATCCCTGCTAGTTGTATTCAGTTTTCTAGTTTAATACACACTCAGATTAATTGTTACAATGATTCGATTTAACTGACGTCAGGAAAATTCAACAAATTACTATTCACCTCTGAATTCATATAATACTCCACCATAATTCATCGTTGATCCCTTGAATGCGAAACGCTAGTAAACATCTAGACTTTAACAATACTAATTCACTAATAACGAGTAAATTGCATCATTAACTCATTTACAAGAAATGACCTCCACAATTTTGCTGGCACTATATTTTGATCTTTACTGATGAATGTGCAAATGAAAGTGATTTATTATATAAAACGTTTTACACCAACTGTATTGTCCGGAACCGTCTAGGAAATCGCTATTGTTTTTAATCAGTTGGAGGCTTTTAATACGTGCTTAGCTTCTTATCTACCGCAGACTTATGCTTACCTCAGTGTTTATTGGTTGAATGCTTTCGATCGCTTTCTGCATTCTACTGGGTCGAATGTAGTTTTTTTATTTCATTGTGAGTTTCTCCCTTCTTTCCTACATTTCCTTTAAAACACAGATATCCGATATGAGAATACAGCTAATCACTATTGGTCATTTGAGCAGGGCGATGGAAAATCTGTTATCACTGATCGTGCTCCAGAAAGTAACATACTGACAAAGTCTATTTATGAGAGATTAGCATCATTTGATGAGAAACTGTATCGACCAGGACCGATTAATGATGACCTGAAAAATTCGAAAAAGTCTTTATTTACACCTTTGAATGGAACACTGTCAGACAGCAGCATACGTGGTCCTGGTATTCAACCCAATAAACAAAGTGTTTATATAAACTCAGACGGAAGTAACCAAAGTTGCATCAGCTTACTGAACAGTATTGATCGTGAAAGGTTTTACTTTAGACAATGCTTGCTAGATGTGACACAATGTGACTATGGCTTGAGTTTATCAATATGGCTTCAATTTACCACTGAAAATTTGAATCCCAAGGAAATAATTTTAACAACTGGTAAGTTATTGTTAACCATTATTTACCATTTTGACTACCAATAAGGGATTCAGTGGTATCCAAAAATTTCTAACAATATTTATACAGTTTTTCTTATGAGGCATTTAATCTGAGTTGGTGAACAGTTACCACCATTGAAAATATTGCGGCTAGTTACAAATTTATTCAAAAATTTATTCATATAATAACTCCTCATTGTGAGCACTTTTATCTTGTGTTATCAAGATAACGAAAATAATTAGTGTAACTCAAGGGTTTGGGTAACGTGGTAGAATATAATTCCGTATTAGATAAGTTTATTTTACATAATACACAGTGACACAGTATTGATAACTGCATGGTGTTTTGAGCAAAATTTATTGCTCAGAATTACAGCGCATTAGTCGAAGTTGTGTGGTGACAATTAATGTGATTATGAGCAATAAATGGAGATCGAAACGTCATCCAGTTGTTGATACTGTGTCTTCGTGTGCTATCTGAAATAAACTTGTCTAATATGGAATAACAAAAGTAACGCGTATACCAAAACCTAAAGGCTGAATAGTGTAATGATTATCGTCGCCAGCTCAGGGGAATTCAGCCACACCTGACTCACCTGACCACTGTGAAGGAAACCACAATACGCTGTCAAAATTATCAGTGTTCACGATGTAAGATAATAATAAAAACCTGTAGAAATTTCGCACTTAGCTGAAGCTGCGAAATCACATTCTTTAGGTAGTTACAAATGCAGTAGGAAATCTCGGTGTTCCACTTTCACAAAAACCAACAGATTAAAAATCAGTTATCGAAATGGATGGGTTGTAAACTTTTGAGGTTAGTAGAATGTTTTACAATATTCCTGGAAGTTAACATGTAAACACTTAAATTCATTTTCAACTTAGGCTCATTGGAAGTAAAATTCCCCCTCAGCATAACTTTCATTATTGATCCAAAACAAACTTACAAATTATGTGGTTTGTAAAATTAGCACTTCATTTTGAGATCTACGAGTAATCATTTTATTTTCACATTCGTCATCAAGGTTACAGTAGACATTTCTTAAAATATCCTCCTTCGGAAACAAATTTCTCATGAATCAGGGCCTTTACGAAACCTAGACTCATGAAATCCATTCAAGCCTTATTGAACTGTCAGAATATTGGAATCTGAGTTAAATGACAAGTACTTTTCGAAGATTTATTCTGACAAAGTAAATTTATAATAAAAGACGTTCACGAACTTTTATCCTGTTTCTATTTTATTTATCTGTAGCTCCAGAAAATTCAAATGGATTTTCACTCTTAATTACTGGTGGTATGTTGGAGTTTCGACTGAGATCCGTAAGTACTCAATGGACAGTTCAAGCGCCAATAACGAAGACGCTAAATCAATGGACTAACATTGGTGTAGCTTGGGGTAAAAGTGCACAAAATATAAAGGTAAATCAAAATTCAAATCGCAGCTGTTCATCACATAACTCAGTCTATAATTTCATCATACTTTGTTAATCATACTTTAACAAATAATGAACTTTTGAATGTATATCGGTAGATTACAAATTAGTGACCACTATTTAAGTGGTATTTTGTAATGCGTAATTTTTGGAAAATAAATCTTGATCCACAGTTTTCCACTAATTGACTGTAATACTACAATAATTTGCACCATAAGATCATGATGCAACAGTTTACAGAGGTGGCATAATGCAGTCTACATGAAAATATTGTCGGCCATATATAGTGGTGAAATCATCTTTATAATCTAATCTTACGGACTAAGCATGTACTATCTTTCATAATTCATGTTTATCCATGAAACTAGATAATCTTTGAGTGGCAGGTTTTTACTCTACATAGCATCTTGAAGAGTTCTTGGATAGTTTACCGTATCTGGTTTTACTTCAGCTCACTTTGAAGCAAGACTGATAGGTAGATCTTCTTACTTTTCTGTCACCGAGGGTTTGAATGCTGTTGAATACACTCTTGTCAATAAGCCACAGCAAATTACGCCAAGGTGAGAAGCTCTAGATAACCACTTAACTTCCAATCAAGACATGTTGAAGGACTGGATAACCAGAGCATGATTTAGTAGCTGCTTACATTCATGTGAAAATGTCTAAGGTAAGGAAAGCAGCGATAAGAATTTCTTCTGAACACGTGGGTAGATTCCACTATTAACTATGAACTCGTAAAGCAAAATAAAAATTATGGACCATATAATGATAGCTATTCCATAATAGAATAACTTTATTTGACGTGACACACAGTGATACAGTATTGTTTATCTGATGGCATTTTGAGGGGCGTTTATTGGTTATGATCATACTAAGGAACATATAAAACTTTAGGATTTTCTTTATATGGTCTTTCTATTTACTATCCTTTCATTTTATTGGAAGAAAATATAACTGTGAGCAAAAAACATGGGCTTTAAATATCATCAGTACATAATGAATACTTCACCTTTGTGTAAGGTATCAATTAAGGAACATTCTATTTCAGAAATTTACTCTATCAAAAATATTTACAAAACACCACTACAAAGTGCGTTTCACATAACGTGTATAGTTTTGTAAGCTGCTTTCTTTACATATTTCCCACTATTATTTAGTCGATTTCAGTCATGATCTGTTCGTCAGAAATACATTTCATATGAATGTTAGCTTAACTGGCCCGTTTTGGTCTTGAATTAAGGTTGTTTAGGGATGAGGACCAATGAGTACCGAGTGGATCTTAGTTGCTAACACACACATTTGAAATTTCTGATATTTGAACTGATTACTTTCACTGCAACAAATGGTGTACTAAACTTAAACATACACTGTTTCTGCTGTTAACGAAATAGATGGTTCATTATCCTTACCTCTTCATAGTTTGCAAAATGAAAGTCAGAGATATAAAGTTTTTCGCAACTAAGGAAGGTTAAAATTTTTAAAATTCTTAGTGATTATGTATAACTTCCTGCATTTTTGTTAAACAGTCTTTTCTATTTACAGTGTTTTCTCCATCATTATTATCATTACTTGTCTGACATGCTGTTAGTTCTCTTAGGATATATGCTGATTGTAAATCGTAGATGAGTATTAATCTTCGTTAGTAGTGTTCAAACTGTCTTATGGGTTCAGATCACACACGTTAAAATCGTATTATTTGTTCTTCAGTTTTCCAAATTTAATCTCACCGTTGATTGATTTGACCGAAGTGTTCGGTCTCAGTTGACATTTTGTTTCCTAGTGAGGACGGTTCGACGATGTCTGATGTCTAACTTGACTAGCAGTAGACTCCGGTGGATTTATTTAGTCCTATATGGTTTGCATGTGTCAGATTTATTCGGTTCGTTTTCTATTAATTCTACCCCAATAACTCCAATTTATATGTTAATATGTGCGTTGATGAATATTATTATTATTGTTCCCTTGGGTTCCTAGTGGAACATAGGGCTTCAACTGCACCTATCCACTTGCTTCTGTCTTCTGATGTACTTTCCACTTGCATACATGTTATTCCATACTGTTTCAACTCTTCTTCACACGATCTCCTCCATGCCACCCTTGGACATCCCACTCGCCGCTTCCCTTTCGGGTTCCACTCGAGCGATGGCCTGACGTGCGATGTCACCCAGCGGCCCCCTCAGCGAGTGTCCAATCCATCTCCATTTTCTCCTGC